>NW_004624895.1:3125102-3144386 GCF_000247695.1 Heterocephalus glaber | reverse complement strand
TTATATTGTATACCTAAAATGTACCAATGATTAGAATGAATAATTGATAATGCAGAATAGGAAGAAAAGGTCCAAAGGGGTAGGGGTAGTGGGAGGGACAGGGGAAAGGAAAGAAGGGAAAGGAAAAATGTTGAGAAATGGAAAAATGGAAATAAAGTCTTTGTAAATATGGAAGGGTGGAGGGGATGAAGGGAGGACTAGGAATGGGGAAAAAATAAGAACCAAGATCCATCATGTAAAGGTACAAGTTTCCAATGAGAAATGTAATTATGTTGTATACCTAAAATGTACCAATAAAAGAATTTAAGAAAAAAAATTACTACACTTAACAGTTCAGAACATTTAGGTTTCTGACAGGTCATCATCTTCCCAAGATCATAAATTAGAGTGATCAAGAATCAGGATTCAGACCTCGATCTGCCCAGCTCCATAGACTAACTGCCGTGCAACTATGTTCTACTTCTTCCTCAAAAAGCCAAATTACCACATTCCTCTTCCTGTGACAAAGTTACATCTGCTCAAAAGGTACTAGATAAGAGAATCAAGAGCACTGCAGAAAGACATGGCATTATGTTATCCATACCTTCTTCATCACATCTATTTCTTCCCACCTCCCCAATTCTGTCCCCTGACATATCGCATTAGGATTGCTCTGTAGAACAGAAAATTGGAGCACAAAGAGATTATATGACATATGCAAGCTACACAGCTTGTCTGGATCTGCATTAATTTAAAATTTCAATCCTCAAAAAATGCCACCATGCATAGCATTTTTTTATTAGTACATGTTTGAGATAATGACCCATTCATTGTGGGGAGTTGGTATATATATATATATATCTATATATCATATCTTAGTTTTTTCACTCCCCCTTCCCCTTTCCCATCCATCTCTAGATCCCCTTCCCATCTGCAAAAGATCTACCACCTTGTTTCCTATCATCTATCTTTCATTTTGTTCTTTGAATTATTTATATTTTGGGTTTCTCATGTAAGAGAAGCCGTGTGATTTTAACCTTCTGTGTCTGATAGGAAGAGAAAGTTTCATCTAATTGAACCAAGGTTCAATAGGAAAAATAGTTATCAAAGGGCTTCATTTTATTAAAGAACTTATTTGAATTTTTAAAAGTAGAAACATAAAATATTTTACTCATTTAATTTGAACATTTAGAGCTGACTTCTTTGTTAGAAAAACAAATAATAACAATATAACTCAGTTATGAATTGTAACATATAAAGAAAATGCTTGAAATGAGGGATAGAAACAAAAGAAAAAAAGAAGAGATACAGACATGGGAAAGTCTAGATATGGATAAGAAAAGAGTAACAACACAGTAGGCATTGTATTGTAGACAAATATTGCTACTAAAGATTGATAAAGTCATGTTGCATTTTTACATCAACAAGGTCTTTTAAAAACATTTCCTGTCCTGTGGATCTGATGTGTCAAAGACCAGCTCATTCTACAAGCCAAGGATCATGTTCCTTCCCAGTCCTTATTACACTTCTCTTTTCTATTAACTTAATTGTCCCAGGAAAATGGAGAGGAAAGCAAGTCAAAGGGGGACTCTTCTGAGACCCCTGGGGCTTGGGAAAAGGAAAGGAGTCAGATGTATCTGTCCATTCATATTTTAAGGGCACCCCAGTAGATTAGGGAGAAAAGAATAATTTGTTGAGCCTATCACATGTACAGAGGTTGCTGTATTAGTTCATTGCTCTTTTGAGTTCTTCGTTTTGTTTTTTTGTTTATTTGTTTCTGTTTTGAGGCAGGGTCTTGCTATGTAGTTTAGGCTAGCCTTGAACTCACTGTTTAACCCAGGCTAGTCTCAAACTCCTGCCAATCCTCCTGTCTCAGCCTCCCAGGTGCTGGGATTACAGCTATGCACCACATGCCCAGCATCATTTAAAAATTTTTTTATTAGTACATGTTTGGGATACATAATAAACACATTCATCATGGGGAATTGGTATATATATATATATATATATATATATATATATCACATCTTAGTCCTTTTTACTTCCCCTTTCCCTCCATCCCTAGATCCCTTTCCCATCTGCAAAAGGTCTACCTCCCTGTTTCTTATTGTCTGTCTTATATTTTGCTCTTTAAATTATTTGTACTGTGGGTTTCTCATATAAAAGAAGACGTGTGATATTTAACCTTCTGTGTCTGATTTATTTTGTTTAGCATTATGGTCTCAAGGTGTATCCATTTTCCTACAAATGACTCAAAATTATCTTTATGGCATGATAGTAATTACATTGTGTATAAATATCACATTTTCTTTATCCATTCATCTGTTGATGGATATACAAGCTGTTTCCAAGATTTAACTATTGTGAGTTGCACTGCTATAAACATGGCTATGCATGTAACACTGTGGTATGATGCCTTTAACTCTTTTAGGCAGATACCTATGAGGGGAATAGCTCAGTCAAATGGAATTTCTAGTTTTAGTTTCTTCAGGAATCTCCATGCTGATTTCCATAGTAATTGGACTAGTTTACATTCCCATGAACAATGTAGAAACATTTCTTTTTCCCCACAACCTCACCAATATTTCTTATATTTTAAGTTCCTGATGATAGCTGTTCTTTCTGGAATAACACTCTAACTGCTCATTTGTGATAGCTAAAGGTGTCTCCAGAAAGCCTTTAGGGTAACAGGAGGGAGAAATAGCTATTAAACCTCTATACTGTATTTTTTTCTTTTTTTGAGACAGGGTCTCATTATATAGGTCAGGCTGGCCTTGAGCTCACTGTGTAGCTCAGGCTGGCCTCAAACTCAAGGCTAGCCTCCTGCCTCAGCCTCCCAAGTTGGAAGAATATAGGTGTGTGCCTGGCTTCCATCTTGCATCTTTGAAGAGAATAATTTTATCTTTACCTGTAAAGAATGTCTGTTTATTCCATTCCTGTGGCTCCAGAAGCCAAATATCCATGATCCAAAGACCTTATTTCATGGAGAAATGGCTTATGTTTGTTTATTGAGAGTTGCAGGAAGAAGGAAAATCTGGGATGAGGTAGTTAGTTCTCTAACAGGGGTGAACTCCTAATTTGAAAAGATTTTTTAAAAACCTCTTTAGAAGTGGAGAAAAGAATGAGTGGGAAACTTTAATCAAATATGCAACTCTGTACATTTGTAAATGAAAAAAATAGCTTAGGACCCTAAACATTGGAAAGCAGGAGATTGTTCTGAAAGTACTGAAAGGCTTCTAGCTAAGTCCCCACTGGCCAACTCAGGATGGGCTTGTAGTGACTTTCTGCTTCTCCAGAGTGAACTGGGGACTTTGAAGGGGGATCTCAGTAGATCATAGGATCCTAAGATGCCTGGGCTAAAAGAAAGGAAGACTAGGCTTCAAGTGTAGCTCACCCCTTTAGCTGAGGCCCAGAGAGAGGACTTGATGTACCCAAGCCCTCACTGCTGTAGTGCTGGCGTTGTTACTCTCCAAAAAATGCTGGGGTCCTCAATGGAGGCTCAAGTTTTATTTCTCCATCAATTTTGAAAGATAGTTTTGCAGGGTACATCAATCTAGGTTGGAGGCTGTTTTCCTTTAGGGCTTGAAATACATCACTCCAAGCTCTTCTTGTCTTGAGGGTTTGCATTGAGAAGTCTGCTGTGATTCTGATGGGCTTTCCTTTGTATGTGATTTGTTTCTTTTCTCTCACTGCTTGTAGAATTTTGTTCTTCTGTTGGATTTCTGGAATCCTAGCTATTATATGCCTATGTGTAGATTTTTTTTTGATTAAGGCTAGCTGGAGTCCTATATGCCTCACTTATCTGTATGTCAAGTTCTTTTCCCCTCCTTGGGAAGTTTTATGCCATCACTTCTGTGAAGAGTTTTTTTATGTCATCTACACTCTCTCCTCTTTCTTCGTTGACTCCAATCAGTCTTATGTTATTCTTCTTTGCATCGTCTAGCAGCTGCTGGATTGATTTCTCGTGTTCCCTTACAATTTTAAAGCAATTTTTCTTTTCCTGGTCACTAATTGCAATATTATCTTTTATATCTGAAATTCTATCCTCACATTGGTTCATTCTGCTGTGCAGACTTTCGATGGAGTTTTTAATCTCTTGGAAATATGTTTGTATCTGTTTTATGGATTCCATTTGTTTCCTATGTTGCAATTCCATCATGTTCCTCAGACCCTCTATTTTTTTATCTGTGTCCTCTCTAGATTTATTAATCATGTCTTGCACCATGAGCAAAATCTTTGGTGTTATCTGAGTAATTATTTCTGATTTCTTTTTTCCCAGATCCTCTTTTGTTGCCAGTTCAGAGAGTCCAGGTGGTTGAGTATCAGAGTGTTCCATCTCGTTTCCCTTTGGGGTTGCTGTAGGTGATCCAGAAGTCTGTTTTTGAGACTTGTTTATGTATCTTCTCATTTCCATGGGGGGGTGCTTCTGGTGCCCACGCGGCTCACCTTCTCTGCCCTAGGAGCTTGGGATGGCAGCGCGGGAGCTTCCTTCTGGGTGCTGGGACCGGCTCAGTTTCTCTGCCCTAGGAGCCTGGGATGGAGGCGGGGACCTTCCTTCCGGGTGCTGGGACTGGCTGAGCTTCACTGCCCTAGGAGCCTGAGATGGAGGTGGGGATCTTCCTTCTGGCTGCTGGGACCGGCTCACCCTCTCTGCCCTCTGGAGGCTCAAGTTTTAGAGATGTTCAATAGAAAAAATAACCTTTCTTTGTAGTCACAATTCTCTCTAGATATCATTGTAATTGTTTTTTCTTCAACACCCTTGTCTTGCTACCCATTTCTTACAGCTACCCATTTAGATTTTCTTTTTAAACCATGCCCAGTGTCCAACATGATTGACAGCAGTGGTTCCTTAAAGCATGGCCATTATAGACTCTACCTCAGACTCAGCTGGGAGCTCCTGGAAACACCTGTTCCTGGGCCCTGGCTGCATTGAGGAACCCAGATCACTGGGGTCTAAAGACTCCATGATTCTCAGCACACCCTTCCTCCCTCTGTAGACTTACAACCTTCCTCCTTGAATTCTTTACTTGCACCATTACCTTTATCTGTAGTTGCGAAAACCTTACCATTTATTGAACTCTTCCTTTGTATCAAGCGCTTGATACAAAGTGCTACTTGTTGTGCATTATCTTATTTCTCAGGTGCTGGCTGTGCCCTTCCTCTCACTCTAAAGCAGACAAGAGAGCAGTGTCCAGTGGGACAGAGGCCAGCCACATCCTACCCTTGCTTAAGTGCTCTTCCCAGGCATTGTGAGAACAGTGGAGACCCTACACTCAATGTGGCTTTTGCTTTTCCTAAGACCTTCTGACTGGGAATTCTTGTGCCTAACATTTAAGGAAAATCAAGAGAATTATGGTTCTGCTTTTCACTGTCACCCTGGTGGGAAGGCTTTTGGACACACAGTTTATTTCTTAAAAGTGGAAGCTTGATTCTTTTCCCTGCCTAGGAATGGTGTGAACTGAATGAGTGAATGAGTGTGAAAATGCTTAGAATGCTGCCATTTAGGGTTCTCTTTGTTTCTGCAGAGGAAGCGGGAACCAGGAATCTCCTTTCTGCACTTAGATTTCTGGGCCTTTCTCTCCTCCCTCACTCGCTGCCCTGTAGTCTGGCCCCAGATCTGGGCCTTCTTACAAGTGATCTCTCTTTCTCTGCCTTCTTGGTATCCTGTTTAGCCCCAGCCCCTGTGGCTCTCTATTTTCCAACCCATTGCTACTTGGTGCTCCTTACTCACCCTGAAGTCTCTTTCTTTGACCTGCCAGTGTTGCTCCAGAAGCTTCTGGTATCTGCTGCAGGCCCTGGTACAACAGTCCAGTGGGAGAGCCGATCTGACTGTGAGCAAAAGGGATATGAGTGAGACAGATGCTTCCCAATGCATTATTGTCCAAAGCACATCATTCCAGGCCAGAGTCCTCAGGCTTTTCCTGGCCACCTAAGGTTTAGGGCTGTCATTTGTCCACTTTGTCCCCATTCCCAGCTCACTTATGCTGAACCCCAATGCCTCTGTGCTCAAGCTGTCTACAAATTTGGCTGCCTGGCAAATGGCCTATCTGGAGGTCAGCCTCTTTATTAGGCCTTTCATGATTACTCCAGCCTGCACTCAGAGATTCCTTTTAGTCCCCTCTGCCACTTTAAATGGAGCCATCCATAAAAGCAACATCTAGGCTCTCCTGTGGCTAGACTGCCTCCTATACCTCCAATTGTCCCATTTTCTATTCCCCTTTACTCTTATTTTCTCTTGTTTTTTTGCCCTACTTTATGCCTAAATCTCAGCATCCAGTCTGGGGTTTGCCAAATCCAGATTTGTGATGTATTTTGGACATGCTTCTCTGGCTTCACCTTAGCTCTCAGCCTCATTTTTGCCTTCTGGCCCCCTGTACACATATATGCAAGCCACATAACCTGTAGACTCTTCTTTCATAAATCTTGCTGCCTACAGACCCCATGTATATGTAATATTCATATATATATATATATATGTGCAATATTCACACATATTCAGTATCCTAGAGTTTTATCCTGAGAATCCTTGCCATAAAATATCATAAGAGAATGGATAATAATGTTGTTTTGTCTCCTTGTTTTACAGATGTAGGAACTGAGGTCCACAAGGGGAGTATGGTCCAGGCAACACTGCAATGATAATTTGTTGGGAGGGCAGAAGCAGAAGCTAAGACTTCTGATTTCTAATGCACTATTCTCAAATTTTTCTTGCGTATTATTTTTCTCTTGTCATCATAAAGAGGGTCATTTTAGGTAGCACTATTGGGCTCTGAAGTCAGATTAACTAGGCTCAAATCCTACCTTTAGAACCTGAACATATCATGTACTTGCCATGTGACTGCAGGCAGGCACTTAGCCTTGCAGCTTTCTCACCTACAAAATGAAGGGTGAAAATAAATTGTATTTGGGTCATTGCAGTGCTCTGGGGACTAAATGAGACGATATATGCAAAAACACTTCAGTGATTGCACATATTCAGTGTCCAGTAAATGTTAACTATTTTTGTTTTGTCGTTACCTCCAAACCACTGAAAACAGATTTAAGCACATAGTAGTTGTTCATAAAGACTCTGGGTACTAAAGAGAGAGGCCTTGGGGAATAATGTTTTGATTTCTGGTTCAAGCAGAATGAGTCCAATGGTGGATATTTTAGGGCAGGTAGAGAAATAGAGCATGAGACCGTGGCTGGGATAAAAGGAGAGCTTGAGGGCCAGAGAACCAAGGGATTACTCTTCCCACATTCCTCTTTGCCCAGCTGTAGGGTGTCCATGGGGCTATGAGGTAAGGGAATTCAAGCTCCTAAATGCTCGCAGGTATCATCTTAACTGAGAATGTCTGGGGATCTCAGATTCTTGGAGGCATTTTTATGCCCATGGGCATTTGCCTTATGGGGACAACAGCATCACCTCCCTCCTTATGGCCATTCCCTCCTGGTTAAGATGAAGGTCACTCAGAGACCTCTATTTCATTCCAGAGCGGAGAGAATGAAGGCTATTTATGATAATCATGGGGTGAAGTTGTTACTCCAGGCTCCCATCCTGTAAGCTAAGAGGAAACCAAAAGTTACAAGTTGCCTTCACAAAGGGCACAGATAAGTCAGTTTAGGATGGGAGCACATCCTGGAAGCCTGGTTTCTTATCCTCCTTTATCTTCCCTGCCTCCACAAGCCAGGGAGTGACTACCACATCCCTTCACCTTGGTGCCTTTGGAATTCTAAGGACAGGAAATATCTGTGTCAAACCCACAGAAGACAATGAGCTATGGACAATTCATACCCTGCACCAGCACCCCTCCCTTTATTCTACTGTGATTGTTTTGTGTTTGCTTGTTTTTGAGATGGGCTCTTGCTATGTTGCCCAGGCAGGCCTCAAACTCAAAAATTCCTCAGCTACAGCTGGGACTACAGGTGTGCACCTCCATGCCTACCTGGCTCTCTTCTTGAGCCCCCCAATGTCCTTATGCTTTGCTGCCTCCCTCACTACTGGTACACCACTTAATCCTGAGGATTCCCATGCTATAGGTCCATCCCCTTTAAGATCCCCATAACAATATCTAGCAGGACTCTTCATTGTCAAAATGATCACCAGATCTCTGCAAAGATGTTGGGGGCAGATAATAGCCTGGTGAGTTACCCTATCTTCAGTACAGGAGATTCTCTGGGGGCAGGAGTGAGTGGGCATTTCACACTTTACCAGATTTTGCCATGTGAGGCAGGATGGGAGTTTAGTGGGCAAATGATGGGCTTTGAAATCAGCCAGAACTGGGTTTCAGTCCTAGCTCTATTACTTAAAATTTGTATGACCTTGCACAGATTATCTAATTTCAGCAAGACTTGGTTTCCTCTTCTGGGAAATGGAGATGAAAATAATAGGAACAAAATAACAATGTCTATCTCAGAGGGGTCTTGTGAGGATTCAATGAATGCATGTAAAATCATTTTCCACAGTGCCTACCTTGCACAGAATAAAGACTCAGTAATTTCATTACCACTGAGCTACACCCCAAACCTAATTGTGTAATACCAATTGCCTCTGATTGAAGGCAAGGGCATAGCTTTAACCATAGCGTGGATCAAAAGACAGAATGAGATTCCCTGTCAGCTAGGCTCACTGGAGAGATGGCAGAAAGATCATTTTAGGCCACATTTTTAGCTCCTGCTCAGGACCTAAGGTGCTAGGGGAGGCACGAGATTGGTCTTGCTGAGCTTCTGCTGGGTTCTTCTTGGTGGGGGAGTTGTAATGGGGAGGAAAGAAGGGCAGTGCTGGAGGAGAGGCTGAGAAACAAAACCAATGGAAGAAGAAAAGGCACAAAGAAAGGAAAAGAGCCAGGCATGGTGGCACAGGGCTGTAACCCCAGCACTGGGGAGGCTCAGGCAGGAGGCTATGAGTTAGAGGCCAGCCTGGGCTACATAGTGAGTTCAAGGGCAGCCTGAACTACCTAGCAAGACCCTGTCTCAACAAACAAACAAACAAACAAACACAAGGAAGTAAAAGATGGAAGAGAAGGAGGAGCAGCAAGAGGAGATAGAGGGAAGGCTGCAGCTGGTGTGCAGCCCGCAGCTGCTTCTGTGGGAGGAGGAGCTGAGTTTATTTCTTTTGTTTCCATAGGAATGCCCTTACTAAATACCTATTTGTTTGCACCATCCAGAGGCCTAACTGTGACGGGAGCCCACCTGCAGCACCTTCTCCTGATATGAGACACAACTGTTTAGCTGAGCCGACCTGTTCTCAGGACTAAGAGACTGGTTCAGTAAGATATGGGACAATATATTCAAGGTTATTCTTTTCTGCATATTCTAACTTAAGTTTTGCGTCTCACTCGCGAGCCTCTTATCTCAAAACTTCTAACACAAATCTCTCCATAGTTACTGATCCTAATTTAACATGTGAAACTTTCTTTCTTTCTTTTTTTTTTTTTTGGTACGAGGGATTGAACTCAAATCCTTGCACTTGCGAGGCAGGTGGCAGAACCACTGAGCTAAATCCCCAGCCCTACATGTGAAACTTTCTGAAGATAAACTTTCAAAGAGGGCACTCTGGGAGACCAGAATATACCTCCTCAAAATATGAAGGACTTTTCCAGGTATATTGATGTATACTTGTAACCCTAGCACTCTGGGAGGCTGAGGCAGGAGGATCACATGTTTGAGCACAGCCTGGGCAACTTAGAGACTTAGCAAGACTCTGTCTAAAAATAAAAAATAAAAAAAGGGCTAGGGATGTAGCCCAGTGTGAAGGGCCTGGGTTCAATCCCCAGTGCAGAAAAAAGGGACTGGCTCTCTGCCCTCCATTTGCATAAAAGCAAGGACAAAAGCTACTTGCATACCCTTAACCCCCACCAGGATAACAAAAGTTAATCACCAAAGACATCCTTAGACCCTCATCAATTGTGAGAGGAGAGACCAGAGGAATTAACATTAGCAAGCTTTACTAGATTTCATCTGCCCTTTGTTCTTTCCCCCAAGTTTCTGCTCTTAGAGACTCATAGTCCTTTTCCGTTGTCTTGTCATTTAGCTAGAAATTTATTATTTATTGAAGGTACTATAGAAGCCAGAGCTCTGAGCCACTGCTTTGAGTTAGCTTTCATTGTGGTTTCTCCCATGTGGTGTGAATTGCACATGAAAATAAAATTGCTTGCTCTTCTCTTGTCAATCTACCTTTTGTTATAGAAGTCTGTCCCAATTGCAGATTTACGAGAGCTAAGGAAAAGTTTTGTTTCCCTTTGCTCTATTTTCCTAGTGCCTGGATGTTACCTCCAGAGAAATGTTGAGCAGGCTTCTAGACAAGACAACCTATCCTTTTGAAGCTGCATCTAGTCTCCAGGTCAAGTTCATGGTCCCTGGATGACGATCGGAGTGCTCAGAGGCATTCTTGAAAAGGACGTCTCCATAGTGAGGAAGTAGAGAGGGTAGTTCTCCCATTATTCTTTGGCCTCTTGGAGTGTAAGAAAGGCCTTGGTGACAATTACTCTAGAGCAGGAGGCTCATAGAGCATGGATGGACATCTGCTTGATGGTCCAAGTGGTCAGATGCCCATGGGTAAGGGTTTGGGATGTACAGAAGTGACCCTCTCTCCCTGGTATATCTTCTCACTGACACTCACAAGCATTTTGTGGGCTGGCTTAGCAGAAGTTGCCACAGATTGCATTTTAAATAATGTGTCACCAAAGCCAAACAGCATTTATGCTTTGGGTAGATATCCATTCAGGGCTCTCAGAGTCCGAATAAATGGCCACCAAGATTATCCCTTCTAGGTTCCCAGGAGAGTACACACGCCTGCCCCAGGGAGCACACGCAAACAGAAATTTGAAAGCTAACTTGTTGGCCTTTGGCTTGCTGAGAGCTGCTGCTGCTCTTAGTCTCTGCTGGGAAAATGCTAATCATGCCAACTACCTTGAAAAGCCCTGATTTTTGCATGAAAGTAGTTGTATCTTGGGTGAAACTTGATATCAAACCTCTACCCAACAAAATGAATTCTGCCAAACAGTGGGATTACTGTCCAAAATAGAGCCATACTGATTACTGGTATGCTCATAGAGCCCACTGTGCCATCTGAGGAGCAGTTGTCCTTATCAGGGAGTGTTCAAGGGCTGCATTCCAAAGGCTGGCTGACCTGCCAACCTCAAGCAAGGAAAGAGGAAAGAAGAGTGATTATAGCTTTGCCTCCACTGCAGATTAGTTTATTTTACAATTAATAAGGAGTATAGGGGGCCGGGGATTTAGCTCAGTGGTTCTGCCGCTTGCCTTGCAAGCACAAGGACCCGAGTTCGATCCCTGGTACCAAAAATAAATAAATAAATAAAAGGAGTGTAGGACACTCATACGATACTTTCATGTCAGTGGGATCCCAGGTTCCTCTATAAATTAGTATGCTGGCCTCAGAAACTTCCTGTAGAGCTAGGTGAATAGTCTCAAGGAGAAAGCTAATCAGCTGTGTTCTCTCCCCGTGCCATGCCTCACAATGATTAGCTCCAGGACTTCCATCCACTGTTTGGCAGATATACACACCACTAGTTGAAAGTGCAAAGTATAGGGGTTGAAAGGGGTTGAAGATATTGTCTTGGGGTTAGGGAAAACTATTTCAAACAAGATGCACCTTTGAGGGGGGTGTTGTATGTTCTCACATTTTGTCAAGGTTTGCAGTTCACAACTCAATTGAGAAAGTGGCAACTTAGGTTCTGCATAAAGAAGTGTTTGTGGTGGGGTGCAAATGATCCTCTCATGGACTTCTGCACACAGTTCTATGTTGCAGCTTATATGGCTCCAAACCTACCCCACTTTGAGCTTCTTTCTTAATTGGAGCTGGGGCCTATAGGACTCTATTACTTTTCTATAGCTGTTTACAAACAACAAAGAACTTAGTCAGCATAAATTTATCATCTCTCAGCTTCCATGAGCCAAGAGTCCAGGTGTGACTTAACTGGATTGTCTGCTCAGGGTCTGACTAGACTGTAATCAATGAACCAGCCAGGGCTGAGGTCTCTTCTGAGGTTCAAGGTCATCTTCCAAATTGGTTGTTGGCAGAATTCAGTTTTTTGAGGCCACAGGGCTAAAGTCCTTGGTTTCTTGATGACTGGCAATAGAAGGTTGCTCACAGGTACTAGAGGCCACCTGCATAGCCTGCCAGGTGCCTCTCCACAACATGGCAGTTTGTTCCTTTAAGGGCAACAAGAAAGCATCTGCTGCTGCAGCTTCAAATTTGACTTTTGTGGCTGACCTCTAGATCCTCTTTTAAAAGTCTCACCTGATTAGATTAGAGCCATTTATATTCATGTATATCAGGTCTAAAAATCTTGGGAGGCATTTTAGAATTCTATCTACCAGACTCTATAAAAAACATTTTATCCTATTAGATTGTTTCTTTTTAAAAAAGAAAAACAAGAGGCCAGCTGCTTTCCATTAGCATTCTCCATTCCAGGAAGGCAGCAAAGCTGCCAAGCAAAATCTTCTTAATTCTGAACCTACATCAGGCTGTGGTTAAACAATTTTAGCAACCTTGGAAGATAGGCCTTTATTCCTTGTTTTTCCTCTTTTTTCCCTCTAGAGGCCTGTTTGACCCTCAATTGAGAGGGCAGTGAAGGAAAAGACAGCCCTGGGGCTTAAGTGAGAATAAACATGCATGTTAATAATGACTTGATAATGCAACTTTATATTCCTGCTGGGCCAGAGTTCCTGATAACCATTATTGCACGACTTAATGCTCTTTGGATGTAGCTCTGAAGCTCTCTTATGCACTGCACAAAAACTTATCTTCCCTCTTTCCTTACTAAGCTCACCGGCTTTTCCATAGGACTTCATGCAGAGGGGTCCTTTACTTAAAACATGTCTCAAATTGTCCCTATATGTTTCAACAAGGGGGCCACATTCTCCACTGATTTCTATGTGCCACTCTAATAGCCTTTCCTACTTACTCCTGAATTCATCTTTCTACAAACCCATATAGTAAGCACCTTCTGTGTGCTTAGTATTGTGATAGGTGCTGATGATGTCCCTGTACTTAAGGTGGCAGCAGCTATAGCAAAGGTATGGGCATAGGGCCAATGCCCTGGAGCAGAAATTGTTGCCTTTGAGCTGTGTCTTGAAGAATGTGTCAGATTTCAAGGACATAGGGATTAGGAGGATGGTGTTCTAGCCAAGTGTGCAGCCTGTGCAAAACACAGAGGAAACAAAAGAACATGGTGATTCTGGGCGACCTGTGAGTGGAGGTGGACTACGTGGAGAGTGGGGGCGCAGGGAGCCCAAAATTTCAGATGGCCTTGAGTGTTGTGAGCTTGGCTTTTATCCTGTGAACAGCAGGAATTTGGTGAATAAGCTTTAGCAGGGGAAGCTCATGACATTGTCACTTTTTTGAGACACCAGTAAGGCAACACTTTTGGGTGAGTATCATAAATGAAAGTATAGACCAGATACTCATTAATTGTCCTGGTATGATTAAGGAATAAATTCATTTTAAATTTATATCAGAAATAATGAGACGCATGAGAGAAACACAGTGACACCTCTGTGAGGAGACATGAGAAGTGTTAGTCAGCATTGTGTCACTGTGACACAATACCTGAGAGAAATCAACATACAGGAGGAAAGAATTATTTGGTTCACAGTTTCAGATGTTTCAGTTCATGTTCACTTGGCCAGGTTGCTTTAGGCCTGTGCTAAGGCAGGACCTTATGGTGGAAGGATGTGGTTGGAAGAAAGCTGCTCAGCTCATGGCGGCCAGGAAGCAGAGAGAACTTGGTTTTATAACAAACCCCTTTCCCCAAACCCACTAAGCTATGAATCTATAAATGGGCTAATCCACTGATGAGATCAGAACCATCATTATCCAATCACCTCCCAAAGGCCCTACCTCTGAACACAGCTGCACTGGGTACCAATCCTTGAACACATGAGCCTTGGGGGACATTTAAGATCCAAATCATAAAAGGAAGCAAAGCTCTCTTTAATAAGGTCAGACTGTGGATGAAAGGAAAGAATTTCCATCAGTGAAGTGGCTGTTAAGTAGAAAGAGAAACCCCTCAACCTCCACAAGAATCTAGCCACTACTTTTTTAAAAAAAATTTATTCTTATTGTACTTGTTTGCAGTACATAATGATTGTATTCATTGTGGGGAGTTGGTACATGTACATTACACATCTTAATTTTTTTATCCACTTCCCTTCCTCCCCCTTCCTCCAAATCTTGCTCTCCTTCCTTTTACAAAAGATCTATATCCTTGTTTGTTGGTTTGTTTGTTTTTCCAGTACTGGGAATTGAACTCAGGACTTTGCACTTGCCAGGCAGGTGCGGCCCCACTGAGCTAAGTCCCCAGGCCTTATTCTTTTTTATTTTGCTCTTTAATTTATTTATGCTTTAAATTTCTCATATAAGAGAAATCATGTGACATTTAAGGTTGTGTGTCTGAATTATTTCACATAACATTACGGTCTCAAGGTGCATCCATTTTCCTATCAATGACTCAAGTTCATCTTTCTTTCTGGCAGAGCGGTTCTCCACTGTGCATAAATACCACATTTCCTTTACAGCCACAACTTTTACTGTTGACCAAAAGGTGGTTCTTAGATTATTTCTTTTTACTTCATTGAATTTATGTACTCATTTAATAAATGATTGTATTGAATGTCTGCTATTTCTTTCACCTGCCCCATTTAATCCACCAGTAAGTCCTTTGAGTCTTCTGTTCTAGGTACCATTCTAGGTTCTGGGAATAGCTGGGATGAACAAAATAGACAAAGCTCCTTCCCTCGTGGAGTTTCTATGCTAGTAACAAAGATAGAGAAGAAACTAATAGTAAATTAGTTATATAGAACCTGATTTTGTACCAACTCCCCATGAGGAATGTAATCATTATATACTGCAAATATGTAGCAATAAAAATAAAATATTAAAAAACAAAAAGAATATGATTTCAGGTAGTTACATGTGATATGAAGATGTTGATAAAGGATAATGTGATGGAGAGGTGGGGAGTGCTCTAACTAGAATGATCATGGAAATTGTCTCTGGGGGAAGTGATAGTGAATGCTTGAATGCTACAAATGAGCCAACCAGCCATGCAACTGTCTAAAGAGCCCTCCTGGAAGAAGAAGCAGCTAATACAAAGATCTTGAGATTGAAAGGGGCTGGATGTGTTTGGGACTACCAGGAGCTCAGTGAGACTGGAGCAGAGGGACACAATGGGAGGGTAGCAGGGCTAATGATCAGTGGGGCATGGAAGTGAGGCCAGATCACATAAGACCACATATGACAAGGGGCTGGGATTTTACTTTGAGCTAGAAGGCAAACCACTCAGGGCACTTTTGAGCAAGGGGCTGATACAACTAATGTGCTGATGTGGTAGCTTAGTGTGAAAAGAGGAATGGAATAATATGTCATGATTACATGTGGAAATAATATTTTGGTTATATTGGGTTAAGTAAAATACATGATTAAAAGTAGTTTCACCTGTTTTAGGGGGTTGTTTTCATCATTATTTTTAAAATGTGGCTATTAGAAAACTTAAAATTACATATGCTGCTTGTAATTTTGCTAATGTTAACATTTCTATTTAATGTTGCTAGTCTAGAAATGATTGTAGATCAGAGGGCCAAGGACAGAGGCCTGGGTGCTACAACATTTCAAGATTCCGGAAGAGGAGGAAGATCCAGCCAAGAACACTGAGAAGGAACAGCCAATGAGGTAGGAAGAAAATTAGAGGAATGTGGTGTTTTGAAAGGCAAATGATAAAATTATCCAGATAGAAGGAGTGGT
Source organism: Heterocephalus glaber (assembly GCF_000247695.1). The sequence continues at coordinate 3,128,662 of NW_004624895.1, read as the reverse complement.
CAAAAGCGGTGTCAGGTGCCATCAGAAGATGTCTGCTGGATTTAAGAAGAGCAATTTTGGTGGAGTGGTTAGAAGAAGTTGAGTTTGGAAGCCTGGTTGGACAGAGCTTACAAGAATAAGAATTGAGGACATAAAGGTAGTGAGTATAGCTAACTCTTGAGTTTTGCTTTGAAGAGATGCAGGGAGATAGGGTGGTAACAGAAAGTGGGTTTAGAGGTTTGTGTGTTTTGTTGTCATTGCCAGTTTGTTTAAGAGGGCAGATGGTTCTACATGTTCTAACTGTGTGGTTGGTTGACAGTGGTGTTCTCAGCGCCTTTAGGATTTGTTTGGGGAATTAAAGCAAGTGTGTCTGAAAGAATACCAGATCATGTGAACTCAAGGGTTAAAATGAATTGTTGGATTAATGCTTCAGGTGTTTAGATGCTGCCAACATACTCTCTTTCCTTGCTCTCCCTTTTGATTTAATATTTTTCTCTTTAGTGTTTATTTCCTCTAATTCTTCTACCCATAGCAGTCGTGGATCAAGGGCAATGTAGCCTATTGTGGCCAGGCATTTTGGGTAACAGGCTCCTTTTTCATGGGCTTCTCTAAAGTGCAAAGGTAATTTATTTCCAATGTCTAAAAAGGCTTCCTTAGTGGCAGAGCCTAGGGGTGGTGCCATGTTTATTAAAATGGGCAAGAATAGCTCAGTGATTCTTCATCTATCACCCCAAGAAACCCTGTCCCCTTATCTCTAAGCAAGAATTTCTCCCTGTCTAAGCATTTGCCTCTTCTTGGAATTTCATGTTAATAAAATTGTCTTTTTAAAAGGAAGAATTCGTCTTAATGGAAACCCCATTTGTACAGTTTTTCTTGAGTAGTTTAAGAATTTAACTAAACAATAAGGGGTAGGATGAAATGATTATGCTATGTTCTGGATATCAAATGATCCTCTTTTTCTTTGTATTTTATTTTAGTGATCCTATCATGACTGAATCATCAAGTGAAGTTTCTAGCAATCTAGAAGTTCTGGAGGACAATGATGAGGGTAAGTAACCCAATAAATCCTTGATAACTAGCCCTAGGTTAGCCCCTAGGGAAAAGAACCAAGCCACATGAAAACAAGTTTATATCAAATTTCTGATAACATTAGGCGCACTGCACATTTGCTTTTCAGTTTTCTAATCTCTCTGCTATCTTCAATTTTTATAGTGTAAAGGTTTGTCCAAGGCTCCACAAACTTCTTTGGAGATGGTTACTAGGTTCTACTTACTCAGGCAGAAATATTTCTGCTTAATCAGAAAAATAAACGGAACAGTCCATAATCTGACAAATTGAACTGAGGTTTTACTGTAGATAGTAATCTAGATTTAACCAATGGAGGAATTTGTAATTTGAGGAGTAAATGGGGTTAGAAACAAAAGATGCCACCACAGGCTTCTGTTAAGTAAGGTTCAATTTACAAAAATTCTCTTTTGAAACACTTATTCAGATGTGCCTTCTAAACTGTGGTGTTATTTCTGAGTGACAGGTGATCATGAAAGGAATCAGAGATAAGTCACAATAATAAGATTTTTTTTTGTATTACTAGAGATCAAACCCAGGGCCTGCACACTGAGCTACACCCTAAGCCTTTTCTATTGTTTTTATTTTGAGACAGAGTCTCCTTATGTTACTAATTACCCAGGCTGGGCTCAAACTTGTGCGCCTCAGCCTCCCAGAGTGCTGGGCTTACAAGTGGGCCCCACCATGCTCATCTGTGATTCTTGACACATACTATGCTAAAAAAAGGAATCATAAAACATAAAGTGAGACATTGAATTTAAATATAGAACTGAATTTAACAGTTAATTGGGGTTTGTTGTTGTTGTTTTGGTTTTTTGCTGAGTTTTCCTTAGTAGGGTGTGGTGCAGAAGACTTGCCTCTTGCCTGGTAAAGACAGAGGGAGGGGACCCTGGCTTGAGTTCCTGAAGGCCTGACTCAAGGCCTCTCTGGGACAGGGGATGCTTAGATTTTCACTTCCACATTAGCACTGCTTAGTGGTGGGTCTCAGAGAGGGTGATCAGGCGCTCCACCACATTTACTAAATGAATGAGAAGAACAGATGAGTGAAAGGCCCCTCACCAAGGCAGACCCAACTCCCAAACCAACTGACCTATCCTTTTGGGTATGAGCTAGACAGTTGCCTGCAAGAGAAGGCGGCAATGCAGTGCATCTTGATGAAGAGTGGAGGTAAGAAAATGCCTTTTCTCTGTTCTCAGAATTTCACTTTAAGATCAAATATTTAGATATGTTTTTCAAACTAGTCAGTGCTAGCTGTTGGGAGGTCAAAGGGAAGAAAGGTTAATTAGAAATGTTTCCTTTCCAAGCAGCAGTGGAAGAGAACAAGGTCATCATTATGTAATGCCTGTGTGCATGGTGGATAAGCAAATGTACAACCCTGAAGCAACAACTTCTTCACTAGGTTTTGCTGTGATTTCTTCTCTGGGGGAAAACATCCTTCTGTGGGCTGTTCTCTGGCATGTGACACAATGCATGGGATGATGGTGTTTAAAACTACCTGCTGTTTGGAAATACATATATAGTCCTTGGCATGGCCAGCAAAATCAATGGCTAGGAGAAGTCCAGGTAGCTTTCAGCTCTCTGTTCACTGACCATAATTGTTACAACTTATCCTGGCATGAGTTATTTAACGTACAGGAAACCTATATGAATATTGCTGGGTGTAAATATGGATTTTGAGCCCTACCTACTCTAGGTCTATCTACCATTTGTGCTTTTAGTAACTATTGAAAATCAACCTGGGAAGGACTCAGCTGCTGGAAGTTTAAAGACAGCCCTTTGAAAAGGAAAGTGTGATGAAAGGGCTGCTTATACACTTGAACATACGGCAACTATCTTGGATTCCATTAGGGTTTCAAAAGTAGCATAGCTTGTGGATGATATCTGGCTTTATCTCACTCCCAGAGCCAAGACCAGAGCTCTTGTTCATAAATGAGGGCTGTTGTAGTTGGGAATAGGAAGGTCTCTTAATCAAAAGCAGGCTGAAGGGGCTGGGGATGTAGCTCAGTGATAAGAGCACTTGCCTAGCAAATGTGAGCCCCTGGGTTCCATCCCTAACACTACACACAAACACATGCGTGCACGTACACACATATATACACATATGCACACATTCATACACGCACATGCACATGCACACAGAATAGACTGAAGACTTAGACTCTTATAGTTGATTTTGCACCCCTGGCAATGGCTTGCTCACTAAGGCTGTGACTAGCTTCCCAGCCACTGCTGTGGATCAACAAACAGCCAACCCACCATGCTGGGCAGTTGCCTTCTTCTGGTGTTGCCTCAGCTCCCTGTTAACTAAGCTACTCCTATACGACCACCATACTCAGAGCTATCCCCAAGGGTGGCTGGAAGCATTCTCTAGTGCCTGTGGTTGAAAGAGACACACATTACTATTTCATAAGGACTAAAAGGTATAATAGATAATATGAAATAGGATGAAAAGGGGCAAAGGGGAGGGGGAAGTGGGAGGGGTAGGGGAAAGGAAAGAAGGGAATGGAATTAATATG
>NW_004624895.1:3082679-3105641 GCF_000247695.1 Heterocephalus glaber | reverse complement strand
TGGTCTGGTGGTCTGGTGTCCTCTGCATCTTTGTAGTGTGGAACCAGGTGGCTGCCTGTCTGCAGCGGGGTGTTTCGGCATGTTCTGTGTGACTCAGGACCTTGGTAGGGCCACCATAATGTTTTTGAAGTTCATTCATGTTGTAATGTATATCAGAACTTCATTCTTGTTTATGGCTACATAATACTCCATTGTATGTATTATCATGTTTTGTTTAGCTATTCATCCATTGATGGAGATTTGTGTCTCATCTACTTCTTGGCTATTGTGGATAATGCTATGATGGCTTTTTGAAAATATATATAAACACATACATAGGCTCCTCTGTTAAAGATAAAATAGTTGAATGTGCCTGAATGTGTTCCTGTGTTCTCTTTTCTGTTCCATTTATCTGCATGTCTGTTTTTGTGTCAGTATCATGCTGCTTTTACAACTGTTGCTTTATAATATAACTTCAAATCTTGGGTTCTGATGCCTCCTGCTTTGCTCTTGGTAACCAGGATTGTTTTTGCTATTCTAGGTCTTTTCTGGTTCCATGAGAATTTTAGGATTGTTTTCTGTAGTTCTCTGAGGAATGCTATTGGTATTTTGATTGGGATTGTGTTCAATATGTACATCAGTTTTGGAAATATGGCCATTTTAACTACACTGATTCTATGTATCCAGGAACAGGGGATATCTTTTCATTTCCTAATGTCCACTTTGAACTCCTTTTTCACAATAGTGTAGTTTTCATTGTAGAGGTCTTTCATTTCCTTGGTTAGGATAATTCCAAGTAATTTTTCTCAATCATATTGTGAATGGTATTCTTTTCCTAATTTTTTTCTCAGTAAGTTTATTATTGGTGTACAGGAATGCTGTTTATTTTTCTGTATTGATTTATGTCCTGCTACATTGCTGAATTTGGTTGTTAATTTTAGGAGTCTTTTGGTGAAATTCTTTTTGGATCTTCTATGAAAAAGATCATGTTGTCTGCAAAAATGATAATTTGAGTTCTTTCTTTCCTATACACATCACTTTTATTTCTTTCTGTTCCCTGATTGTTTTGTCTGATGTTCTGAGTACTATATTGAGCAGGAGTGTTGATAGTGGACATATTTGCCTTGTTCATGATTTCACAGAGAAAACTTTCAGCTTTTCCTCATTTAATATATTGGCAATCAGTTTCTCATAAGATACTTTTATCAGATTAACATAAGGTCTTTCAAGTTTTTATCACAACTGGATGTTGAATTTTGTCAAAGGCTTTACCTGTGTCTACTGAGATGACCATGTGATTTTCATCCTTGCTTCTGTTTATGTGATGTATTATGTGTATTGATTTGCATATGTTGAACCATTCTTTCATCCCTGGGATGAGCCCTACTTAGTCATGATGTACAATCTTTTCTATCATTTGTTGCATTCTTTTTGCCAAAGTCTTGTTCAGGATTTTGTATCTGTGTTCATTGAAGAGACTGACCTGTAGTTCTCTTTTTTTGGTTGGATCCTTGTCTGGATTCGGAATTATGGTAATGCTAGCTTCTAGGAATGACTGTGGGAGTATTATTTCCTTTTCAACTTGATCAAAATGATAGAGGAGTATTGACATGAAATCTTCCCTAGAATTCAGCAGTAATCCATTAGAAACTGAGCCTTTCTTAGTTGGTAGGATTTTTAAAAATTATTGCTTCAATTTCATTGCCTGTTATTGAGTTATTTACAGTTTTTATATCTTCTTGGTTCAGTTTTGGTAATTCATGTATATCTAGGAATCTATCCATTTCTTCTGAATTCTCATTTATTCATGTACAGTTTTGTGAAATAGTTGCATTGTTTTTCTATTGCTGATTTCTTTTTCTTCCCTACTGGGGACCCCTGAAATGCTACTGAAAACCTCTGCAGTAGGCTCCAGTCTCCTGCCTAGTGTATGACATAGGCCTGAGGGAAAAAAACCTAAAAGACAAAACTAAGAGAGACAGAAAGCAGGGTACCAGGATGACCAATGCCTGTGCAACCAACAAAGGCATTGGCAAGTCCAAGCCACTGATTTTTATTGGTAATCAATTGAGGTAAAAGCAAGCTATGTGCAAGGGCAGAACTATATGTGAAGACAGGCAATCGTGCAGTTTCTATGGAAATTAATGTAAGCAAGGCTCGTGAAGGACAAGACAAAACATTCTCGAATTAGGAACAGAATAGACAAAATATATGGTTGTAATTAGAACATTGTCATTCTAGTAAGAAGGTTTTAATTCTAAGAATGGAATTTGGGTGGAGTTACTCTGACCTTCTCATGTAGGCTTCAGCTGCACTCACTTCTCAAAACAAGCCAGTTGTGGGGTTAACTCTTTACAGCCTGCACTGCTTATAGCCTGCTTTGGGGCATAATCTATATTGCAGTCTCCTGCACTTTCTTCCTGATTAATCACTTACCCTACCTGGTGTATTCATTCTATTTGAACTTTTGACGTTTTTAGCTTCATTGCCTCTTTCTAGGATATACCTGAGAATTTTTTGGAGTGCTGGTTTAGTGGTCATGAATTTCTTGATCATGGAAATATTTTATCTCTCCATTAGTTTTTGAAAGATAGTCTTACAGAATATATCTGCTTCCCTTGGAATTTTTCTTTTAGAGCTTGAGCTACTTCACTACAAGCTCTCCTGGCCTTTAATGTTTGTGTTGAGAAATATGCTGTAATTTTAATGGGTTTTCTTTTGTAAGTGATTCATTGGCTTTTTCTAACAGCTTTTAAGATTCTGTTCTTGTGTTGAACTTCTGGGATTTTGACTGTGATGTGTTGTGTAGAGGTCCTTTTCTGATTGTGGATATTTGGGCTATTGTGGCTATGTGCCAGATTTATCTGTATGTTAAATTCTTGTTCCCTATTTGGGGAGTTTTCTGCTAGTATTCTTGTAAACACGCTTCATGCCACTTGTGCTGTCTTCTGATTTTTCACTAAGTCCAACTAATCTAAGATTCTTCTTCTTTGTGTCATCTAGCAGCTGTTGGATCCATTTTTCATGTTCTCTCATTGATTTTGATTTTTTTTTTTGCACTGGGGATTGAACTCAGGACCTTGCTCTTGTGAGGCAGGCATGGTGCCACTGAGCTAAATCCCTGGCGCGTTCTTTTATTGTTTTTAAGATATCTCCCATTAATTGGACATTGACACTCACCTTGTCTTCTAGGTCTCACACTCTGTCCTCACATTGGTTGTGTCTGCTGCCCATAGTCTTGATAGAATTTTTAATCTCCTGAATTTCTGTTTGGTACCTTCTAATGGACTTTGGTTCTTTCTAATGCTGGCCATTCATGTTTTGTATCATTTTGTTTAGCTCAGGTAGCTTTTTTTTTTTTTTTGGTACCAGGGATTGAACAAGGAACCTTGCATTTGCGAGGCAGGCAGTGGAACCACTGAGCTAAATCCCCAGCCCTCAGGTAGCTTTTTATTAGTGTTTTCTACAGACTTGCTGATTGTTTTGTTACTAGGTCCAATATCTGTTTAGTTATATCTTCTTTATACTCATTGTACACCTTATTCATCTGTTTTTTCATCTCCTCTCTTACCCTTTTGAATAATTCATCTGTGGGGCATTTCATTTCCTCCCCTACATGTCCTGAGGGTCAACTTTGGAGGAGTTAGGAGTTTTGGGAGGCATTTTATTGTCTTATCTTCCTGTGTTTGTTTGTTTCTTTCTTTCTTTCTTTCTTTCTTTCTTTCTTTCTTTCTTTCTTTCTTTCTTTCTTTCTTCTGCTGTGTCTTGCTGTTTGATTGTAGTAGAAGTCTAGGTTGGTAGTATGGAGACCATTTTAGGTGATGTCTGCTTTTCAGTGATGCCCTCTGGCTATGGCTAAATATAAGCTTTTATCTCTGTCCCAGGATCTAACTACCTTTGTTTATTGGGGAGGAGGAAGGCTGCAGTGTATTCGGCCCAGTATCCACTTCTTCAAGAAATGACCCTAGTATTTTTAATGACAGAAAAGCATTCAAGATATTGGCACACAGAGAAAACCAATACACAACAACAACTATATTGCTTGGCTTTAGTAATAAAATCAACAATAATAACACTAAAAACAAACTAGATATTGACTTAACCTAAGAACCAATAATATAAATCCTTAACCATAGGAAAGACATCTATGATTATAACACAGTGGTACCTTGGTTCACAAATGCTATTGTTTGTGAACAGAAGTGTTTGGCAAAATTTTGTTTTTGTTTGCAAACTGTACCTCAGGTGACAAACACAACCACGGCCATCTTTCCCACACCAACACAAAAGTGGCCATGTTTTCCAGGATTGTGGAATGAATTAAGTTCATGAATGGAGGTACCAGACAAACTAGATACTGACCTACAGAAAATATCTAATAAATGGAATAACTGTACCTCCATTAAGAATAGAACATTATTCAACCCTAATAGCATAGAATTAACTGTCTAAAGATCAATAAAGTTTAATGGTTGTACTAGTAAAGATAGAGGGGTGGGGGAACTGAACAATGAAAAAAGTAAAATTTGAAGCACTTATCAATGGAAGTTGACAGCAAGGATAGAAAAGCGAAATAGGGGATCCTATTGAGGAGTAAAAGGAGATTTATTAGATAATAGTAACAGAAAAAAATGAAGAAGAAAAAGAAGAGAAAAAAATAGCGAAATAAAGGAAAAAGATAAGAAGGGAAAAAAATTAAAAGGAGAAAAAAGAAAGAGAGAGAATAAACTCCAAACCCCAAAAAAGCCAACAAAGGAAAAATCAAGAGAAAAAGAAAAAAAGATGAGTCATTAAAAAGAATTCCTTTGTGTTTTTGAATGAATGGTTTCTTTCCGGGATCTACAGTCTTGGAATCCAGCAAGTCACAGTTTTCTGTGTGGGCTTTTCTTGGAGCTGATGCTGCTTGCCAGATCTTTTATCTCTACCTGTAGCTGTAAAGTCTCTAGGGTTCACCTTTTCTCTCAGAGGGTTGACCTCATCTACAATCAGGTTGATCAGTTAGTTGGTGCCTGTATTGCCCAGTGTCAAGGGGAAATGAAACACCTAATGAGCTTGGAGTTTGTGGGTGGCCATGGCCAGAGGGCAAAATCTGCAAGCTCACAGTTGGCCAGGGGCTGTTGCTGCTCAGGGAGTAGGCTCCTCCTCCATCCTTGGGGGCATTGGTTTCTTAAGAATATACTGTTTAATTTCTTTCTACCTATTTGTGAATTTTTCCGTTTTCTTTTTGTTACAGATTTCTAATTTCATTCCATTGTGATTAGAGAAGATACTTCGCAAAATTTCAATCTTTTTGAATTTATTAAGTCTCATTTTGTGGCCTAACATATGGTCTATCCAACAAAATATTCCACGTGCATTTCAGAAAAGTGTGTATACTGCAGTTGTTGGAGAGTTCTGTGTATCTGTTAGGTTTAAGACACTTATAGTATTATTCTAAGTTTATGTTTCCTTATTGATGTTATGTCTAATTGTGTATTCCTTATTGATAGTAAGGTGCTGAAGTCTCCAACTATTATTATAGAACTATGTACTTTTTTCTTAGTTTCTGTCATCAACAAAATTAGATCACATTTTAAAACATGTAGTTTCTTCTCTATCGATTGGAGTAAGCTCACAAAGTTAAATTATTTCAAGTCAACATTTCAAACCAGTGTTTATGGCATGCACCTATAATCCCAACCTCTGGGAGGCTGAGGCCAAAGGATCACAAGTTCAAGCCCTGTCTGGGCAACTTAGTGACTTGCTGAGACATGATCTCAAAATTTAAAAAATTAAAATAAAAAGGAGTGGGGATATAGCTCAGTGCAAAGGCCTTGGGTTCAATCCCCAGTAACTCACAAAGGGAGAAAAGCATTTCAAAGCCCAGTCCAAAAATTTGTCTTTCTGGAACATAAATTCTCTATTAAAGAATTGAATCAGGTTAACATAAGTTAGGTGGTAGGCTGGCGGGCAGAAAGTTGAGTCTCGGGGCTTCAGTCAAATCCCAACTACCTACAGGCATGAGGCTTTCTTATTTTTGCCATGATTTCAGACTTACTATCCATAGTGGTAAAGTCATGGAAGGCAAGTAACAGCTACAGCAACAACAGAATCCAAAGAAGCATCTCCAATCATCATCTCAGGCAGATGTGCTGGCTTTGATAGATGTTTCTTCAAGCTGCTTATAAATTATGACTTCTACCTCTTATATCCCCAAGTGCCTCCCCACAAGCCCAATCCCTACTGGTTTCTCACTCAGCATAGCAACTAGGAAACTAAGTAGAGGACCAAAGCGTCCAAGCAGAGAAGACTAAAATTCACCATTGTATTTTCTTCATGAGATGCTGGCCCCTACTGAGGCCAACAGAGGGGGAAAACAAGTATTATCCCTTAAGGAACCAGTAGACCTTTTTCACCCTAGGCTTCTCTCCCCAACAGTTCCCAGGGATTGAATTTGAAGGCCCTCTTCCAACCTGATTTTCTTCCCTCCACCCAACCTTCATCTATTTTTCAATGTAGAGATCCCTGTAGAGTGACATGGGTTGTGCCTCTCAGCCAGCCAGATGCCCTCCTAACCCTCTAACCTTACAAACTCCACTGAGTGCTTATGTTTCTATCTCATGCATCATCCCTAAATCCCTTTCTTTTTCTTTGTTTTTCTTCTCTTCTTTTCTCTTTTCCTTCCTTCTTTTCTTCCTTCCTTCCTTCCTTGGCAGTACTGGGGATTGAAACCAGGGCCTTTGCACTGAGCTACATCTCTAGCCATTTCATATTTTGATGTAGAGTCTTACGAAGTTGCCAGGCTGGGCTTGAACCTGAATACTTTGTAAGCAGGGGAGCAACCCAAATTTCCTCTTATTTCTTGTTTTTATCTACAATGGAGGTGTTGAGCTTGCCTCTAATGAGCCTACTGATCAGAAGGGGAGGAAAAAGGGGCAGTAGTTCATGAGGTATTTTCTTTTTTAGGAATTCTTCTCCCAGAAGCATTTTCAACTTTGAGACCAGTGATGGCATATGGGTTGGCTCATTTATTTTCTTCCACTTTTTCCAGAGCCTCTCTGAATCATCATCTGGACCCAGTCACTCACGGTCCTCTACTGCATGTGCCTCTCCCAGCAGTACCCAGCAGCTGGCTGGTTTCAGCAGCCCAGCCACCAGCAAGAGCTGTTTGGACTCTTCAGCTGCTCAACACAAGATAGCTTTAAATCCCAGAAAACAACAAAAGAAAAGCCTTCAAGGAACTGTAAGTTCTTCAAGAGACCTGGGAATAAACTCTTGTATAAGATAACTTGAAGTCCAACATTTATAAACTGCTCCTAGGAAATGGTATGGTTTGGGAAACCCATATGGGTTAGCAAAGTCAAGGGCACTCTTTTGACCTTGACACTCAAAAGGGTGGGCAAGCTCAAGCCTATTGGATGGGGAGTCTTATCCATTTAGAACTTATATAAAAGGGAATAAAGAAAGCAGAAATAATAATTTCATGCCCCCAGAACCTGTTTATTAGCTTAGCATCTGGGAATTCACTCAGCCCTCTTTGTAGAGGATATTCAACCCTAACCTGCATCAGGATTCTTTTAGTTGTTAATCAGGTGAGACCCAGGAGTTACAAATCGCAACACCAACTCACTCATTTGGAGGTCAAGCCTCTAGCAACCCCGGACATTCAGAACTGGGCTGTTATTCCCTCCAGACTTCCACATAGATACCATAGAGTTCTGACACATGACTTTCTAGCAAGCAGAGCTATATTTAGGCAAACTTACTATGTTAAAATATAGTCACACAAAAAATGGGCCAGGAGTATGTCAGTGACAGAACACTTACTTAGCATGTGTGTGGCCCTGAGTACAATGCCCAGCACCAAAGAGAGAGAGAGTGAGGGAGGGAGGGAGGGAGGGAGGGAGAGAGAGAGAGAGAGAAAGAGATAGGAGGAGGAGAGAGAAGAAAAAACAAAAGAAAAATAAAAATGAAATGAAACAACCATGGCCACAGATCAGACACAGAGAAGTGAAAGTTGATAACAGAGAGAGATGACAGGAACAATCAAAGATTGTTTAGTATAAGAAGTCAAGAATTTGGCTCATGCTGGGTGTGGTGGTGCACACCTGTAATCCCAGCTATGCAAGAGATGGAGGCAGGAAAATTGCAAGTTCAACATTGGCTTGGGCTATATGGTGAGACCCTCTCTCAAAAACGAAAACAGACAGAACCTTGGCTACCTTGAAAGGTCCTTCAGGGCTGCACATTAATGTAGTCCAATGTAATAAATCATGTTCACTATTTGTCCAAGTCATCAAGAACCATTAAATTAATGTTCCTTGATCCCTATTTAAGATGATAGGGAACTAATGCATTTTGCAAAAGATTTTCACTAAAAGTTAAGAATTTAAAGATGCTGGAATTTAAAAGGATGTGTCAGTTAGCTGAAACATTTACTTTTGTCAAACACCCAATTCCTCAGTGATTCAGAGCTAAAAGTAAATGGCTATAAATCATAGTGGGAAGAGACTGAAAGATTGTGTAGTACATACATTTTACAGGGAAAGACATTTAACCACAAATAGTCCAGGTGCTTGCCCAAAGTCAAACACTGAGGTGGTTGCAGAGCTGGAGTAGAATCCAGTCTTCTGACTTCCAGCCCAGTACACTTTTCACCACATCACATTGCTTCTAGCTTGGACATTGCAATTTTTGCTTTAGAAAGTGGGCAAAATATAAATTGAAAGAACAGTTGGAGGAGCAGGAGAGTTTATGAGGACTGCTAGTGGCCCTGAGATGATCTCCTTGGTTTGATGTCATGCAAGGGGGTGACCAATTACTAGACACTAAACTATACATGCATTATTCCCCCTAGAAACCTTACCACAAACCTGGGAGAAAGGGAATGTTGGCCTTGCATTCTTCTTCTGTATAACCTAACTGAGAAAAGTTCTGGGCAGCAGCTTCTGAGCGGGCAGGGACATCTACTTCTTCCCTATGACTCTCTTCCTCACACAGGGAAGAATGCAAAAAGGTCCAGGATCACTTATGACTCAGGGTTGCTACTACTTCATCCTGCTCTGCAATTTCTCAGATGTGCAAGTCCCACAGGACTCTTGACCTCTAATTTATAGATGTGGACATATAAATTCAGAGAGCAACTTGCTCAAGGTCACACAGCAAGTAAATGATGAAGAAGAAATTTAAACTCAGGTTTATTGGACCTCATCTGCTCAAAAATAAATGATTTTGCACTGGGTTTGGATAGGCACTGTGAACAGGATTATAAAAAGTTGTGCATTTATCTTTAAATATTTGCCATAAAGTGCTTACACTAAGCAAACCCCAGACACTGCTCAGGGTAGTGCTACTTGGATAATTCCAGAGCTGCACTATAGTTATCTGAAAACCTTGTTTACACTAAACCCATTTCAACCCATTCAGTGTAAAGACTGAGTCCTTCGTCTTTTTCTGTCTCCTCTTCCAACAAAACCCCAAACCTCTTTCTTCTTTTGAACTGGAAAGACATAATTCATGTTTTTACTAATTCCCTGCAAAGAAACCAAACAGGATTTGAGTTTGGATCATGATCCAGTGAGGCAAATCTGAGAATTGCAATGCTGCCAAGGGCATGATTGTTGTCAGGCCCAATAACCTCATGTTCAGGTTTGTGGCCTTCCAGGGTGATTCAGTAGTTTCCAAGGTGTTGTAAATTAATCCCTGCAGCACATTATGCAGGGATTAGGAACTCCAGATCTGGATGAACCACTTCCAATAGGTATAATGATCCCAAGGGTTCTCTAGATGCATGCCATTAGAAATAACTCCCATCTTTACTGGTATTGTTATGAACCTATTTTGGGGGGAGAGCAACCATGGAAGAGTGAATGGAGAACGCATCAGGAAGATTCAAGCTTTTTTCCCTGTTTTAGGTGGACAACAAGAAGGAGGAGCCAGATCTTTCAGTGGTTTCTGAAAGAGAAAAGAGTACAACCAAACCCAAAGAAGCTGACCTAAAGAAGGTGAAAATAGAAGGTGCAGGTTGGTACATCTTCATTCTCTCTCAGAAACATGTATTACAGGCTTGATTGCACAGTACAATGTGACAGGACAAGAGTTACCCTGGACTGCTACACTTGGTCTTCAGAGAGCTTTCAGTTTAAGATGCATACTAGAGGGGCAGGCTTCTCCATTCAAACTGCCAAATTAATGCAAGAACCGCTTGTATGGGATTTGGGTGAAAGATCATGCCTGGGCACCTATTTTACCTCAATGAATTCCAACCAAAGAAGTGTTTAGTTTGTTTGCAAATTTGTTTACTCTTCTTTGAGGTCAATGTACATGTTGAGTTCCTCAGTAAGGCCAGGTATCAGAATGTAGTTAGTGACTTCAACAGCAGAACCAGAGAAGAATAACAGAATGGGCAAAAATAGGATTGTTTTTAAAATTGCCTTTCTCTCCCAGTACAGAGGAAAGGCCTTGTCCTAACAGTGAGACCTGTTCCCATCTCCACGGGAAAAGAGGGCTTGTGCAGCTCCAGGAAGATGTCCTTGGTAGCCTATCAAATTCTCAAACAAAAACCACTACAGTGAAAATCTGTGTGTGTGTGTGTGTGCGTGTGTGTGTGCGTGCGCGCATGCATGTTGGCTCCAGCCAATGGCAAGCTAATTTCAAGCAATATTTGATAAAACAAAAATCTAGTTCCACAAATTAAGTTGAATAGTTGTTTCAAGTTTTTGCCACGAAAGATTTCACATGTGGGTTCAGACATAGGATATTCCTGAACACATGTTCCCATGAAAGCAGAACCACAAAACTGTCCTGGAAAGAAAGAAAGGAAGGAAAGAGGAAGAAAGAAAGATTAAATGATTAATCTTTTGTTGGATTTATTTTTAATAGTTATCTTTGATATTCAGTAGAATTGAATCAATACTCAGTAGAGGCAGATGTTTTGGTTGGCATTCCATAAGTGGGAATGAATGGTTGGAGCACAGCCAGCGCTTCTCAATGATGTATTCCCATATGGAACCACTAGATGGAGCCAGGGATACAATGGATGGTGAAGGAAGAAGACCAAGGAGGGGCCCTCCCACCTGGGCAGCAATCTGGACAGCTGCTATCTTGTGTGTTTGCCTTAAAGCCTGTGGACTGATGCATTTGTTAAGATGATCAAGTATTGTTTTGCATATACATTACATAGGATTACTATAATTCACAAGAGTAGAAAGCAAAAGAAAAGGAGGCCATAATCCTACCTTCCAGACAGCTCCTGTTGACACTTCTAAAAAATAAAGCATACGAGCACTTGATAAGGAATTTCAAGCAGTTCAGATAAATATCAAGTAGAATATAGAAATCCTAATCAGAAAGTAAAAATATCCCTTTTCCCTGCCCCAGTCAGTTTCATCAAAGATAATCATTTTTATGAGTTTAAAATTTGCCCCCACCCCCAGTCCCCTGGTACTGAGAATTGAACCCAGGGCCTTCACACTGAACTACATCTCCGGCCCTTTTCTATTTCTTATTTTTAGACAAGGTCTCACTAGATCTCTAAATTGCCTAGGCTGGGCTTCAACTTACTAGCTTCCTGCCTCAGCCTCCCAGAATATGCACCACCACGCCCAGCTCAAAATTTGTTTCTTGATGTTCCTCATATCTAATGGTGAACCAGACTAATTATAAAATGATGCGGCAACCCTGGAATCAGTTTATGAAATTTAAATTTACCTTTGATTTAAAATGTTCCAACTGCAGAAAGTTTAAATAGTGACCAGGTTGCTGTCTGTCTTCTGAGAAGCTGCCTCTTCATACTAGGGAATTGAGTAGCAAGTAGGTACCCATTGGGCTAGGGCAGAGTATTTTTGTTTAGGAAGGCTAAAGTATACATGTTTCTCATTTTTTTGTTTCTATTTGGTACAGGCCACTTTGGCCAGGAACAGAGCAACAATACTGAGATTTATGATCAAAAGACAATGGATAAGAGTACAAACACTAATGCTGCTGGGAACCTGAGCAACCCAGTGTCAGCAGCTCATGGCAGAAGATGTAAAAGGGTAGGAACATGTGTTTCAATAACAAATCAATATGGAACCAAAGGAAGAAGCTTTACACAATCCAGTCAAAGTCATGGCCTGGGTGACAGACCTGAGTCTCCATCTACTGATAAGACTGCCAGAGATGGCCTTTCCTGGCACCCGCCCTCAGAGAAGCAAGCCCTGGAGCAGCTGACAACTTCACAAGCAGAAATCACTATCTCTCAGGAGCTGCTTTCAGATAAAAGTGATATGAGAAGGAGAAATGCTAGTGTAGATTTTGAAGCCAAAAAAGCATTAGCATCACAATCCATACCTGAAGACACAAAAGAGTCTATGGTTAGTGGTCCACCACCAAACCATGAAGATGGGGCTTCTTTAGCCAAAATGACAGAATCCAGAACTTCTCTTTTGCCAGTAGTGAGAAGACCTTCTACAACCCCCAAAAAGGCAATTTTTTTAGTAACAACAGAGGCTCAGGTGCTTAGGGATCCTTCTCCTATCCAATCAGAAGAAGAAGAAGCTTCCAGCCTTGGTTTGCAAAATGTCTACTCTAAAACAGAGAATGTCCCAACTGTCTCCAAAGAAAAGCCTCCTGGAAATGTTCTCCAGGACTGTACAGTGAGCATTTCAAATATGACAAGTACCACAGAAGAGGGAGGCATGTCTATGGAGAAGCTTGAAACTGCAAAAGTCTCTCCAGATTCAAAGAGTGTGTCAGAGAAAGGGAATGATTCTGAGAAACAGCTGGCCACTGGACATGCTTTCCAGTCCTTTAAGAAGCCTAAAGATGAACAAAAAGTCTTTGAAGAATCAGAAATTTTAGTTGTGGAATTGAACAGTGTGGAGCAGCAGTTGGCTCTTGGATATTCTTCCCAGTTCTTGAGAAAGCCTGAACCTGAAAAAGGCTCCCCAAAGTCAGAGAGTACTGCTGACAGGGAGAGTATCCCAAAGGAAGCGGGTCCTGGTCACTCATCCCAGTCCTTGGGGAAGCATAGAATAGTCTTCTCAGAGTCAGAAAGTTTTCTTGTGGAGCAGCTGGCTCCCAGATGTTCTTCCCAAGTAATCCTGGAGCCCAAGGATAAAGAAATCTCCACAGGATCAAATGGTTATGTTAAAAAGTACAACAATGCTGAGGACTGGCACAGCTCAGAGGAAGGTCTACCTCTCAGATACCCTAACCAGGCCTTGGAAAAACCTGAAGACCAGCAAGAAGTGCCCTCAGTTCCAAAGAATGCTTGGGAAGAGCAGATGCCTTCCAAATGCCCTATTCAGTCCATCGTGAGGCCTATTGTTCAACCACACATCTCCTCCAATTCAGTGACCATTTGTGCAGAACAGCATGGTTCTGTGGAGCCAGTGACTCCTGGCCACCCTTTCCAGACATGGGTGAACCCTGAATTTGTGCAACTAGTCTCTGCAGATGAAGAGAGTGCTGTTGAGTGGGGCGGTTTTATGGAACCACTGCCTCACAGAATGACTTCTAAGTACCTAATGAATCCTACAGCTGAGCAAAAATCCTCCTCAGGTCCAGTACTTACTTCTATGGCAGAAGTTTCTATGGAGGTGTTGCCTCCCAGATATTCTCCGCCCCTGACAAGACCAATAGTTGAGCAAGAAGCCTCTGAATATCCAGAGAGCACTTCTGCTGAGGGGAGAATTTACATGGCCCTAAGGCATCCCTCACACCCTTTCCAGCAATGGGTGAGCCCTCAAATAGAACAAGTTTTCTCATCTTCAGAGAGCCCAACTGTGGAAGAAGGGGGCATTTTTGTGGAGCCACTGCCCCCTGGATATCTTCCCCAGCCCTTGATGAACTGTATAGTCCAACAAAGCATGTCATCAGGTTCAGAGGGTGTTGCTGCTGAGGCCATTTCTGTGGAACCACAGTACAGCAAATACTCTCTCCCAAATCCTCAAGTCCAGCCAATCTACTCAGAAAGCACCGGTGTTGAACAGGGCATTTTTGTGGAGCAGCTGCCTCTTGGGTGCCATTGTCAGGCTTTGGTGATGCCTAAATTCCAGCCACAGATGAGCTTAGAGTCGGTGAACACTTCTGCACAATGGTGCAATGCTGTGAAGCCAGTGCCTGCTAGACACATTTGCAAGATCTGGATATGCCCAGGATGTAAGCAGCAAGGCTCTGTGGGTCCACAGAGCATTGAGGCTGAGTGGGGCATTTCTGAGGAGTTGGTGCCACCCAGAGACCCTGGGAAGCCATGGCTGAGACCTACATTTGAGCAAGTTTCTGCAGGTCCAGAGACTACTGCTGAATGGAACATCTCTATGGGCCCACAGCTTCCCAGAATGCCTTCTCAGCCCCCAAGGAGGTCAGTTGTCAAGCAACCAGTCTTCACAGGATTGGTAAGCACTGCTGGACAGTGGAACAGTTCTGTGGAGCAAATGCCTCCTGGACACCCTTTCCAGCCATGGGTGAGCTCTACATTTCAGCAACAAGTCTCTGCAGGTCTGGAGAGCACTGCAACTGAGGGGAACATTTCTATGGACTTGGAGCCTTCCATATACTGTCAGCCTCTGAGGAGACCAATAATCCAGCAAGAAATCTCAAATTCAATGAATACTTCTGAAGAATGGTGTGGTCCTTTGGGGCCAGTGTCCTCCAGATACCCTTTCCAGCCATGGCCAAACCCTAAATTTGAGCAACAAGTCTCTGCAGGTCCAGAGAATGTTGCCATGGAAGGGAATATTCCTAGGGAGCTTCCCAGACATCTTCCCCAGGCCACTGTGAGACAGCAAGTCCAGAAAATGTCCTCAAGTCTTGAGAGTGCTACTATTGAGGGAGGCATTTCTGAGGAGTCATTGTCTCCCAAACATCCCACCTATTTCTTAGTGAGGTCTGAAGTTCAGGAAATACCCTCAATCCTGGAGAGTACTGCTGCTGAAGAAAGCATTTCTAAGAAATTGTGGCTTCCCAAGAGTCCTCCAGGCTCATTCTCGAAGTTCATGGCACAGCAAATCTTTTCAGAGAGCTCTGATGCTGAGAGGGAAATTTATGTGGATCCTTTGTCTCCAAATCTTCCTTCCAAATCTTTGTTGAGTCCTGAAATTGAGCACCAAATTTTCTCAGATTGGGAGAATCCTGACATTGCAGAAGGCATTTCTTTGAAGCCTGCTTTAAAGTCCCTGGGGTGGCCTGCAGACCCACAAGAAGGTCTGTCATTTTCAGAGAGGGCTTCTATGAAACAGAGCAGTTCTAAATGGCAGGGACCTTCTGGGAAGGCCCCGGGGAAGCTTAAGTACCAGCAAGAAGCCTCCTCACTTTCTGACATCTCTTCTGAAGAGTGGAGGAGTTCTGAAGTGCAATCCAGACACCCTTTTGAAGCCTTGTATTGGTCTGAATTCCAGCCACCAACAGGCTCAGTGAATATCCCTGTAGAGTGGAGTGATCTTGAGGAACACCAACCTCCTAGGCATCTTTCCCAAGCTTTTAGAAATGCTGAGTATCAGCAACAGGTTTATTCAAGTGCCATGAGTGCCGCTGCTGAGGTAACCATTTCTGAGAACAACCCTGGAAGCTGGTCCCTACCAAAAGGCCCAGTTTCTCCAAAGAAAACCAAGAAACACAGCCAAGGCTCCAAATATTTCCCTAAAAGCATCCCGACCTCAGCTCCTAAGCCAGGGAATTTTATCACTGCTCCTACCTGGAAAATACCCATTTCTGGGGATACTTACTATAAGGAGGAAATTCTTCAGAGTGGTGATAGAAATGATGGTCATTCAAATTTACCCACCAATGAAGCTGATGTTGAAAATCTTTCTGGAGTCCAATGGAAAAGAATGTCTTCTCCACACAAGTATAAGAACGAGAAACCAGATAGCTTTACCCAGCTTCCTTCACTGCTCTTGGGCCCAATTTCATCCAGTAGAGGCAGAGAACAGCAAATGAGAAGAGGTACTTCCCAGGTGCACCTGAACACCACAGACAACCTCACCACACAAACTACCTTTGTGGAGAAGCATCAGAGCAGGGCCAAATACGAAGGTGTGGCCAAGAAGCAACCAGCTTACAAGACCCCAGGTGAGAGTTTTAGCTCTCCAGGACAAATAGGTACCAAGGGGAGGAAAGAACTGGAAAGAAGAGCCTTGAATGGGCCTTAGAGTCTATTCTAGCCTTTCCTACTGTGCTGATTCTTTGATAGGGCTGGCATGGGGTTTGGGGGGCCGGGTAGTGCCACATTCTCAATTCATAGATTTGGAGGTAGTTAATCTTGAATCTACCTATTGGCAAGGGGGTGTTGTGCTGGCCATCCCTCCACATTCCATAATGGATAGGTGACCATCTCCCCATTTTCGCTGCTCCACCCTCTGTACATCATACTTTTGGGTGGAATAGTATGCTCTGTCAAAATGCTTTTATATGTATTATGCCCCTCCTAACTATATGGGGTTTTAAAGGCCAATTCATTAAGCGCACTACGTTGAGACTCTTGGCCTGAAATCTTAATGTATTGTAAATGTACCTCCACAGCTTCTTCGCTCACCTGGAATGCCTGAGATTCAGAGCTAGGTGATCTTTTGAGCATGATTCTCTGCCCAAACCTTTGTACCTTCTCTCTCACCCACACATACTCTTGTCGATTCCTCTAGCCATCCCTGTGAAACCACATACTTGCATGAGGGACTATATAATAACACATTCTATAAGATTTTCCTCAGTGTTGGAGGCGTGACATCAATGGCCTAAGCCTCTGACCATTTTGGACCTGTCCCAGTCCACCTGACAACCATCATCTTGCCTTGATTTGGGGTTGGGGAGACAAAGGAAGGTAAGGGTCCAGTAAAAGGTCATTGTGCTCACTTTTGAGCACAGTGTTTCTTTTGTTTATGGAGTTTGTTGTTGTTGTTTTTGGGGGACAGGGTCTTTCTATGTAGTTCAGGCTGGCCTTGAACTCACTGTAGAGCCCAGACTGGCCTCAAACTTGCAGCAATCCTTCTGCATCAGACTCCCAAGTGCTGGGATGACAGGCATGCATCCCTACTCTGGCTAAGCACAGCTTCTTAAGTACCCAGGGATTCCTGCCTTGCCAGGATCTTTCTTTACTTGATATTTATTTATTTTCATTTGGCAATTAACACATTTGGGACATCATTGTGGGTAACTCCCCACCAGATAAACCCCTGCCTGCTTTGCTTCCATTCTAATTCTTTTTATTCCTTTCTCAGGAAAACCTGGTCGGCAATCAGATTATTACATCTCAGATCCAGCTTGCTTTACCATGCCAAGGCAGAAACACAAGGGCTCCCAGGTCTACGTTCCTGTGAAAGAGACCAAAACCAAGAGCAGAGCTGGAGCCAAGACTGAGACCAAGGAGCCTAGACATGGGATAAGACCTGAGGCAGCCCAGAAAACATTCCAGAAGGTTGCTGGAGCCACTGATTAAGTTTCCATTGGGAATTTGCCAGACATGCAGCACCCCCCCAAACCAATTTGAGAGTATTAATCAAGTCAGGAAGACTCTTCAGGGGACAAGATTAGGCTTTGTACTTATATAAATATAACCTGCCTTATGCATTTAAAGGGTTTATGAAAAGTAATTAATATGGGGGGGCTCTATAAATCAAACCCTGTCCTAAATATTCTAGAGTAGGATTCCATGAAATTTGTTGACAAATAAGGAGTAAATAGAAAAAAGCAATTAAAAATAACAAAGGTAACCACTGGGATAAGAGTTGAGTATCTTTACAGATGTTTTATACCTATAAATATGTACATATGTCTTATAAATAAGAATCAAACTATAAATATAATAGTACCCCTTAACCACAGGAGATACATGGAAAGACCCTCAGTTGATGCCTGAAACCACAGATAGTACTGAACTCTATAATTTAGTGCCTTTTCCATCTTAACTAAACACTTATTATGCACTGTGGCTATAACTTTAGGTTTGAAGTGAAAAAGCAAAATTAGCATGAATTTCTTTTTTCCCTTCATCACAATTTCACAGATAGAAGATTCATTCTTACTGTAGAGCTTAGCAATGTCAGCATATGATTTTCTTTCTGTACTTTTCTTCTTTCTTGCCTGTTCACTTAAAGGACGCACTTTATGACTTCTCTTTGGTGTATCTGAATTGCCAGCATCATTATTTTAACTCTCTGGCCATTATTAAGTAAAATCAGGGTTACTTGAACACAGACACTGTGATTCCACTACAGTAAATCTGCTATGTAACTGCCATGACTACTCACTGACTAACAGGTGGGCAGTATATGCAGTGTGGTTATACTGGATAAAAGAATGACTCTGGTCCCAGTGGGAGTGATGTGGCAAGAGATTTTATTGTGCTACCGATAATAGGATGCAATTTAAAACTTTAACATTTTTTTATTTCTGAAATTTTCTACCTCTTATTTTTTGGACTGTGGTTGACTGCATGTAATTGAGACTATGGAAAGTGAGTACACACAGATAAATAAGGATTACTGTACTACTTTCTCATTGAACATTTTGTTTCTGAGAAACTTTCCATATCAGTACACAACAATTTATGCCTTTGATGTTTGGATTTCTACGTATAGATTTGGTTTGGTATGGCACCTACTTGGATGTTAAAATATCTGATGAACTAAGCTAATGGGATCAGGGATAATTGGATGATGCCTTGTTCCCTTCTTGTGAAAACTGACTCAAAAAATTATTAAATTTACATACAAGAAATATATCTAAGATTCTCAACATTTTTTGGTACCGGGGATTGAACTCAGGTCCTTGTGCTTGAGCAACAGGCAGCAAAACCACTGAGCTAAATTCCCGGCCCTAAGATCCTCAACTTTTAAGTGGTTACTAAATTTGTTGAGGGATCATGTGAAGATCTATTTAACTTTCTGCTTTAAAGATTCTTTTCCCAGCACTCCAGGAGGCTGATGTAGGAGAACCACAAGTTCCAGGGGGCCTGGGCAACTTAGCAACTTAGCGAGATGCTGTGTCAAAAGTAAATAAACAAAAGATCCTGAGTTTAATCCCAAGTATGAAAAAAAAAAAAGCTTTTCTTTCAGGGAAAATACCCTAGTGTATGTAAAGTCATTAATTTAGACCACTTGTGGAGAGGTTAACTTGAATATCCTAAACTGTAAAATTTTGAAAAGCCTTACAGTTGTATAGCTTTCCAATGAAAGAAGTGCTTCTAGTCATACTTCAGCAAGTTTTGCAAAGTAGAAATTCTATGAACTCACTTCAGTGAATTGAACAGACCTGTTTGTAACCATCACATTCTGTTAGCTTGCTATTGAGAGCTGGTAAAGTGCTGGGGAAACGATTGTTCTTACATGAAATAATTCTCATATTATTCTGTTTATACTATTTGTTTAATTAGACAGCTTTTTCTTCTAGGTCTGAAAGGTGATAAGCTTAAGCTAACTTAGGTTTTGTGAACATAAATTCCAAACCAAGGGGCTCAGTGCTATTTCTTTCCTTCTCTATTTATATCTATATCTATATCCATATCCATATCTACATCATCTATCTCTTTTCTCTTGATTAGTCTTGAACTAATAGTACCCTGGAAAGGGTTTGCACCATATGATGTTCTGAGTAAGTAATTTGCTGGTTTTATGTTAAGACTTACATGCTTTCTGTTTTCATTTTTGTATTAAAGGGAGCTGGCCCTGCACCTGAAAACCAACCAAAAAAGATTCTCACTTCCAGTATCTACAAACAGGAGAAGAAGGCACAGATGTAATCCTCTAAGTCTACCAAGTCAGGTAGAAGCACATACCCTGACTCCCCCAAAAAAATAGCTCTGGAAGAATGTTGTGAAACATTTGCAATTTCAAGCTCAGATAATACATGTCTCTCTTTCCCCAATTCAGCTTCATGATTATCTCATGACTTCCATGAGATGATAACAGATGCTAGCTTGCTTTAGGAAAATCTAATTATCATAACTAATATAAGTCCATCATGTAACTTTCAGGGGTTCTTCCAGTATTTCACCTCACTAAAGAAGCTGTTGAGGCACAAAACTGTGGTCACTCACTAAACTTTTCCTGGAATTGAGTTTGCAAGAGGAAAGTACCAAGTCACTTTCCAGCTCATAGCAGAGTAGTATTTTTTTTTTACCTGCTATCCCTCCAATGAAACTGTTGAAAATAATCCATAGGATCTTGCTCAGTAGTCCAGGCCAGCCTTGAACTTGGTGTTTAGCCCAGGCTGGCCTTAAACTCATAGAAATCTTCCTGCCTCAACCTCCCAAGTGCTGGGATTAAAGGCATGCAGTGTCCCACCTGCCTCAGTTCTCTGCATTCTGAACAAGGGTGTGAGAGGTGGGGAAATGCTGACAGCTGAAAAAATACTGTGAAGGGATATAATAGAACGTGGTATCGTCAATAAGAGTTGTGTTCCAGAGGGATTTCTTTCAACAGGAGGAGAGGACTGATTCATATTGAACCATCTTTGTCCTCTCTCTTATCCCTTTCATGAAGAAATCAGACTAGGAATTCAGGAACCCATTGTTTGGCCATGAAATAGCAGCAATTGGCCTGCTCAATGCCTTATGGGTGCTACATTCCTATCAAGTAGGTCTCGACTCTGAGCATTAGAATCACTTGGTAAAGCTTTTTAAAAATTACAGATGGCCCTGGTTCCATCCCTTGTGATTCTAATTCAGTTGGTTCAGGAAATGACATGAGCATCAGAAATATTTAAGAAGCCCGAGGTGATTCTGTGTAGCCAGGATTGAGAACTACTGGTTGTTGAGTGTAGGCCACTGAGTCAATTAGCCCCAGAGCAAGGTGAAGGAGGGAGAGGAACTGGGAAATAGAGAAGTAGTCTGCATGGCCAGGGTCTTCAGTACATCCTTGTTTAGCATTGGCTTTTATTAGCTAGATCTATTTAGTCATCTGTTATTTCATTTCATACAACATCATGGACTGGCAAAACAAATAACAACATTATCCAGTATGAGATTTTAAAAACTGAACAGATACAATATTTCCCTTCTAGTCTCAGTGCAAAATTGTAGGACAATCTAATAAGCACCAAATCCTGGCAGTTGTAGCTTTAGGAATTACCTCTCAGGCCTTCCCATGCCCAGGCCCCTGTGGTCATAGCCATGTTGATTTTACCCTTTGACAGACCACTCATGGCACTGCCTATGCACTTTTAGAAGCCTGGCATCCACGGGAGCAGGAATAGCAAAGTACTAAGAGAAGGGGGATCAGTGGAAACTTGAAAGGATAAAACAATTTATTTCATCCTATAAATATAGCCCAGTATTGCTGGGGCTTCTTATGGCTTGTGTGTTATTTTCTGTGGTTCCAGTTGTATTTGAAGGTCAGAAGATGCTTTCCACATCTGGCACGGGAAAAGAAATGAAACAATCTTTAAGTCTTCCATCTGGGCTCCAGAACCTAGATGAGTCAGTTGAGTTGAAGGAACCTGCTGAGCCTGTCTGGTTCTCCATGGCCAAGAAGAAAGCCAAAGCATGGAGCCACATAGCAGAGGTCATGCAATAAATGGCTCCTGGGTGGAGCGTCAGCATTTTAAATGACAATTGCCAATAGCTATAGTAATTTTATGCAATGATTACATTAAGCAAAAGAGCTTTAGAAATGAGAATTAAAACTTTTAATTATTTGAATGCAATAAATACCATTAATGCATAACCTTCAATATAGTCACTGCCACCATCCAAAGCGCTAGTATTTTCTCTATAAAAACTATGGAAATATTTGTGCTGCTGTAGAATTTTGAAATCTTTTTACTTTGGACAGTGTGCCTTAGAAGGAAGAAAGCAAAACCATTTTGTTAGAGAAACTAAAAGACTGTATTTCCCTCAACTACGCAAAGTAATTCTGATAGAAACGTTCAGATTATTTGCCCCAGGGATTGGATTTTAGGTTTTATGAGCCTAGATAAATACTGAGCTATTTGGTTGCTGCTTCAAACTTTGCAAAGGCTTGTACAAGATGTGGTAGAAGTGAAAATTCTGGGTTTCAAAGAAAAATTTTGCACACCCAGTCCCTTAATCAGCCCATTACCCATTGAAGCACCTCCCCTTGTATCTGTGTCCCCCTAATGATAGTGGGTGACAGTAACACACAGAGCACTTATACCGAGCTCCCTCTTTGTCAAGCCATGGCAGGCCTGGCAGTAGTGAGTGGCCCCCTGGCACACAGAACATTTCTTGAAGATTATTCTACTCCTCTGGATGGTTAGCGCATCTGTTTCTGGCCCTTTGTCCCAACATCACTCAGTCGTACATATCCTTCTGTTTAAGCACTGAAGTCCCTGTCAAAAGTCAACCTTCACCAGATGTTGAGAGCTGTCCTTTTATCAGGCAGATGACAAGCTGACCACCCTGAGTTCGGAGGCACCAGAAGGTTCCTTGTCCTCCGGCTCTGGCCTTGAGGTGGAGAACTCCATGCAGATCATCTTCCCATCCCTTCCCCCACCGAAGTCTCTGCTTCACAAGGATTTAGCCCAAAGCAAATCCTCCATGCTGAATCCACAGAGACATGAACCTTCTGCTACCTGGAAGCCTTAAGCCATGAAACCACCCTCTCCACCCTTGTTCCCAGAGGGACACTCCTCAAATTTACTAGGTCAGAGAGCACCCACCTCCCCAATGATCCCCCACCCTCATCCACGAGGAAGAGGGAAGGCCAAAAGGGCAGAGAGAGAGAGGAAGACTCAGGATGAGAAGGCTGCTCTTTATAAGGGGAGGGGCAGTAGCCAAACATATTTCGGCTCCTTTTCTATCTTGCCATAGTCTTTTTTCCTTGCTGGCACAGCTTCCACTAAGAACTCCCAGAGTGAGGAGTAAAGATGAGGGCCTCCTTTACGCAGCCCAGTCCATCCTTCAACTTGTTTGCTTTCCAAGGTGCAGACCACACTATTGTCCCATCCAGACTCTCTGCAACATAGATGCATCTTCCTTTCCACCTGCATCACTTTATTCCACCCCCCAAGCCCACCAGGCATAGAGAGAGGGAGGGAGAGAGAGAGAAAGAGAGAGAGAGAGAGAGA
>NW_004624895.1:3072002-3082579 GCF_000247695.1 Heterocephalus glaber | reverse complement strand
AGAGAGAGAGAGAGAGAGAGAGAGAGAGAGAGAGAGAGAGAGAGAGAGTTCCCTTTAGATGTTCAGATGCCTGGGCAGCAAACCTAGCTCATTTCCCTAGAGACACAGAAGTGACTTCTCAGGGTAGCTATTAGCATATCTGCCTGTCACTTTGGGGCTACTTTGTTCAAACAAAAATGTGGGCCTTGATTTGTAATTGTACCTTTGTATTCTGAGTGGGATACTACCCCGTGCAAAAAAGTCTAGGGAGACAATGAGATCTCAGAGTTAATTTAAATACTTGGTGTTGGGTTTTGCTGATGATGGTATCATGTGACACTGTCAACCAAATGTGGGGTTTTGCATTTTCTCTACAAAACATCTATTTTTCCTGATACTGTATCTTTATCTTTTTGATAATGCTAGGTTTTTGACTGACTGGATTTTATTCCCTTTATATTCCCATAGAGAACAGTTCCTTTATGTAGATGCTCTTTACTCAGATATCCTGGTATTTTCTCAGGAGTAGACCTCTTTTAGGTTATTCTCACTCTGAGAATTCCATTAATGATTTCTTTTCCACTGTTAAAGCTGTGTTTCTAGTGAAGACTTTTTTTTTTTTTTTAATGTCTAGGGGCGTATTCTGGTAAATTTTCAGCTTCTTTTAGCTTTCTTGATTTTTGATCTATGCAAAGCAAATAAATTCAATAAAACCTGTTCTGTAGTCTGTTTTGGTCTGTCTGTGACGTGGGGAGGGACATTTAATAGCATACTGAGAACTCAGGCCCGAGGGCTGCCAGAGGAGCACAACGTCCTTTTGAGGCTGTGCTGCACAGGAAGGGCTCCGTGCATGTGTGCTGCCGAGCTGGTGGCTTCCAGAGGGAACTGCTATGGGGAAAGTGCTGCTGGAGAGGTTTTGGATACGAACACCTGGAGAACAAAGTGACAGGTACGTGTGTGGGGTGCAGATGGGTAAATAAATGGGACTTCATGTTTGCCGGTTGTACTCCAGCCTGGCTCTGGAACTAAGTCTAAATCTGATGGCATGATTGGATTCCTGGAACAAGCCATTTCCAAAAACAGGGACCACTGCCCCCAGTATGGCGTGTAGTGAGTGAGGGAGAAGGGCTCTAGAGCAGATATTTAGCCTGGCCAGCCAGATATTTTCCCAGGTTCAGAACATGAGTTCAGTTGGGGATCCATATTTAAATCAACTAATATAACATGTTTTATTTCATGATTTATCTCTTTCCGTGACAAATGTTCTTTCATGATGGCCTTAAAGGCCAAATTAGATTTCAGAATTTTCATATTCCTTAAAGTCTCATGTTTCTCCTTTACCTCTCTTGCTTCCCCTCCTCTGCCCCTGGCCTGGCTTCCAGACCAGGCCCATGCCCTGTTCCAGGCATACACCTGCCCTTTAAGTCTAGGAGCACATATCCTGGTAGGAAAGTCAGCTTTCCCAAGGGAAGTTCCAGGAGGAGCATGCAGGTCCTGGCATCAGGCTTGGAACTATTCAGGAGGATGGTTTGGCAGGGCAATAGCCCTTGTTCCCATAGGTTTCTGGCCCTATGGAGAGGAGCATGGCTAGAAGCGAGCCAAAGTAGAGCCTCTAAAACTTGGAGCTCGGGAAATATGTCCTTCTTGCTTAGTTCTGGGAACAATACTATATGACTAACTTATACAACATAAACACGAATAAATGGAAACCAGTTTGGAACCCCTCAAATCACACTATATAGAAATTGTCTATTAGCCTACCCTTTCCATTTAAGTAATAGTGACAAGGGGCCCTGTATTTGTCTCATTATAGAAGTCTAAGTATTCCATAAGGAATACTGTATGGTGGTACATTTTAAAGCATCAACAGTGATGACCATATAACGGATTGTGGAAGTGTTACATTTACTTCACTTTAATCAACTCCAAGTGAACACCTAGTACGTGGAGAACTCAGTGCCTAGGGCTTTGGGAGGGGAAAGTAAAACCCTTTAAGCTCTCAACCATTCAAAAGTTCATAATCCAGGGGATGGCATGGTGAGGGGAGTAGATATATGCACATATAAATAATACATAAGTGCTTGCATGTTCATACCAACACTATTCACTGTAGCTAAAAGGTGGAAATAACCCAACTATTCATCAACAGAAGGATGGATAAACAAACTGCATTATGTAAATACAATGGACTGTTATTTTACCATAAAAAGGAATGAAGTACTGATACAATGTGAATGAATCTTGAAATCATTATGCTAAGTGGATAAACCAGATTAAAAAGCTATTTATATGAAATGTCCAGAATAGGTAATTCAATAGAGACGAGGTGAAGGGAGGGGGGAATGGAGAGTGACTTCTTAATGAGTATATGGTTTGAATCTGATGGAAATGTTTTGGGACTAAATAAAGGTGGTAGACGCATAAAACTGTGAACACACTAATCATCACTGAAATGTTTACAATGGTTAATTTTTTAAAGTGAATTTCAACTTCAATTAAAAAATGCGAGTATAAACTGGAATATGAAACATGATCTCACAGTAGGTGAGAGAAAGTATCAGTGCTACCAAGATAGCACCAACTAAATCTTCACTAAATGCAAAAATGAGGCAGTCTAGCCTCAAACCTTGGTACCTTTCTGATCTCTGATCCTCTACTCAGGTTAAATATGACTGCCTTTCCCCCACTTAAAGTCTAGAGGTTAAACCCATTCTCTCCCTTTTCTCTTTTTATTTCATTTTGTATTAAGAAGTACTTCAGACCTACACAAATGAATAGAGAATACTATTAAGTATCCATGCATCCACCTCCCCCCTTTCTTTCCCTACCCTAAATGAGGTGTTTATTTTTCCCAACCACACCCACACATGCTACCTTCGTGTGCATCTCTCATGTGCATGCTTGTTACTCCAGACATGTGTGCACAATCACTACATTTTGCTTGGCTTTTAGACTTCATTTGCATACATGTATGGTATCTTGTTTATATCCCTCTGGGCCCAGCTTTCTCTTTTATGCATTTTTCTGCTGCCATCGCCTGATTTTTGCTCCTTGTGTCACTTCCTGTTCAGTTTGTCTACAACAGTACCAGGCCAGTGAATTAAGGCTAGTCCTACGTCAGGTGAGTTTCAGCTACTTCCCCTGTTGTTCTAAACCAGCAGTTCTCAAACTTCAGTGGGCATCAGAATCCCCAGGAGGGCTGATTAAAAAACAAAGATGGATCACTCACCCCACCACAAAATTACTGATTCAGAGGTAATTGGTGTTACCTGAGACTTTGCATTTCTACCAAGTACTCAAGTGGTGCTGATGCTGCTAGTCCAGAGACAACACTTGGAGAGCTACTCCTCTAAACCAAAGTCTGGGCCCAGGCTCAGCAACACCTTGTGGCCTCCAGGCAACTTGGCCATCTCATAAGCTTTCCTTCAAAACTACGTTCTATAGCAGTTCTGTCCAGCAGACATGTAACTGGATCCACACGTGTAACTTAAATGTTCTAGAAGTCACATTAAAAAATTCAAGAAAAACTGGTAAAGTAATTTTTATACTGCATTTTATTTAACCTAATATATTATCAATATGCAATTAGTTATTAAGATAGTTTTTCACACAGCATATTTCAAATCAGACTAGTCACATTTTACATGCTCAGTAGCCATACATGGCTAAATGACATATAATTTAGTTTTAAAGAAAGGCTTGACATCCATCTCTCTCCTTAGAAAAAAATTTAAACTTCACACTCTAATTAACTATGCTGCAATAAAAGAATTTAAAATAAGTTTACCAAGTGTTGGAAAGTTATTCATTTCAAATGAAGATAGAAAAGGTAAAACGGATTTGAATGTTATTTTCAAAAAGATCTGCCTATAGTTCCACTTTGCCATTTAAAACAAACTTATTTTTAACTTGAACAAATCCTATCAGTGAATCTGTAACACATAAAGAGAAAAGTCAGGCATCATATTGGGATGATAAACTTTGGAATGAAGTTAATGCTGAAGTTAATGAGATTCCCTTGAGCTAAACACTGAAAAACCGAAAAAGAGTGACACGTCGGATTCTTTCTTCATCCTTTTCTTTCTAGTCTTCTGAAGTACTGATAAAAATGAGA
Source organism: Heterocephalus glaber (assembly GCF_000247695.1). Next base: position 3,078,486 of record NW_004624895.1, on the reverse strand, counting down.
GAAAATTACCAATTATGTAACATTAACTGTTTTTCTATCTAAGAAAATAGTCAGCCTCTATGTATGTCTGTTGCTTTTGCGCTGCATTAGTAGAAAAAACAATCCATTTCCTTCTTGTACTTCAAGCTCTTGGACATCAGTGTACTCGTGCAACCAAGGACTTCAATCACGTGATCACACCAACCTTATGCCCATCTTGCCTAATGCCAGAAATGCTCAGGGTCTTCTCTGTGTCTTATCTGTTTAACTGGAAAGCCCATTCTGGCATTTAAATACATCTCTCTAGCTTTAAAAGTCTGTGCAGGTTGCACAAATAATACTATTCTCTTGCCCTCCCAGTGGGTTCTATACTTACTATATGAAAAAGAGGCTGCTATGAAATGCACAGCTGTGAAAATGCAAAAAGGAAAAACAAAGAAAAAATTTGATCATTTAAATATAATCAAAGATGCTGGGGCGTGATGGTGCATGCCTGTCATCCCAGCACTTGGGTGGCTGAGGCAAGAGGATCACTGTGAGTTCAAAGCCAGCCTGGGCTACATATTGAGTTCAAGTCCAGGTTGAACTACATAGCAAGACCCTGTTTCAAAAAACCAAATAATAAATAAATAAATATACTCAAAGACAAGATATACTTAATACCATTCAGTGATAAAGAATCATAGTCTATTTCCTCCGACTGATGTAAAATGCAAAAATATACAACTAAACAAGTATTTAGGTATTAACTATTAAATATGGTCCTACTTGAAGTTGCTAACCTTTTGCTGTCAGTAGTCATATCCTAAAAGACACTGGGGCTCCTGGTTAGTACAGGAAGACTGCATTTCTGTGGCCAAGTAATGAAATGAAGGTCCAAATAGTGCCTGGTCCAGGCACTGTAGCAGTTGCTTCTGGCAACAGTTTTCTAAACAGATAGTGGTCTCAGGTACTAGGTCTGATGCATTTACCACCCATTAGCAGTCTTACAGCTAGAGGACAAAAGACCTCATAAGGACAGATGAGTAGTCATGAAATATTATTTTAGAATGCACTGTACTTTATATTACTAGGTATATGAATTTACCAGTAACATTCTAAGTGGGTAAAATGGTGTTTTTACTTAGTTTTAAATAAACATTCTCTTACTTTACTACAATTTTTTCTTAAAGCTGTCACAGATAAATACCAGGAATTTTGAGTGATATTTAAATCTATAGACAGATACCTGGCTTTTCCCAGGCTACCACCTGCTGGGTCTGGGTCCTTTTCAGGTTCTTGTTGATTTTTGTTTTCCTTTTCACTTTCTTCCTTTGCTTCTTTCTCTTCCTCACCTCCAACATCTTCGTCATCATCTCTCCGGTTTTCCAACAGATTTTCACTTACTGCTTTAGTGAAAAATAATACAGACCTTTGGAGCAGATACTCATGGAAAAAACAGCCCAATTCATAACCAGTAACAGCATCTTACTCTACCCTCAGAAGGAGTAGCAGACTCAAGTAACTAAGAATAGCCTTAAATTGGAGCAGGGCTCGACCCACTGCTTCCCCACCCATGGCCAGCACGGAGCAGGGCCAACAGCTCCGCCTAAGCTAAGGCCACGGCCCATCTCCCGCCTCTTATCCCCAGCATGCGGTCCCCTCTCCTGGCCAGTGTCGCCCCACCTTCCATCCATTCTTCACCCTTGGAGTCCGCCATCTGCTCTCTGCTCTTTGCTGTCTCCTTCAATGGTTCCTCTGAGGTCAAGGCCAGCACAGCGGTGGGGTCGCCCTCCTCGAGGTCGGGGATGGAGACCACCGCCTCTGGTTGGCCCTCGTCCTCGTCCTGGCCCTCGTCCTGGCGCGGCGCCACGCCCCTGGGCCAGGGGAGCATGTGGAGCACCGGCAGCTCGCTGGGGCCGGGGTCAGGGTCTGGGCCGGGGCCGAGGTGGGAGGCGGAGCGGGGAGGGCGGGGCTGCAGCATGAGGGCGTTCCAGTAGGGGTGGATCAGGACGTGGTTCTTATAGTAGATGCGCTGCAGGTGGGAGCGGACCAGATCCAGGAAGCTGATTTGGAAGTTCACCAAGGGGAACTGCCGGGCGTCCACGACCTGGTTCGCCCCGCAGTCCCTAACCTCCTCCTCCACCTCCTCCTGCGGCTCCTCTTCCGCTGGCCCCATCGAGGGGAGTGAAGAGAAGCAAAGGGACCTTGCCTCGGGCCCCACTACCTCCCCTGCCAACCCAGGTTCTGTGACCTGGGCCTCACAGGTCGCCTGGGCCGCGCCGCCCCCACCCGTGCCAGAGTCAGGCCCTTTCCCTTCACGCACTCCGGCTGCCACAGCCCACTCTACCGCCGGGCTCACCGGGCTATCCGGGTCATTTGGGGTCGGGTCCTCATTCCCTGAGGCAGACATGACACCAGCCAGTGCCTCAAAGGGCCTGCGCTAAGGCTACGGTGCCACCAGCGGCGAAGATGGCGGCCACTCGCTGGAGACCGTTGGCAGTTGACAGGGAGCTGTTGAGAAGAAGCCAATGCCAGTGAGCCCAAGGGGGGTGTGGGGTTGGGGTGGCAGGAGAGCCCACTCCTGACGGTACAAGAGTCTACCTTGGTGCCTGGAGAAGCCTCGAAATGGGAAGGGCAGGAGAGCGATCAGGAAAGCAGCCACTCAAAATGGTGTCTCTGACGATCTGGACTGGGCGGGAAAATTACCACAAGGCAGGTGGTGGAGGGTGGGATCATGAGGGTCGTAGCAAGCTCTAAGTTCATTTGTTGAAAAGTTAAGATTGACATGCCCTGCATCCAATGAATGATCAAGGCTCTTGCATTCTAGGACTACTCAGAATAACCTATCCTTGGGCGGGGGGAGTGAGGCGGTAAAAACCAGTGCTACCCTTTAGGTCCACACCAGTCCTACCCTTTCACTTTTACAATTGTTGACCAAAAAAAAAGTGGTGCAAAGTGATGCCACCCTGAGTTGGGGAACCATCTGTAAAGGGCAGAAAATAAACATTTAATGGAGGACCCGAAGGCAAAAGGGAGGTTGTATTAAAGTACTTCTATAATAGGACAGAAAACAAATTTCCTCAAATATTTTATTGTTGAAATGAAAACTACAATTGTAATTGCATACATTTAAAAATAATACAGGTTTGCTAACAACGTTAATGGGATTGTTTTAGAATAACATTTTGCTTACTTGGGGTTCAGTGTGTTCTCTGTCATCAAAATTGTAAATATTCACCTGCTGATCAGCAATGAAGCTTTAATGAGCTTCATCTTTGAAAATATCTTTGTACAAGTAGATATTGGCACATACTAATATCAACTAAAGAGATAGGTACTTCCTTTTTCTTTTCTTTCTTCTTTTTTTTTTCTTTTAGACAGGGTCTCGCTATGTACTTCTGGCTGGCCTTGAGTTCACTATGTAGCCCAGGCTGGCCTTGAACTCTCAGTGATCCTCCTGATTCAGCCTAGTACTTCCAAATGCTGATATAAATCAAATTATTTTAATTGAGCATATTAATCTCTTGGAAGGCATTTATAGAATTCTATTAGTCTCTTCTCCTGGTACTTGCCTTTTTCTATCTCATTACATTGCAAATTAATTACTTACAATTCATGGTAGGTGGAAGCTTCTTAAATGTACAATTCAGTGAGTTTGAAATATGGAAATTTCCTTCCCATTTACATCTGGGAAAAATGCTAGAAATGTAGTCTGAGCTTGGGCAATATACCCGTTGCACATTTGTGTGAGAATGGAGATTTCACTTGTTTTAACTTTTGACAATTTGGGAAGTACAAAACATAGCTTCACATTACTTTGTTTCAAGGAACATTGCTGTCATTGAAATGACTTTACCACAGTACATTTCATATAAGCACTCTTTACCTTGCAACTTTAGGTTGAATTCATTAAGAAACATCAAACTTAAAAGTTAAATTCAATAATAACTCAATAATAATTCAGTAATAATTGAGAGAGATTTTTCTCAACAAAAAATAATTCAGTATCAGCTCCAAGCTCAAAAAAGTCACACACAAAGAAACTCTCTTTACCATTGTCGAGCCATAAAATTGTTATGTGGAAGGACAAATTGGGATATTTGGCTTCTGTTTCTGAAAAAAGTTCTCAGGACTGCAATGGTTAAGTTTATGTGAGTGAAGTTTCCCATTGACACTACTTCCTTATAATAAATAATTCCATAATTTCACAAGCAAGTACCTTATAATAAATTGTATAAAATATGTATATGTCTTATTGATTCTGTTTCTCTGGAAAACCTTGACAAATGCAGTGTCTGCACTTTGTGTGTGTGTGTGTGTGTGTGTGTGTGTGTGTGTGTGTGCGCGCTTATCAGGGGAATGAAATGGTTTCTGCAGAGCAGAATGGCAAGTGGCCCTGGAAAAGAAATTGCAACCATAATTGATACTACTACTGATTATTATTAATAATAATTATTACTAAGTAGGTTTTCTGCCTTCCATACAAACGCATACTCCTCTTTGTGCCACCATTCCCTTCCCCACTTGCCTGGTCATTGCCCCTTGATACTCTTCATCTGCTAAACTGAACAACTATTAATTTAACCATACATTTATTCATTTATCACATTCATTGGGTATCTTTTATGTACCTATGCAATGTCTTGGAACTGCCATTTGTACCTGTTGCTTGTTTAACTGAAAAAATGCAAATATGGTGGAACTATTTATTGTCCATATCTGAGGGCATCATCCCCCAGAGTGCCTGTGCCCCTCTGGAGAGAGGATTTCCAAGACCTCTGGAAACTGAGCCCTCCCCAGTGCATGGAGTGTCAATGTTCTGATATATTTGCCAAGACACTAGTCTATACTCAATCTCTTTCTCTCCAGTGCTTCCTGCACTTGTCAGTGGGGCTGTCAGCATGATGATTGCTGTCAATTTAAAATTCTCTGGCAATGAAGGGCACACCTGGATTGTCTTTCTTTTTTTTTTTTACTAGTAGATAGAATTGGACACTGGGCATGCCATGGAGCAAGATGTTGTGAAAGAGTGAAGCAGCTCCCAGAAGAGATGGTTCTTTCGCAGTGGCAGCAAGCTATCCCCAGGTGCTTGGGGTTGGCTTCAAGTTTTTGAGTAGGGAATTGGTTGCCACCAGAAAGCAAAGGAGCAAGGGAAGTGCTGAACAAGTGTGCCTTCAGTAAGTGAAGTGAAACTACCTGAAGTAAAACAAGGAGAGACTTGTCCCAGCTTCTACACTGGTACTCTCTTTATGGCAAGTATATGACCCAAAAGTCTATGAGATTATTTCCATAGCCTGTTATTTGCTTGAAATTGCACAGGCATGCAAACTCATCCAAGAGATCACACTCCCTGTTTCTGGTGTGCAGTTGGTGCCCTTCTCTTCATCTCCAGCTGTTTCACGTGTTTTTCAGAACATTGATCTTATCGTCTCCAAGCACAACATGCGTTTTCAGATTTTTGTATGGAAAGATACTCTTTTCCTACCCTAGTCTCTCTGTTAGTCGACAAAAATGGCCGCATCTTTACCTTTGCAGACATACCATCAGGGTCAGAGTGGGACAGGGGAGGGACTCAAGGTCACACAACCCATACAACCTGAATGGGGTTGCATTTAATGTCAGGGATGGCAGTGAACACCACTGCGAGCCTGGCTCCAAGCTCACCTCCTCTGGTGAGTTTTCTGTACACTATCTCTTCACTCTGTTGGTTGTTTCTTTTGCTGTGTAGAAGCGTTTGAATTTGATACAATCCCATCTGTTGACTCTTAATATTATTTCTTGTGCAATTGGGATTCTGCTCAGAAAGTCCTTGCCTATGTCGATGCCTTCAAGAGTTTTACCAATTTTACATTTCAGAAGATTAAGTGTTTTTTTTATATCTAGGTCTTTGATCAATCTTGATTTGATTTTAGGATAGGATAGAGAGACATGATTCTATGTTCCTTCTTCTGCATGTGGATAACCAGTTTTCCTCACACAATTTGTTAAAGAGGATATCTTTTCTCCAGCATATAGTTTTGGCTCCATTGTCAAATATCACATGGCTAAATGTGCATGGGGTTGTTTCTGCATTCTCAGTTCTAATGTGTTGGTCAACGTGTTGGGTTTTTAGTTTTTATTTTTTAGATAGGATGTCACTGTGTAGTCCGGGCTAGTTTTGAATTCACCATGTTACCCAGGCTGGCCTCAAACTCAGGGCAATCCTCCTGCCTCAGCCTCCCAAGTGCTAGGATTATTGTGTGCACTACCATGCCTGGCCAACATGTCAATTTTTGTGCCAGCACTGTACTGTTTTTTTTTAATTAATTTTATTGGTACATTTTATTGGTACACTTTAGGTATACAATTTGCTTACATTTATCTTTGGGTGTTTGTACCTGTACATGATATATCTTGGTTCTTATTTTTTTCCCCATTACCTGTGTGCCCTTCATCCCCTCCACCCTTCCCTATTTACATAGATTTTATTTCCTTTTTTTTTTCTTTTCTCATAGTTTTTTCTTTCCCTCTTTTCCTTTCCCCT
>NW_004624895.1:3040742-3071201 GCF_000247695.1 Heterocephalus glaber | reverse complement strand
CATTTTTGAATTGGGTTTTTGAATTTGGGGGGTCTGATTTTTTTTCAATTCTTTATATATTCTAGATAGTAGTCCTTTGTCTGAGGTACAGCTGCTAAAATTTTTTTCCCATATTGTAGGTTGTCTGTTAGCTCTGTTGGTGGTTTCTTTTGCAAGCACTGTACTGTTTTTATTATTTTAGGTTTGTAGTATAACTTGAAGTCTGGGGTTGTAATTTATAGCCTGTTGCATAGCAAAGCAAACAACCAACAGAATGAAGAGACAACCTAGAGAATGGGAAAAATTTTGCCATCTACTCCTCTGACAAAGGACTAATAGTTAGAATATGTAAAGAACTGAAAAAAATTAAATCTTCCAAATTAAAAGACCCAGTCAAAAATGGGCAATTGAGGTGAACAGACACTTCTCAAAATAAAAAGTACAAATGATCAATAAATACATGAAAAACTGTTCAACATTTTTGGCAATTAGAGAAATGTAAATCAAAGCAACACTAGGATTCTCCCATACTCCAGTAAGAAAGGCTATTATCATGAGCTCAAAAAGCAACAAATGCTGGTAAGGTTGTGGGGAAAAGGAATCCTTTTACATTGTTGATGGGAATGTAAACTAGGACAAGCACTATGGAAATAAGTATGGAGATTCCTCAGAAAACCAAAAATAGAAATCCCATTTGACCCAACTACACTTTTTCTGGGTATCTTCTCAAAAGAGTTAGTCATCATATTGCAGTGATACATGCATACCCATGTTAATAGCAGCACAATTTACAATAGATAATTGTGGTAGTGGCCTATTTGCCCACCAACAAAACGGCTAAAAAGTATGTGGTATATGTACCCAATGGAGTACTACTCAGCCATAAAGGACAAATTTGAGTCATTTGCAGGAAGGAAAATGGGTGGATCTTGAAATTATAACTACTAAGTGAAATAAAGAAGACACAGAAGTTTCCATATCACATACTTTCTCTGAGAGGCCCAAAATATAAGTAAAGAGCAAAATGAAAGAGAGATGGGAAGAAAAAGGGCAGTATACACTTTGGAGATGGAAAGGAGATGTGGGAAAGATGGGCAGGGGGGAGGCAGAGTAAAAATGATCAAGGTGAGCTATCAATATGCATCAATGCCCCAAGATAAATATTATTACTATGTCTCTTAAACACATACTAATAAAAAAATTTAAAAAACAAAAACCAGATGGCTGAAGGTACAAAGGTTGTTTCTGCACTCTCAGGTCTATTACATTGGTCAATATGTCTGTTTTTGTGCCAGTAATATGCTATTTTTACTATTGTAGCTCTGTAGTATAACTTGAAGTCCAGGATGGTAATGACTCCTGCTTTGTTCTTTTTGCTCAGGATTGTTTTGGCTATTCTGAATATCTTCTGGTCCAATGCAAATTTTAAGATTTTTTTCTAGTTCTGTGAAGGATGCTATTGGCATTTTGGTTAGAATCACATTAAATCTATATATCATTTTTGGTAATGTGACCATTTTGAGAATAGTGGTTCTGCTTATCCAAGGACAGGGAATGTCTTTCCATTTTCTAAAGTTCTCTTCAATCTCTTTTTTTCAGAGTACTATAGTTTTCATTTCTTTCACATTTTCAGTTAGGTTAATTCCTAGGTAGTTAAATTTTCTGAAGCTACCATGAATGGCATTGTTTTCTTGATTTCTTTCTCAGTGGGTTCATTGTTGCTGTACAGGTATATTATTGATTTTTGTGTATTGATTTTATATGCTGCCACTTTGCTGAATTTATTAGTTTTAGGAATCTTCTGGTGGAGTTTTGGGGGGTTTTTTGTTTTGTTTTCTATGAAAAAGATCACGTCATCTGCAAATAAAAGTAGTTTCATTTCTTACTTTCCTGTTCATTCCCTTTTTATTTCTTTCTATTGTGTGATTTTTCTGACCAAAGTTTTGAGCACTATGTTGAACAGAAGTGATGAGACTAGAACCCCTTCCTTGTCTTGTTGCTGATTTTAGAGAGAATGCTTTTATTTAATTTTTAAGTTTTTTATTAGTACATGTTTGTAGCACATAATGTTTACATTCATCTTAGGGAGTAGGTACATGTATTTAACATATCTTGATTCTTTTCATTTCCCTTTCCCTCCACTCCCTCCTCTCTCCCTCCTTCTCTAGATCTCTTTCCTTCATTTTAATTTAATTTAATTTAATTTTTTTAGTTCATGTTTGCAACACATAATGATTACATTCATTGTATTTGGTACATGTACATGATGCATTTTAAATCTTTTTGCATCCTATACTCTGCCCTGCTACCCCACATTCCATCACTTGACTCCCCCTTCACATTTGCAAAAGATCTAGTTCCCTATTCGCTTTTTTTTTGCCCTGTTCGCTTTTATCAATCTTTTCTTTTGCTCTTAAGTTATTTAAGCTTGTGTGTCTGATTTATTTCATTCAACATTATGTTTTCAAGGTGCATTCATTTTTCTATAAATGTCTCAAATTTATCCTTTATACCCACGTAGTATTCCATTATGTATAAATACTACATTTTCTTTATCCATTCATCTGGTGAAAGAGATATAGTTTGCTTCCAACATTAAGCTATTACGAATTGGTATGCATGTATTGCTGTAATATGATGTCTTTAGTTCATTTGGGAAGATACCTAGAAGGGGAACAGCTTCTAGGAATTTCTAAAATGGAATTTCTATTTTCAGTTTTTTGAGAAACCTCCACACTGATTTCCATAATGGCTGTACTAGTTTACATTCCCACCAGCAATGTAGGAGGCTTTCTTTTTCAGCAAAGTCATGCCAGTATTTGTTATTATTTGTTTTCTTGATGATTGCCACTCTTCTGGAGAAAAATGAAATCTCAGTGTTGTTTTAATTTGTAGTTCTCTAATGGCCAGCAAAGTTGAACATTTTTGCAAGCATTTATTGGCCATTTCTACTTTTTTTTCTGAGATGTAGGCATTGATTTCAGTGGCTCATTTTTTGATTGGGTCTTTTATTTTTGGAAGGTGTAATTTTTTAAGTTCTTTATGTATTCTAGATATTAGGCCTCTGTCAAGGAATAGTTGGCAAAAATTTTCCCGTTCTCTAGGTTGTCTCTTTACTCTGTTAGTTGTTTCCTTTGCTGTGCAGAAGCTTTTTAATTTGATATGACTCATTTATTGATTCTTTTTTTTGGTACCGGGGATCGAACTTGGGCCCTTGCGCTTGCACAGTAGGCGGTGAAACCACTGAGCTAAATCCCCGGCCCCAATTGATTCTTGATGTTATTTCTTGTGCAACTGGTGTTCTGTTCAAAAAGTCCTTTCCTATACCTATGATTTCAAGAATTTTACCTATTTTATCTTCCAGTAGGTTAAGTGTTTTGTTTTCATCTTTAGATATTTGATCCATTTTGATTTTAGTTTAGTGTATGGTGAGAGATATGGGCCTAACTTCAATCTTCTGCATGCATATAGCCAGTTTTCCTGGCACAATTAGCTAAAGAGGCCATCTCTCCTCCAGCACATGTTTTTGGCCCCTTTGTCAAAAGTCAGGTGGCTGAATGGGTCTAGAGTCACTTCTACATTGTAAATCCTATTCCATTGATTCACAAGTCCTTTTTGTGCCAATATCATGTTTTTATCATTGTAGTTTTGTATTAAAACCTGAAGTTAAGCATTATGATGCCTCCTCCTTTGCTCTTGTTGCCTGGGATTGCTTTTGTTATTCTGGGTGTCTTCTGGTTTCATATGAATTGGAGGACTCTTTTCTCTCGTTCTGTGAGGAATGCTGTTGGTATTATGATTGGGATTGTATTAAATCTGTATAACAGTTTTGGGAGTATGGTCGTTTTGACTATATTGGTTCTGCCTGTCCAGGAACAGAGGATATCTTAGCATTTTCTGAGGTCCTCTACAATCTCCTTTTTCAGAGTACTGCAGTTTTCTTTGTAGAGGTCTTTCGCGTCCTTGGTTAGGTTAACTCCAAAGTATTTAATTTTTCTTGAAGCTATTGAGAATAGTATAGTTTTCCTAATTTCTTTCTCAGTGAGTGGAGCACTATTGATTTTTTGTGTGTTGATTTTATATCCTGCTACATTACTTGATTTAGTTCTTAATTCTAGAAGTCTTTTGATGAAATTGTGTTTCCTATGTAAAGGATCATTTTATCTGCAAATAATTATAATTTAATTCCATATGTATATATATATGTATCCCTTTTATCCTTTTTTTCTGGCCTAATTGCTCTGGCTAATGTTTTGAGAACTATATCAAACAGGAGTAGTGGTAGTGGACATTCTTGTCCTGTTCCTGATTTTAGAGGGAAAGCGCTCAGCTTCTCCCCATTTAATATGATGTTGGCCTTCAGTTTGTCATAATGGCTTTTATCAGATTGATGTAAGGGTCCTTCTATACCTATTTTCTTCAGAGTTTTGATCATGAATGGATGTTAGATTTTTGTCAAAAGCTTTTTCTGCATCTACTGATGTGATCGTTTGGTGATTGTGCTTGCTTATGTTCATGTGATGTATTACATTTTTTATCTCGGCAGGCTAAACCATCTTTCCATCCGTGGGATGAAGCCTACTTGGTCATGTTGTATGATCCTTTTGATGATTTGTTGCATTCTACTTGCCAATACCTTATTGAGGATTTTTGCACCTACATTCATTTAAGAAGGTTGGTCTGTACTTTTCTTTTTTTAGTTAGGTCTTTTTCTGGTTTGGATCAGAGTAATGCTGGCTTCCTGGAAAGAGTTTGGAAGCACTCCTTCCCTTTCAATTTCATGAAAGATTTTGTAGGTTATTGGTATTAAAACACCCTTAAAGTTCTTATAGAATTCAGCAGTGAAACCATCAGGTCCTGGGCTTTTTTTAGTTGATAGATTCATTGGCTTCATTGTCTCTGTCTAGGATATTTAGTTTTCACGTAGCTCTCATGTATCTCTTGAGGTGTTTTTTTGTCATGGAATGTCCTTATTACTCCATTTATTTGGAAAGATAGTTTTGCAGGATATATTAGTCCGGGTTGAAATTTGTTTGCTTTTTGGGCCTGAAACATTTTGCTTCAAGCTCTTCTGGGCTTTAAAGTTTGTGTTGAGAAGTCTGCTGTATTCCTGAGGGGTTTACCTTTATGGGTGATTTTTTTTTTGCTTTTCTCTGACAGCTTTTAAGGTTCTGTCCTTTTGTTGGACATCTGGGATTTTGAATAATATGTGTCATGGGGAGTATCTTTTTTCATCATAGTAGCTTACCTATATGTTGAAATCTTTCCTCATATTTGTAAAATTTTCCATTATGATTTCTGTAAACATATTTTTATTCCATGTTGCTGTCTTCTAATTTCTCTCTAACTCCATTTAACCTTACTTTAGTGTTTGTGTCATCTGGTAGCTGTTGTATGAAATTTTCTTGTTCTCTCATCTTTTCTTAAGGCTTCTCCAAAAGCTCATATTCTGTCCTTTCAATGTATGTATTTGTTCATTTGCTTGATTGTTTATGTGGATGAGGTATGTCTCTTGCATGCAGCACATGGTTGGTTTTGGCTTTTTATCTGCCAGTCTGTGCCTTTTGATAGCAGAGTTAAAACCATTTATATGGAGTGTTATTATTGAAAGGTATTTATTGAATCCTGTCATTACATTATTTTTCCAGTGCTGATTTCTTTATTTTTTCCTTTTGTTTAACTACTCTCCCACTTAGATATACTTTTTTCTTTTGGACTGTTTAGTGATATTGGCCTAACTCTGTCTAGGATTCCATTCAGTACTTTTTTTTTTTGGTACCGGGGATTGAACTCGGGTCCTTGTGCTTGCGAGGCAGGTGGCGGAACCACTGAGCTAGATCTCTGGCCCTCCATTCAATACTTTTTGCAATGCTGGTTTGCTGGTCAGGAATATCTTTAGATTCTTTTTACATGAAAAGTCTTTAATTCTTTGTCAATTTTGTAGGATATAGTAATTTGGAATGGCAATTATTTTCTTTTAGGTCTTGAAAAACTTTTGTACTGATAAATAAGCTATTATTATAATAGGCTTTCACTTTTAAGTTACTTGATGTTTTTCCCTAGCAGCCTTTAGTAGTCTCTCTTTGTGCTGAATTTCTGGGATTTTCTCTATGATGTGTCACAGAGAGATTCTTTTCTGGTCAGGGATATTTGGGGTAATATATGCCTCATTTACCTGGCTATTAAATTATTTCCCTAGATTTAGAACTTTTTCTGCTATATTTTGAAGAATACTTTTTCTATACCTTTGGTGTCATATTCTATTCTTTCCCTAACTCCTGTAATGCTTATGTCTTCTGTTTTTTTAGTTTTTCTTTTTTTTGTCATTTAGCATGTTGGATCCAGCTTCATGGTTTCTTGTTTGTAGGTATCACTGTGTGTATGCTCTATTACATCAACATTATCTTCAAGTTCTGACAGTCTTTCCTCAGACTGGTCATTCTCATTGCCCATATTTTCAATTGCATATTTCATATCCAAGATTTCTGCTTGATTCCTCTGCATAATCTCTAATTCTTTAAAATTTTTGCATTGCCTTCTTTAATTAATCAACTTTTGTTTGTGTCTTTTTAAGGTTATTGATCACTGCATAAATTAAAACCCTTATCTATTTATTTACATCTTCTTTAAGCTCATTGAATGTCCTATTCATTTGGTCATTTGTTTCTTCTTTGATCTCTTCAAACATTTTAACCATTTGCTTTTTTAGTCTTTTGCCAGAAACTTCCTCCACTTCAATGCCCACTCAATCATCTTTTGGGGAGTTAAGAGTTTTGGAGGCATATTTTGCCTTGTTTTCTCATGTTCCTATTGTCCTTGTGCTTAGGGTTGAAGATCAGTTAGGGTAGAAAAACTGTGTCCCTACTGTGGAGATCTCTAGTTAGTGTGTGATTTGACCTTGACTTTGGTTATGTTGTGGTATTCCCATACCTTTTTATCCTTCTCAGTGTAATACAGTCAGTCCAGGTCACCGCTTTGCAAGGAGAAAACAACTACCGTTTGCTTACCAATGAGCGAAGTGCCTGGGAGATCCAGATAAACTGCTGAGTCTGCTTCTTGTTCCCTCTGTAGCCAGAGCTCTGTTCAGTTTCAGCTGCACTCTTGAGTATGTGACTGGCTGGAGATTTTTGCTTCCGTCTTACGATTAGACATATTTAATTGTATAGGGGCAGAGAGAGTCACAGTGTGGCTGGTTGGTTTAAGCACTGAGTCTTCTGCTGATCCTTGGAGGGATTCTCTCAACCTTTGTCTTCTTCCCTCCATGATACTCATGTCTGCTCTATCTACAGCCTTCCAAGTGAGCATGCCATGCAACACCTTCTGACCGCACCACACTTCTGCTTTCTGCCTATGCCAAACTCTCTGACTACACCTCTCAAAAATCTGTATCAAGCCTGAGATGTCAGTGACATTTAAGGCTTGATGAGGAGGGCCCTTCTGGTAGGAATTCAATAGTATTTGAGGGTTACTTGGAGGGAGATCACCTAGGTGCATATTTCAACAGCTTTTGGTGGGTGGTGGAATCAATTCTGCATGGGTGCTGAGCTCTGCAGCATTTGGAATGCAGGCAGCAGGCAACATAGCACACAGGCAAAGAGCTCCACAGCATTTTGGGGAGTGGTGAGACAGTGCCCACTTGGGCACAGCTCTGGTGTTTTTTTCTCCAGCCTTGGAACACATTGGTCACGACTCTTGCATGCCCCTGTGACTCACCATCCCACGGATCCCTCAATACCTAATTTTGGTTCCTAACTAGGACCCTTGTTCTTTCTGTCCCTAGGGTTCTCCATTTTCAACTCAGTCACCTCCCCCCCCGTCCCGAATGTTTCTCTGGCCCACACCTTCCTTGAGGAGGCTCTGTCCTGTAAATATCTTGCTCCATCTCCCAGTGGGAAGAGAGCTAGCACATGTGGGTGCTAGTCAGTGGCTGCTAATGTGGGCACCAATAGCAGTGGCCTTGGTGAGGCTTCTCCCTTTCCCAAGACGACATGTCTACTGTACCTGGTTGTAAGCAATGGTGAGATCAAGAGGTGATTCTGCTTCTTTCTCTAAAAACCCTTGGTACTAGAATTCATCTGGTGGGCTTCTCCTTCAAGGTGCCTTCCTGTGTTTGGCTTTTGTTCATTCTTTAATTCTGAGTACCAGCAGATCTTGGTGAGCGTCTTCTGAGGATTTCTGAGTGCCGCTGCCTCTAGTTCACCATGATACCTCTCCCTTTAGCCCTTTTTACTTTTTTTTTCAAATGATCTCACCAAGTCACTAAATTGCCCAGGCTGGGCTCAAACTTGTGATCCGGCTGTCTCAGATTTTCAGAGTGCTGGGATTACAGATATATGCCACCACATCCAGATAGAAGCATTTTAATTTGATGTAATCTCATTTGTCTCTTATTTTTTTGAGCTATTGGAGTCCTATTCAGGAATAATTTCCTTTACCAATATGTTGAATTGTTTCTCCTGTTTCTGTCTAGTATTTTCAAAATTTCAGGTCTTACATTAATGTCTTTGATCCAATTTGAATTGATTTTTGTACAAGGATCTAGTTACCATTATCAATAGGTGGATGTTCTGTTTCCCTAGCACTGTTTGTTGAAGAGGCTGTCTTTTTTTTACCAACATATACTTTTCACTCCTTTGTTAGGAATCAGATGGTTATAGATGCATGGGTTTATTATTCTGTCCTCTTTTTCGATTCCATTGGTTTAAGTGTCTATTTTTATACCTATACCACAATTTTTAAATTAAGTTTATTGGTACATTTTAGATATAAATAATAATCACATTCATCATAGGGAATTTGTACCTGTACATGATATATCTGGATTCTTCATTTTTCCCATTCCCCTAACCTCCCTTCAATCCCTCTTTCCCTCCTTATTTACAAAAGCTTTGTTTTGATTTTTTCCTTCTTTTCTCATTTTTCCCCTTCCTTCCTTCTCCCCTCCCTCTTCCCTAGTTCCCCTTCCCGTTTGAACATTTTCTTCCTATTTCACAGTATCTATTATACATTTTGGTCCTTATTTACACTTTCAGTTTCTCACACCAGAGAAACAGTGCAATATTTATACATGTTGTCGAATTTATTTCACTTAAGAGTATGGTCTCAAGGTGCACCTATTTACTTAGAAATGTCTCAAGTTTATCCTTGTTTATGGCTAAGTAGTACTCCATTGTATAAAAATAAAGTACATCTTCTTTAAGCATTTGTCAGTTAATGGGCATTTGGGTTGTTTCCAAGATGTAGCTATTACAAACTGTGCTGCTATAAACATGGGTGTGCATATATTGCTTTTTTTTTTGCAATGGCTCTATAATATATTTTGAAATTTAGTATTGCAAATCTTCCAGCATTGCTCTTTTTGATTAGGATTGTTTTGGCTGTTGGGATTATTTTGTGCTTGTAAATAATTTTTAGGAATGTTTTTCCTAGTTCTGTGGAGAATGTCATTGATATTTGATGGAAATTGCATTGGATAAATAGATCACTTTTGGGAATATGGCCATTTAACACTATTACATTCTCCCTATCCCCAGACATGGGAGGTCTTTCCATCTTCTAGAGTCTTTCAATTTCTTCCTTATATTATATAATTTTTATTGTAGAGGTCTTTCATCCCCTTGGTTGGGTTTATTCCTAGAGCTTCTTGAGGCCATTGTGTATGGGATTGTTTTTCAGCACCTTCTTTATTGGTGTATAAAAAAGATGCCACTTTTTGTATGTTGATTTAGTATCCTGCCACTTTTAATTTATCAATTTTAAGAGAGTTTTAGTGGATTCTTTAGGATATTCTGGGTATACAATCATGTCATCTCCAAACAAGTGTATTTTGAATTCCTCCTTTCCTATTTGTGTCCTGTTTCTTTCTTTCTCTGGCCTAGTTGCTCTGGTTAACATTTTAAATATTATATTGAAAACTAGTAGTGAGAGAAACATCCTTTTCATTCTCCTGATTACAGAGGAAAGGCTTTCAGTTTTCTTCCATTCAGTTTGATGTTGGCCATGGGTTTGTCATACATAACCTTTATTATGTGGATGTAAGGTTCTTCTATACTTAGGATTTTCAGGCCATTCATTTTGAAGGGATGTGGATCTTGTTCAAAGCTTTTACTCTGTATCTATTGAGAAGATCGTGTTTGTTTGTTTTTCTTTCTTTTTTATTTTTTTTAACCTTTATTCCGTTTGTGTGGTGTATTATATTTATTGGTTTGTGTGTGTTGAACCAACCTTGCATCCCTGTAATAAAACCAGTTTGATCATGGTGCATGATCCTTTTAATGTTAGATCGAACTAGATTTGCAAGTATATTAATGACAATTTTTGCATCTGTGCTCATTAAGGGTATCAGTCTATGAGGTGTGACCAAAACAAATGGCAACTGTTTGAATGTAAAAATTTTATCACAGTAAAAGTCACAATGCCATCAATACCCCTAAAATACTTCTTTCGTTTAAAATACAATTATCCCATCATTCTTGCCACTTTCTGAAGCAGTTCTGAAAATTCTGTTTTGTGAGTGTCTTTAGTTATGCTGTTGTGGCTAGCTTGATAACCTGAATCAATTCAAAATGTTTACCTTTCATAGTCATTTTGATTTTGGAGAAGAGCCAGAAGTCACATGGTGCCAGATCAAGTGAATAAGGGGCGTAAAAACACACTGTGATGGTTTTATTTGACAGAAATTGCCATAAACATTTGGGCAACAAAGGTTGACCAAAAATATCATCAATATTTACATTTAAAAAAATGTGTTACAATAAAAAGACACATTGCCATTAATCCTCAAAATATTCTAAATACTCCTCAAACATATTTATTTCATCATTCTCGGCAGTTACCGTTATTGTAATGTTTATTTTTTCAAATTTAAGCACTTACTGTAGTTTTTTTATCACCCTTGAATAGTTCTTGTTCTGTTCTGTTCTTTTCTTTTGTTATTGTTGCTTCTGTGTCCTTATCAGCTTTTGGTAGCAGGGTAAAACTGTCTTTGTAGAATGAGTTAGAAAGATTTTTGTCCCTTTCTATTTTTTGGAGTAGTTTCAGGAACATTGGTTTCTTTTCTTTTCTTTTCTTTTCTTTTCTTTTCTTTCTTTTTTCCTTCCTTCCTTCTTTCCTTCTTTCATCTTTCTTTTGAAATACTGTATAGATGTCTGTTAAATCCATTTGCTCTATAGTGGAATTTTTTGTGGCACTGGGGATTGAACCCAGGCCTTCACAATGAGCTGAATCCCTCATTATGGTTTGTGTCTAGATGTCCTCCCCAGAGCCTCCTGTGGTCATAAGTAGGGCGTTGCAGAGGTGGCTGGAACTAGGGTGTGTGATACTGGAATTAAGTGTGCTCTACCAAGTGTGAGTGCTACTCGCCCAAAGGGTAAGTAGCCTGGATGGAATAAAAGGGGCAGAAAGAAAGCTTGCTGCTGCTGTTGCTTCTGGTGTTGACCTTGCTTTCTGCTTGCAGCCTTCTTCCTGCCCTGCCACACTATGAGCTGTTTCTCCTCTTTGATGTCTCTCTGTCATGCCATCTTGCCTTGGGGCTAGCCAATTATGGACTGAAACCTCTACAAACTGGGAGCTGAAATAAACTTTTCCTCCCTTAACCTCAGGTGTTGGGTATACTGTCTCAGCAACAAGAAAAGTAACTAAGACTCCCTAGCCCTCTTTTATTTTTTATTTTGAAACAGGGTTTTGCTAAATTTTCCTGGATGGGCTTGAACTTGTGATCTTCCCGCCTCAGCCTCCCAGAATGCTTGAAATACAAGCATATGCCACTACACTCAGCTGATATATAGTGTAAGTTAATCCTGATGTTTATTTTTTTATCTGAATGATCTGTTTCTATGAGAGTGGGGTATTGAAGTCACCCATTATTATTGTATTTGGGCCTATCTCTCCCTTCATATCCTATAGGGTTTGTTTTATAAAAGTGGGTACTTTGACGTTTGGTATGTATATTGACAATTTCTATATCTTCTTGATGGATTATTCTCTTTATCAATATGTAGTAATCTTTGTCAGTTCTGCCCAGATTTGGTTTACAGTCTGTTTTGTCCAATATGAATATAGCTACTCCTGCTTGCTTTTAGATATTTTATTGAAGTATCATTCTCCATCTTTTCAAATTCAGTCTATGTATGTCTTTGCCAGTGAAGAAAGTTTCTTGCAGACTGAAATATTTGGGTCTTGTTTTTAAATACAGTCCCTTATTCTGCATCTTCTAATTGGAGAATTCAGGCTCATCCAGGATTATTATTAAACAATATATCCCAGTTCCTGTCATTTTGTTGTTTTATTTTGGTTGCTTTGAATACTCTATGTTCATTTTTTTCTCTCTTTTATTCATCTAGAGATTTGTTGGTTTCCTGAAATAATCATATTTGATTCTTTCACATTTCTCATCTGCTTATCTACTCTTTCAGGTAGATTTATTCTTTCTTGTGCTCTTTTGAGTGTGTCTATCTTGCTTTCTCATCTTGGTGTAAGACTACTTTGAGTATTATGATAGTTAACTGTGGTGTCAACTTGAAACTCCCAGCTGATTGGCTTAACATAGTTCTGGATGTGATGATGGACTTACTGAAGAGGGAAGACCTAGCCTGGCTGCAACCAACCAAAAGGCTTATAGCCTGTATGAAATAAAAAGGGAAAGAAGAAGGAAGTCTCACTTCTACTTCTTCAGAGGAGCTGAGTCTTCACCATTGCCTTTGGACATCCATCTCCAGGCTTCCAGCACAGACTTGACCTTTGCAGTGCAAACTCTTCAGCCTTCAAGCTCGGACTCTTCAGGGTTCCAACACAGACCCTCCAGCTTCCTAATACAGAATCCAGCGGGACTCTGCAGTGAGCTCCAGGTCTTCCACTTTTGACTGGATCCTCCAGCTCTCCAGTGTGCAGACGGCCCTTTTACTTTCTTCCACACCTGACTCTGCAGGGGATCATTGTAAACCTGCATTGCAAATCCCACTAAATTTGTGTGTGTATGTGTGTGTGTGTGAGTGTGTGTGTGTTACTCTAATGAACTCTAACTGATACAAGTGTCATCTGTAATGCTGGTGCAGTGGTCATGAATTCTTTTACTTTATCCTTATCTTGGATATTCAGAATGATAACTTTGCTGGATATAGTAATCTAGGTTGACATTTATTTTCTTTCAAGTCTTGAAATACATCATTCCATGTCCTCTTGCCTTTTAGATCTTCTGGTGAAAATTTTGCTATTATTTTGATGGGTTTCACTTTATAAATGACGTGGTACTTCTCTCTTACAGCTTTTAATATTCTTTGTTCTGTAATTTTGGCAGTGTATAGTATATTGTGGATTGCTAGTATTTAGTATGATATTCTTTTTGGGTTCTATTTTGGGGTTATAAATACCTCTAGTACCTAGATATCTGTATCATTTCCATGATTTGGAAAATTTTCTGCTATTATTTACCTAAATAGGTTATCTATGCCTTTAGCCTATAGCTCAGCTCCTTCATCTATTGTTATGATTCTTGAGTTTAATCTTTTTGTTTTCCTAGAGATCTCAGGTGTTCTGTCATAATTTCTTATTGTTTCTTTATTACTATTTGAATATTATAACTCATCTAACTTGTCATCAATACCTAATATTTGTTCTTTTGCTTGACTTAATGTATTGGTGAGATTTTTGACTTTTTTTTTGTTATTGTTGTTTTGGTATCGGGGATCGAACTCGGATCCTTGTACTTGCAAAGCAGGCAGCAGAACCACTGAGCTAAATCCCCGGCCCTTCATCGATTTTTAAATTTGTCTTATTGGGCTTTTCATTCCCAAGATTTCTGTTTGGTCTCTTTGTCAGAATCTGTCCTTGTGAAATTGCTCTTTCATATCCTGTATGAAAATTTGTTCTACTGTTTGTTAATATCTTCTTTAAATTTGTAGATCATTTGTCAACATTATCCTTTGTCCAGCATGTCATTCACTTCAATATCTTTGGAGTGAGTTACTTCCCAGTTATGAATTTTTAAAGGAGTCATGTTGCCTTGTTTTCTCATATTTCTTTTATTCCTATGCTGGGATTTGTGCATCTGTTGCCATATGTATCTCTTCCACTTTTATATGAGGTCCTTCTTATGGAACAGCCTTCTTTTATTGATGTGCCCTGGGATGTAAGTTTACTGTGTAGTATTGAATTTAATTCGAACTGGACTTTGTAGTGTAGTGTCCTGTTGGGTCTTTGGCTGTGATTGGTAAGTTTTGACACAGCACATACTTGTTGGAACTCGAGGGGCCTGCTTTTTCTGTAGGGCCTGCAAGAGTCAAGTCTCTGTGTTAGTTCAGGAAATTGTGTTGTGGAGAGTGGCGCATATGGGGTACATCCTCTGTAGTTATTTCTACACTCTTGTCAGCAATGTGTGGTGTCAAAGGAGGTGGGGACAACTTATACTGTGGTCCCTTGTAGATATAGTGTCCACAATCTTCGTGTTACTTCTCTCTGCTGATGCTATGGGGAATGGATGTCCAGGGGTGGGTTTTCAGCCCCACCCCGACTCCAGCTCTGCTCATTTGAGGCCAGCTCATCAGCTTGGGGATTTTGTCTCCTCTGTTCTTTATATAGAGGTCTTTTCTGAATTTCAAGGAGAGATGGGTCATGGGTAGAGTAAGGTGCAATTCCTTCTAGCTGGGATGGGAGTGCAGCTCACAGCACAGCATCTATTCCACATGTTCAAAGTTAGGCTCTATCTTCAGCACCCCATAGGAAAGGGAACACAAATAACAAAAACAACCACAAATTCACGCAAATTGTATACACAAATAAAGTAAATAACAACTAAAAACAACAACAGGAATGATAAGAGCAATAGAAATGTCAGGGGCAAAAATTATATAGGATAAACTATTTAGAAGTCAAAAATGATAAAGTTAATTGTGAGAGAAAAGAAGAAAGCAAGGAAAAGGGTAGCAAAAAATTATAAATTTAAAAAGAAAATAAAGAAAGCAAGAAAAAGGTAAGAAATGAAAGCAATAATATCTAAAAGTAAAGAAAAAAATTAAAAACTTTGAATATAAAAAGGAGAAGAAAAGAGAGTAGGAGACTAAAGGAAAAGAATATATATCTATAAATTATAAGTTCTTTTATATATAAATTCTTAAATATATATATATATAAATTTTACATATATCAGTTCATATATACATATACATATATATGAACCAAAAAGCAAATATGAGAATGTCTTAATAAAACACAAAAGTAGGTGAGTGTTGTGACACACACCTCTAATACCAGCAAGAGGATCGCCATGAGTTTAAGGCCAGCCTAGGCTACATAGTGAGACCCTGTCTGAAAAAGCCAAAAGGAAAAAAAAGGAAACATTGAAGTATTGTCTCCGCTCAGGTAATCAGTGGAGCAGGCAAGAATGGATGTTCACTGCCTATGCCAATCAGCTCTTCCTCTTGGAGTGCACGGCACACAGTACAATTCACAGCAGAAGGCAAAGAGGATATTTATTCTGGAAAGATTTCTTCAATATACTTCCAAGGCTGGGATGACACTAGGCATTGTCCTGCATGTGGGTCTCTAGGGCCCTTTGTGAAGGCCACTTGAGTGGCAGGGAAACTTTCTGCCCTGCTGGGGAGTTGGGGGCTTGGGGGAGTGGCAGCCCCCAGTACGATTCACTACCCAAGGCTCTAGTGCTTTGAGACCAAGCTCCTGCTCATGTAGTCAGGTGAGCCTCTTTGTCTCCTTGAACTTCAGCTAGCCAGTGAGTCACTGGTCTTAAAGAAGTGACTTTCTCTCTCTTCTGCATCACTGACCAGTTATCTGTCACATAGAGTTTTCAGTAGCATTTTTTCAGTGGTATTTCTCGGGGCGAAAGTGGGTCTCAAAGCAGTCACCTGTAGAGATAACATAGTAACATTTACTGTGGGGTCCTGGGGACAGGAAAATGTAGGGGCCTTTGTTTCCTAAATCAGCAAGCTCAGGCATAACCTTCTCAAGATGGCTCCTCATTACATCATGAAGGAATATATGCTGAGAAGTGCAGAGAATTTTTCCAGTGACCACCTATTTTCCAGATCCCCAAACAGTTATGTTCTGACTTCCCTTCTACATCAGCCAACTTCCATGTTAGTTGTGCTGACTAGATCTTTCCCTCTTTCTCTGCTACCCACCTACTCTTCTACACTGCTGTTACTGGAGATTCTGGGCCACCCAGGGGTCCCTTCCAGGCTCTTGTGGTCTTGAACAAAGAATTGGACAGGACAACCAAAGGTCATAGAGATTTTATATTTATCAAAGGTAAAAGTAGAAAAGTAGGGAGAAAATAAGAGAGAAGTGTCTGAAGAAATAGAAGTTCTCTGAAGAAAAGAGGCATGGAAAAAGAAATATGCCCTGCATGCAGAGTGGCAACTGGGAGAAAAAGAAGACAATGACTATGAGCCCAATGGCTTCAGTCTTTTATACTCCACTGTGATGTCTTGTGTGGGTCATCCCTGAAGCTTCCCTGCTCACACATTCTGGCTGTGATGGACAGGTCTCCAAAATTGACAGATCATGCCCAATTGTCCTGCCAGCTTTCCATGCCCTAATCTCCTGCCTCACTACCTCACATTCAGTGGAGAGGTGCTGCTTCTCATTCTCTGCCCCACTATTCAAAGTCTCTGGGTTTCTCCAAGTTTCTGTCTCCTTTTTAACCTATTTTATTTCTCAGTGCCATGTAGATATCTGAATAGACTGAGACTTTAGCTATCTTTTTATGCACAGAAGAGTTACTCCTGGGGCTCAGGGAACCATGGTTATTATCATTGTTTTATCTATATGATATGTATGTGTTTATTGACATTTTCTTAGAGATTACTTTAGAATTACAAAACATCTTCTGTTTTTGGTGTTTTTTTTTTCTCACATGGTCAGCATTTCCTCTGGGACCTTAATCATGTAAGAAATTTATGAAAGAAAAAATAAATTCTAATCTAAATAAGATCTCAGTCCAACAGGGGATGTCTTTAAAGAATGTTTCCCTTCTGATATCACTGGGCTGTAGGCCATGACATCCAAGTATGATGTGTGCCTTATTCTTGAAATAGGAGGCTCTGTGTCATAATAAATGTGCACAATGTATAATCTTAAAATGTGATTGTGCTCCATGGTGTATTTTTGAGTCTGAGATCTAACAAATGATTATAAATGTATTATACACCGAGTATTTGACTCTACATTTAGCTGGCAAGGCATGCTATTTTGGAACCCTTTCGTCCCTCAGACCTACCAATGTCTAACTACCTAACACTGTTGTTGCCTCTCCAAGAGTTAATTTCCTTTTTAGGGCAATGACAGGCACTCTGTGGGCAACTGCAACTCTTCCTATGGCTGATATTTTTTTTTTCTTCTTCAGATCTCACTTTCAATATCACCTCCTCACAGAGGCCTTCTTTGACCTCAGTAATTTTCTAACTTAGTGCTATGTCTACTTCCTTCATAGAACTTATCACCATCTGTAGGACTTGCTAGTCTGTCTTTTTCATGGTAAGCACTACTGAAGTAGGATAGAAGAAATAAAGATAGAAAGGAGACAAGGAAGGTGATAATTTTAAATTTGTACTTTTAAGAAAACTGTAGCTTCAGGACACAGTCACTCAAGATTACAATGCCTTTCTCTCTTCCACATACTCACTCCAAAAGAATTTCTAAGCGTACTAAAGATACAATAAACTTTAAAATAGTTCCTTCCTTGCTTTTCACATGTAAAACGGGCCTCTGCCTTTTTTCTGTAATTTGTGCCCTAACTTTCTATAGATTCACAAATTCCACAAATTTACCCCCAAGAAAATATAAATACCCCTAGCCCCAGACCACAATGAGTCTCACCATATGAGTGCTTGTGCCCCCTTCTGAATATGTATTCCTTTCTGCCTAATAA
This sequence comes from Heterocephalus glaber, assembly GCF_000247695.1. Next base: position 3,053,344 of record NW_004624895.1, on the reverse strand, counting down.
ATTTGCTTATGCCTCTCACTGACAAGTCCAGCAATTCATTTCTGTGACTAGTCAACAGCCTACTCTGTGGGTAGGGGTGAGTTGAGGTCCCCATCTCCTTTTTGAGAGAACCCACTTAAACCTTGTCCAGTGACACCATAAGAATTGTGCAATACTGTGTCTCCAACACCTAATACACAATCTCCCAATGAAAAGTGGCAGATGTTGAGAAAGAATGAACCTCCTGAGGAGAGAATGCAAGGAGCAAAGATGAAGTCTAGGTTACTGCCTAGCCCAGGTGCATCCTGCCATCCTGCTCGACATCAGAAGATTTGGGAAAGCTCAAATTTGGCCAGCACTCTTAAATGTGGAAGTCTTTTGAGGTAGAGTGGTTAGAGATGGCTCCATTAATAGGCCCCAGACAGGGACACCACCAGCCCATCCACCATGTTAGGGAAATGTAGGTTTCATTTTACTTAGGTCACAGAGGACATGTCAATAGGTCACAGAGAACATGTCAGCAGGTTACAGAGGACATGTCAGTGGGCCACGAGCCTGCCATTTCTCCGACTCACCTCCTCAAAAGCCATCAAATAAATGCTATTTTTAAAAAGGCCTCTTCTCCTGTAAGAGACACCATCTCTGTTCTGCTCACACAGAAAGGTCCCTCTCAGGTTTAGCAATAGACCTGCTTGGACTGTTATGTTCACATCTTTCTTTCCCTCTCACCCATAGAAGAGCTAGGACTTGGGGTAGGTCCGGAAATATGGGTAGATGGAGACAAAGCAGTGTAATGGGAGCAAAAAACCAAAGGTCTGGAAGCAGAAAAGAGATGGAGAGGCAGTCAGGAGCCTATTCGAAATGCACATTGGAAGCTCTCGCACACATACTCTTCCGGTAAAATCCTGATCTGAGAAAGAGGAAAACATTTCCTAATATCCAGGAGTTGGAAAGGTACTATCAGCTGGGCCTTGGCATTGCTAGGAGCTGATCTGGCAGTAGCAGCAACACCAAACTAGGTCTTGGTGTTCTGCTGAACACAAAGGATGCCAACATCAGACAAGGCAGCTCTGTGACTCGGACAGATCAAAACCAAAAGCAATACCATTCTATAATGTCTGAACCTAAACAAAATATTGCCCAAACACAGAAATGACAAAATATCCCTCTCCCAACTAAAACATGTGGCTGCTGCTTCTTTCTTAACTAGATATTTAGCTCTACTCTAGTCTGTCCTCCCTCTAGATACAATTTATTGAAATATCCAATCACTGAATTGCTCCACTTTCTGACAAAACCCAATTTAAATGGAATCATAGCTCCTTTGACATTCCTCCAAGTCACTCAACCAAAGCCTGAATCTCATGTCTTTTCTAACACCCTCTGCTTGAGAGGCCTCACAGTTCATGTTCTTGCTCACTGCAGTAAGTGAGAAACCCAGTTGGATCAACTATGTGTGTGTTCTTGGTGATAATACCACTAAAATGATTGAGTTCAGATGCAACCCTCTTACTCAGGTTCATTTCAGAAATTCCCAGAAATGATTAATGCCTGAGACAAAAGCAGTCACACCTCATACAACAGAGTGTGGTAAGTAAAGTGACAAATGGAATCATAGGATACTGTAGGACTAGGAGAAAGACATTTCCACAACTTTTTTTTTATCTTGTAGTACTGAGGATTGAATCTAGGATCTTTGCACTGAGGTACATCTGCAGCTCCATTTTAGGTTGGATTTGAATTTATGATTCTCCTGCTTTAACCTCCTAGAGTACTGAGATTACAGGCCTGTACCACCACACCTGGTTCCACAACTTTTTTTTTAACAACTATTTTCTGCAAGGAACTGGGGACACAGCAGTGAACAAGGTGAGAGAGAGAGAGAGAGAGAGAAAGAGAGAGAGAGAGAGTCATGGACAGGGGGGAAGAGTCCTTCAGATGCTTGAAAGTCAAAAACAGTGAGCATGCTCATTAACAGAGAATTTTATTTTACCGGAAACAGTGTAATCTGGTAGTTAAAGACACAACTTGTGGAGCCAGCCTCTGCCATTCACCAGCTGCCAACAAAGCACAATCCCAAAATCCACTGTGCATGGTAATTTCCTTTCTTCCTAATCACACTCCAGTGAGAGAGATGACTTGGCCCCTGTCTTTTGCTGTTCCTATACCAATACTTGGATGGTGTCTTTTCACTTCCCAACATGATATGCATCCATTCATTCAAGGCTGCTTTTTCTTTGTGATCTGTGGGAAAGGACCCAGGAAAGAAAGACTGGTCCAGATTTCAGTCTGGTTAAAAACAGAACCCAACATAACTTCCATTCGTAGCATCTAAAGAACTGATGTTCATGCAAGGAAATCTCATGTGGCTATTCCTTAAAATGCTTTATAAGAACATAAGCTTTATAACATCTTCTTCCACCTATTCTCAGTTGTGTTTTTGGATGTGCATTTGGGTCCAAACTATGTTAACTTACTGAGGGCAGGTGAAGGTGGAATAACTAAGGTATCTGATATTGACCTCTTTGTCAAGAAGTGAACAGCCTGATTCAGGAGACAGCAAATCATCACAAACGGAAGAACATGGACCAGAAGAATGTGCTAATTTAAATGGCCTTTTGAAAGGCTAGCTAAATTCATCCCATAAATGCAGAAGGAATTCTCACAGGAAGAGATCATGGTGGACCTGGTGGACTCAGGAAAGGTTTGTGAAAGAAAGGGGAATAAAATAAAATTTAAATCAAAGAGTTTTTCCTCTCTAGAGGGCATCTCATAACTTACTTTGTTTTTGGCATAAAAGAGAATTGGGAAAATTAAATAATTTTAATAGATAGTACAATGTTTCTTTGAGATCATTGAAACCAATCTAGTATGTTCCAAAAACAGTGCTAGAAATGATCACTTTTAACTGCATTCCCAGCCCTACTGGGAAATACTGCCAACCAGCTAACTGCAAATTCTTCCAAATATAAATTTTCCCACACATGGAAAAATCATAAAATCACAAGTGTGTAAAGACCTGGCAACTCTGATTTGAAGAGTCTCTGGGGAAAATTCCTGTACTACCACCACTCCCAAGACCCCATCTGTCACAAGTACCTGCTATTCATCCTCATCAGCATGTATTGTTGCAATTATTTTTCATTTTAGCAATTCCATTAATTGTGTAGTCATAGGTTTATTATTTCCAGATTTATTAAGTTATAATTAACAACTAAAATTGCATACACTGTAAAATGATTAAATCAAGGCAACCAATGTGCCTCACCTTGTGTATTGTTTTTCTGTTGTTGTAAGAGCATTAAAGATCTATTCTCATAGAAATTTTCAAGTATATAATACATTAGTGTTAACCATAGTCTCCATCCTATATGGTAGATCTCCAGAACTTATTTCTATGCTGTAACTAAAACTTTGTACCCTCTAACCAACATCTCCTCATGGCCCCCAGCCCCAGCCCCTGGCAAGCACCATTCTACCCTCTGCCTCTATGAGTTGAACTTTTTAAGATTTCATGTATAACTAAGCTTATGTAATATTTGTCTTTCTGTCCCCTCCTTATTTCTGTTAGCATAATATAGTCTAGATTCATCCATATTATGACAAACCACAGGATATTCTTTTTAAAAGTGGAAAAGTATTCCACTGTGTATTTACAATACATTTTCATTCATCCATTGATGGAAACTGAAGTTGATTACATATGTGGGTGATTATAAGGAATGTTGCAATAAATCCGAGAGTGCAGATGTCTCTTCAACACTTATCTTACCAACACTTATCTTTTGTCTTTTTGATAATAGTCATTCTAACAGGTATAAGGTAATATCTTATTGTTATTTTTAATTGGGATTTCTTCAATGATTGACAATGCTGAGAATTTTTTAATATATCTGTTGGCCATATTTATATATTTTGAGAAACGTCTATTCAGATCTTTTGCCCATTTTTAAAATGGGTTTATTTTCTTTTCTGCTATTGACTTGTGTGAGTTCCTTAAATATTTGGGAAATTAACCTCTAGTTACTTTCTTGTCACTGGAACAAAATATCCAACACCCACAACTTAAAGGAGGAGAGCTTTTACAGTTTCAGTCCATGGTTAGCTCGCCCCAAGGCAGGAAGGGCATGGCAGAATGGTGTGGTGGAGGAAAGCAGTGACTACATGGAGGCCAAGAAGGAGGGGGAGACAGAGACACAGAGAGAGACAGAGAAAAGAAGAAGAGTAACAAGAGGAGGAAGAAGAAGAGGAGGGAGGAAGGAGAAAGGGAGAGGAAGAGAAAAGGGGGGAGGAAGAGGAGAACGAAGAAGCTGAAGGAGAACGAAGAAGCTGAAGGAGCACCCAGGAACAAAAATGTACCCTTCCAAGTCATGTTCCCAGTAGTACCTACCTCCAACTAGACCCCATCTCCTAACAGTCAGTTATAGCTCTCGGATGATCCAGTCACCTTCCAAACACGTGAGACTTTAGGGGAACATTGCTGATCAAAGCTGCAATAAATGCCTTATTGGATATGTTGTTTGCAAATAAATATTTTCTTCCATTCTGTAGGTTGTCTGTTCACTCTGCTGATTGTTTCCTTTCTGCATAGATTTTTAGTTTGATATAAAATCCAATTTACCAATTTTTGATTTTATTGTCTGTGCTTTTAGGGTCATAGCCCAATAATTATTGTCCTGACTAATATCAAGAAACTTTATCCATATAGTTACTTCTAGCACATAATTTTACATTTTTAGGTCTTAAATTTATATCTTTAATCCAATTCAACTTGATTTTGCATATGGCATGAGATAGAGAACCACCTTTATTTTTCTGTATATGAATAGAAGTTTCCCCAACATCTTTTATTCCCTACTATGTGCTTTTGGTACGTTTTAAAAGATTAATTATCTGTAAGTGTGTGGATTTACTTCTGGGCTGTTTATTCTGTTACACTGGCGTATGCATCTGTTTTTTTAATGCCAGTATCAAGGTGTTTCAGATACTATAGTATAGTTTGATATCAGGCAGTGTGATAACTTCAACTTTGTTTTGTTGCTCTAAATTTCTTTGGCTATTTGGTGTCTTTTGTGGTTTCATATGAATTTTAGAATTGCTTTTTTCTATTTCTATGAAAAATGCCATTGGAATTTGGATAAGGGTTGCACTGAACATACAGATTGCTTTAGGAACTATGGGTATTTTAACAGTATTAATTCTTCCAGTCCATGAAAACAGGATTTCAATCCATTTATTTGTGTCTTGTGATTGTTAACTGATTGTGTCAACTCCAAGTAAGAAACACCCAACTGAATTGGATCAATGTAGTTCTGAGTGTGGCTGAAGGGATTTACTGAAGACAGAAGACTCACCCTGGGTGTGAGTGGCACCAGCACATAAGCTTGTTGCCTGAATGGGATCAAAGGGGAACAAAGAAGGAAAGCTTGCTCCTGTTTCTTTGGAGGAGCTCTGGTCTTCACCTTGACCTTGGACATCATCTCCTGGCTTCCATTGCAAACTCTTTAGCCTCCTGATATGGGCTCGCATGAGACACTACAGTGAGCTCCAGGCCTTAGATTGGATCCTTTGGATCTCCAGCTCTCAGACAGCCTTTATGCACTCTTCCACACCTGACTCTGTGGATGACCACTTTAGGTCAATCGTAAAAATCCTCATATACTGTATTTTTATATCTTGTATTAAATCTGTTGCTCCAGTAAGCACTGACTGATACATGTCTTTTCCAATTTATTTCATCAATAATCAATATAGTTTTCATTGTGTCATATATATATATATATGTATGTATAATTTTTCCCCTGCGTTTCTCCATGGTTTCATTTTTAAATATATATAGGACTACATACAGTAATTTTTCAAATGTCATATTTCTTGTTGCAGTATAATTTTCTTTCATTACACTAATAATATATCTTTTTTTAAAATAGAAACATTGTTACTTTGTTAAAATACTGAGTTTATTTCACATGTATATTTTTGTCTCCCCACCATCTCCATGTCTGACCACCACTACTACAATGTCCTATCATAACATTCTGTACATACTTAAAACCAAGCAAAGGGAGTTCCAGCTTTAAAAACTAAATAGGCATTTCGGACAACACATTCTTGGCAATGGAACCTGGACAACATTTATCAAACACGGTAGGGAAAGTTCTCACTTTGCATTATAAAAAGGATAGCCAGATATTAACTGTTACAGAAATGAAATAAGATGGAAAATTTTAACAAACTGTTTAACTTGTTTTCTTAAAGAGACTTCCTCCACTGCCAGAGATCTTGAATAGCCTCTTGGTCAGTCATCCGGAAGCAATTCTTCACATAATTGATGAACTTGGCTTCCACTTTGGGAAGAGAACCACTCTTTTCTATACTTCATTGCATTTTTGCTTTAATATCTTCTACAGAACTAGGTCCTTTGGGTGTTTTAGGAGTCTTTTCTTGTTTTTTTGACGGATTCTTGACCTTTTGATCTTGGTGTTGATGGTTTTGAGTCTTTTCCATTCTGGTTTGATTTTTGTGCATTTTTGGCTGGAGTATCTCATATTGATTTCTTCACTGGTGCTTTCTCTTCAGCTTCCTCATCATCAAAATCATCGTCATCATCGTCTTCATCATCATCATCATCATCTTCTTCTTCATCAGCAGCTAGTTTTACTTTTTTCTGTGGAACCTTGCTACCACTTCCAGGGGCAGATCACTTTCCAGATATACTTAAGAGTTTTACATCCTCTTCCTTCTCATCATCTAATTCTGCATCTTCCTCCACAGCCACTAAGGCCCTGAACCACACTTCAACCTTAAGACCACAGGTGGTGTAATTTCAAAGCCCCCCAAGGAAAACCATTAGCTGTACAGACATTTTCAAAGTTGCTAGTGTTACTTAAATTGTACTGCCTTCGTATTCATTGCCTCTGCTTCCACAATGTTCAATTCATCCTTTCCACCAGCCCCTAAACTGACCATTCTTCATGACAACTGGTGCTCATTTTCATCATTATCCACCTTAAAGTTTAATCTTTGTCGGCCTTCAGTTCACAACCGAAAAGAAAGTTCTGGGGCCTCAGGGGGCTCATGTCCATATCCATTGAATCTTCCATAGAGTGGTGGCATGCACTTAGGTGGGAGAGAACATGGACGGAAATAAACAGCTACTGCCCTCAGAGAACAGACGCGCAGGACAGAATCACATCAGGCTAATAATATATCTTTAGTGAAATATTTTATTTCCAGCGTGGTTGTTAGGATCATTCTTGATCTGTATTTTTATTTTCAGTTTCTCCAGTTACAGTCCTGCTGACAGATAAAGGAAAAAGATATGTGTTTGTCACTTCAATTATATATGCCCCATTCTTTTTCAGAATATGTCAACTGCTTTACATGTTCACCAATTGTGAAAATAAATTTCTATTTGGCTCAAACATTATTGTATTTTAAAATTTATTGCTAAAAGGCACATTAATTCTTGTTGTTAACATTTTACTTTTCCTGTAAATATAAATAAAGTTACTTTGCATATGAGGCATGATTACTACTTTATTTTTTAAATGATTAAAAACGTATGCACAGAAAACAGCTAGAAAAGACAATGATAGATTCTGGGTGGTAGCATTGTGGGTAATTTTGTTTCTTTATTGCTTTGTAAATTTAGTTTTCTGCAATGAGTATATATTGCTTTTCTAAAATAGATTTTATTTTTTAGAGAAGTTTTAGACTCACAGTAAAATTGAGCAGAAAGTACAAAGAGTTCCCATATATGTCTTGCCTCCTACACACATATATTACTTTTTATATTTGGTACAGATATTATGAAAAGAAATCCAATATAATGTATGTTGGAAACCATACCATAGAGCAAGTATAAATAAATGTTTATTGAATCGAATAGACAAAGCAATTTGCATATGTATAGTTTCACTTTTGTTGTAAAAAGTGTTAATTTCTCTTTTTACGCATATACATTCTAAGTTTGACTATTTTATTGTATTGCATGTGATTTATTTCCAATACAATGTTAGTAGTGTTTTGGTTTGGTTTTTCAGTTTTTAATATTTTCTCATCTGTTTTGCCTCATGTTCATTATAGTCATTTCTCATCAATGACACTAGCATCAGAATATTATATGCACTAGAAAATCAGAAGTGAGTATAAATTGAAAAAGTGTTCCTGGATAGAAATATTTTAATATTATTTTATGTGCCTGCTCTACATTGAAGGTGCATACTTACGCACTAAATGTTCAAGTCTCTTTCTTGTCTTTTTTTTTAGTGTATGTCTCTAATGCAGAATAATGGTATTCATTTTGGGGGATTGGTACATATATGCAACATATCTCAATCATTTTCAATCCATTTACCAACTTTATCCAGGCCATGTGTGTTATGTTCTTTCTTTCATTCTTTTTTAAAAAATATTTTTAGTTTTTTGAGGCAAGGTCTTGTATGTAGTCGAGGCTGGTCTTGAACTCATTATACATTCCAAGCTGGCCTTGAACTTGTCATGATCCTCCTGCCTCAGCCTCCGGAGTGCTGGGATTACAGGCATGTGCCTGCACAACCAGCCATGTGTTATGTTTTGACAGAAAATTTGTCTACATTTTTCTCATGTCCAGAGACATTGCAGGAGACTGAGATTAAGGACAGTAGACTAATCAATCTGGTGGAAGAAATTTCAAGACAGTCTAATATTGAGGTAGTGGCATGGCTACTATTTGGGGGCTATTAGTCAGCTCTACCTTGAGAATCTAGAACAAATGGTCCAGCTGAATGATTTAAAGTGTTTTGAGTTTGGCCAGAAAGGAAGCTCTGGAAAAGTTGCAGACTGCAAAGACGGAGTAGAGGAGAACTTGGTTGCTAAAATGATTAGCAATAAAAAGTCAAATACTTCAGAACTGGACAATAGAAAAGATGAACTAAGTATATTACAAGAACCAGCAGGACTCTACCCTTTCCAGCCTCCAAATTGCAAAGGTGTAAGTCTTTGCTTTGAGAAGGGCACCCAAGGGCATCATGTTCCAGAATCGCTGCAGATTATGGAATTTGTTCCTTGGGATTGGGTTCATAGCGCTCAGAATTCCAGACACTTGACTTCTACAACCAAGAGAGAAGGAAGCCTTGCTACTGCTCCAGCCAGAGGTGTCAGAGATTGGTGTCATTCACATGGTGTTGGTGTTAGATGGGTGCAGAATGCAGGAGTTATAGGGTCAGGACGGCTTCCACTCAGATTTCAGAAGAAGGCCTTGGAGGCCAGGCAGTGTGCCTCTGAGAGGGCAGTGTGTGAAGCTGTGATTATGAAGCCAAAAGTTCACTGGAGACCCCAGAACGTTGGAGAAGCTAGGAACATGGATCATCTGAGGAAAGCCGCAAGAAGTGAGCAAAGCCAGCCCAAGAGAGAAGCCATGAGGACTACAACCACCAGGAATGCCATAGGGGCAGGGCCACTCAAGCCCTTTGGAGTTCACATCTTGCCACAGATTGTCCTGGGTGTTGGACATGGAACTATAGGATTTAATGTGTGACCTGCTGGATTTTGTTCTTCTTTGGTCTCATTCCCTTCTATCCCCCTATTTGTACCTTTTGGAATGGGAATGTTTATCTTATGCCATTATCTGTTGAAAGTATTTAACTTTCTTTTCATTTGTACAAGGGCTCACAGCTAAGAGTTTGTCTTAAATTTCAGAGGAGGATTTGAATTTGGGCTTTTCAGCAATGCTGAAACTGTTAGGACTTTGGCTACATTTCCAGATGGACTAAATGCATTTTGCATAAAGGGATGTGCATGTGTTTTGGGGGTCTAAGGGTGGAATGTTATGGCTTCTATCAAGATTTCCTCCCAAAGCCTCATGTGCTCATAGGTAGGGCTTTTGGGAGTGACTAAATTACAGGTGTATGATACAGGATTAGTCCAGTGCTTGGGTTAGCATAGTTCTGGGTGTGACTGAGTGGATTTACTGAAGAGGGAAGACCCATCTGAGTGTGGGTAGCCCGGTAGCCCCAACCAATAGGCTTATAGCCTGGATGGAATAAATGGGAATGAAGGAAGGCTTTTGCTGCTTGCTGCCTCCTGCCCACCACACTATGAACAGTTTCTCCTCTGGCATGCCACCCTGCCTTGGAGCAAGCTGACTCATATTATAGCACACTAAATCTAAGCTAATACGAGCTAATGGAAACAACAGTGAGTGTCTCGTTATTTGAGCATCCATCGAAGACTGGATATATATGTTGAAAAGAGCACTGAGTTTTAAAACTCCCTCTGCACAACTACTAACTTACCTGTAGGGTGCTATTTGAAGAGCCAGATCCTTAACCTTGACATCTTGAGAGTGAGAACCTAAGGCGTTTTTAAAGTATCATATTGAAAACTGTCACTTAGAATTTAAATTGTCTTATTTTAAAAATTTAAGACTTACACAAAAGGATAATAAATGACAAGACTTCCTCCTGCCTCTCTCCCTTAAACCATCTTTGTAGGACAAACAGTGGTACTGGTTTCTTGTGTTTTCTTCAGGAGATGTTCCACACTTACACAGATCTTAATATATTTTTAGGAGAAATGTTGCATACTTGACATTCTGTTCTATGTTTTTGCTTTTTTCTTAATATCTTGGAGATCTTTCTATATCAACCCACAGAGAGCTGCCTCATCTTAGAGGCTACATAATATTCCATAAAATACCACCTTTTATATAGCCAGTCCTTATTGATGGATATACTGTCTCATTTTTAATATTATGACCAGTGAAGCAATGAATATTGGCATGTATGTGTGAAAGAATAAGCACATTTTTAGTTTTAATAGATAATTGCCAAATTAGTCTCTAGTTTGATCGACTTGAAAATTTACACTCTCATCAGCAATGCATGTGAGTATTTTCCCACACCCTGAATCACACAATGTGTCTTTGCTAACATGGGTGAAAATAGTATCTGAGTGTTGTTTTATTTTATATTTTTATTACTACTATTAATGGGCATCTTTTCATGAGCTGAAGAGTCTCTTTTATTCTCTGTGAGCTGTTGATTTACTTTTACAACTATTCAATAGATAGTTTTTGTTTTTTACTGATTTGTAGTTCTTTATATATAATAAGAAAATCAGACTGCATAACAGTCTGTTGCTTTTATTTTTTACTTTGTTTTTGGTTAATGGTGCATATTGACATCCAGATATTGTTTTATTTATATGAGGTCAAATTTAGCAATGTTTTCTTTTATGGATTTTAGACTTTTGTCATTCTTTAAAATGCATTCTGACCTGGAAAAGTGCATATAAATAGTTCTCTTATGTTTTTTCCTAGTCCTTTATGATTTTAGTGTTAAAATCTTGAATCCATTTGAAACTCATTTTGGTGTAAGGTCTGAAGTAGAGACATTCAGATTTTTTAAAAATAAATGATATTTCCAGAAAAGACACTAACTCAAAAAGTCCTCCAATCACTGGCTTTAAATTTATCTTAAAATTTCACCTAATTTTCTCTTGTTATTTCAGTTTAGCTTGTTCAGAAGCAGGAATATCCAACAAACATAGACAAAATATATAATACAATGTATAAATATCAGTCTTTGTATTATATAAAAAAAGGTTTTTATGGATCAGACTGTATTGGCCAGATAACCAGGATACCCATTGAGTCCAACTTCCAATAAGTGAAAACTTCAAAAACCCTTTATATAGCTAAGACTTGGAAGCAGCCCAACTGCCTCTCAAGTGGAGACTGGATAAAGAAAATGTGGGTTTTTTTTTTTATAAAATGGAGTACTACTCAGCCATAGAAAATGAGAAATTAGAGACATTTATAGCTAAGTGGATGCACATTGAGGCAATACTCTTTTTTTTTTCACAGACACATGTAGTTTTATTGTGACAAAGCAACTTGTACACTTAGAACATTTAAAACTGCACATCACCTTTTCCTTTCCAAAGAAAACAAAAAAGAGTTTTAAAATAAACCAACAAAATTACAATAAAGAATGTCAGTTCCAAATAAGACCCTATAGGTTCTGCTGATTCTCCCATCGAGTGGCAGGGCTCAAGTCATCATTAGGAGAGAATTTTATTTTAAAAGTATTATCTTAAACTGCAAGGATGTCTGGTAACATCACAATTAAACATGCCAAAGGAGAAGCCATGTTGTCAAATGCCCGCTTAACCCACCCAAACATCTCAAACTCACCCTTTGCTGACCTTCTATACCCCATTTTTAAAGTTTTTTTTTCTTTTTTTAAACAAGAGAAAGTAGACAGGTATGTGTTGGTAAATGCTAACTGTCCATATTCACATAGAGACACAATGTAATCTCTGAGCCCAATATACAGAGAAAGGAGGGAAAGAGCAACTTCTATGCACTACAGCACAGAGGCCGAGCACCCTCCAGCTTCCCGCAGAGCGAAGGGAGCAGAAGGGTTTTCTTTTTTCACACAGAGCACAGTGGTGTTGATTCCACACAGTTTGTGTGAGACAGGAGGGGATCGAAATGAATTTAGAACAGAAGGTTGTAGAGATCCTTTTCCTGTTGTGTTCTGCTCAAGGTATCTCTCCACAAAATAAGTCAAGAACCATGGTGTTTGAGAAAAGACTTCAAGAACAGGGTGACTGAGCACAAGGGGCGGGGGAGGAGA
>NW_004624895.1:2979330-2990371 GCF_000247695.1 Heterocephalus glaber | reverse complement strand
GCACCCATGTTCATAGTAGCACAGTTTGTAATAGCTAAAACTTGGAAACAGCCCAAATGCCCATCAACTGGAGACTGGATAAAGAAAATGTGGGAGTTTTTTTTATAAAATGGAGTACTGCTCAGCCATAAAAAATGAGAAATTAGAGATATTTATAGCTAAATGGATGCACATTGAGGCAAAACTCTTAAGTGAAATTAATAGGACACACGTGTAAATACCAAATAGTTTCTCTAGTGTGAAAAACTGGAAGCCTAAATAAAGACTAAAAGGTATAATAGATAATGTGAAATAGGAAGAAAAGGGGCAAAGGGGAAGGGGAAGTAGGAGGGGTAGGGGAAAGCCAAGAAGGGAATGGAGTTAATATGAGAAAATGAAAAAATGGAAACAAAGTCTTTGTAATTAGGGAGGTGTTGAAGGGAGGGCAGGGGAAGGAGGAAAAATAAGAACCAAGAGAGATTATGTAAAGGTGCAGATTTTCATTGATGACTGTCATTATATTTTATATCTAAAATATACCAATAACATTAAATTTTTAAAAAATGAAATACCCAGGAATCAATCTAGTGCAGGAAGTAAAAGACACTTACATTGAAAACCACAGTACTCTGAAAAAGAAGATCAAAGAGGATATCAGAAAATGGAAAGATATCCTTTGTTCTTGGGTAGGAAGAAATAATACAGTGAAAATGGCCATACTTCCAAAATTGTTATACAAATTTAATACAATGCTGATCAAAATACTGATCTCAAACCTCACACAGCTAGAGAAAACAATCCTAAAAATTCATTTGGGACTAGAACAGACCTAGAATATCAAAAGCAATTCTGGGCAACAAAGGCAAGGCAGGGGGAATCATAATCCCTGATTTAATACTACAAAGCTACAGTGATAAAAACAGCATGGTACTGGCCAAAAACAAACAACAAAACAAAACCCAAGAACAAAAACAAAATCAATGACAAAACAAAACAAAACCCAAGAATTGAGATATATCATGTACAGGTACAAAGTCCCTATGATGAATGTGATCACTATGTATATCTAAAGTGCACCAATAAAATTAATTTTAAAAAGCACGTAAGAGATCATACTATAGTGATACATGCATGCCAATGTTTGTAGCAGCACAATTTATAGTAGCTAAATCACAGAAACAGCCTATAGATCCATGAACAGATAATTGGATAAAGAAAATGTGGTATCTATATATAATAGAATACTATCCAACTATAGAGAAGGACAAATTTGAGACATTTATAAGAAAATTGATGCACCTGGAAAATATAATGTTGAGTGAAATAAATCAGTCACACAAACTTGAATATTGTATGGTGCCTCTCATCTGGGTAAGGCAAAATACGTACAAACTAAGAAAAATAAAGGAAGGATAGAATGACACAAGGAGATGGATCTCTTGCAGATGGGACGGGGTTCAGGCACTAAAGGGGAGGGGGAGGGGATGGTGAAATAGGTAGAGTGAAGATATGCCACGTACAAGATCCTAAAAACCTCAATGAACATGAACATTATATGCCAAAAACATGAACTAAGATTAATAATATCAAGAAAAATGAAAAGGGGGAAAGGGGAACTAGGGGAGAAGGGAGGAAGGGAGGGGAAGGACCAGGATTAAAAAAAGAAAAGCTGTATTACATACATATACCAACTCCTCAAGATGATTATAAAATGCATATACTACAAACATGTATTAATAAAATAAGATAATGCCAGTATTTCCATAAAGAACTGTTGTGTAAAAGAACACTTTGCCTCATATGTAGTGAACTCTCTCTATATATTATCATTATTATTATTATTATTTTTGTCATTGTGTAGTGGTAGTGAAAGGAAACCTGTGTAGCTAAAATCTGGACTGGCAGCCTACAGCTCCATTTTGATACATGATGAATGATGAGAGATTGAACCAGTAAATTCATGAAATCCTAGGCAGGAAAAATAGTTTTAGTCCTATGTTTGAAGCGGATAAGTTGGTGGACTGGCCTTAAGTGAACACATAGGCGAGCACTGTGTTTTATACACATTTCAGTGTCTTTGAAAAGGGCTACTATCTCCAAAAGATCTCTGTTATCGTGAAGAAAAAAAAAAGATCTTAGAACCAAAATGAGAAATCTGGACTTCTAGCACTTCTCATGTCCCCGTGAATTAGTTTTTAGGACTGCTTCCCCCTGAAAAAAGCTACTGGCATTAGAGGTAAATTTAAAGATGAAAGGAAACAAGCCCAGAGCCAGTGCTGTGCTGGGGAAAAAAATGATGTAACAACCAGAGCACTTTTGTGAAGGGTATTCTGATTTCTAGTGTAGCCCATACTCCCATCACAGTTGATTTCAGCCACCAACCTGACAGTACTGAATGTGGACTTAGGAATAGCTGCTCAGTAGCACAACATTCTATCATATTTCCAGCACACAGGTGCAATGGACCCAAATAACTTCAAGAGAATAACTGACATTAAAAGTACCACAATCAAGCTTGGCATGGTGGCCCATTCCTGTAATTCTGGTACTCTGGGAGGCTGAGGCAGGAGAATCACAAGTTTGATCCCAGCCTGAACAACTTAGCAACTTAGTGAGATCCTGTTTCAAAATAAGAATAAAAAGGGCTGAAGATGTACAGAATCTGGGTTCAATCCCTGTACTGCCCCCAAAATGCATCACTATTATTTTTATATATCACTAGTTTCTGTTTGCTATTTGTTTTAAAGATCTTTGATCTATGATCATGGGTAAGATTTGTCTATAATTCTCCTAATCATACTGTTGTTATTTTAAGATCAAAAGTAATGTAATGCAAAAACTAAAAATAAAACATAAATAAAAATGGCTGGAGATGTAGCTCAGTGCAAAGGCTCAGTGTTCACTTCTCAGTACTGAAAAATATCATTAGAAAGTGATAAGTTTTAAGTATTCATTATTTTACACTTAATGTAATTTATTCAACTGTAAGTTTATATAATTTATTTTTAAAATAATGGCTGTGTTTAACAACTAGCTTGCAGATTTTCTGAAATCTTAACCATCATCCCTCATGAGCCAATATGAGCCTGCTCCAGCACAGTGCAGCCAGATCCCTCGTTTGTGCTGGGTTGACCATGTGGGAAGATTCATATGGCTCCATTGTCCCGAAGCCTCCACACATATAAATCACAACTCCTACTCCAGTCATGCCAACTCTATTCTTTCCCTCTTCCACACCCAGTCTCCTCGTTTCTGAACAATCTAATCACTCTTCAAAAAATCTCCACATAACCAACCCCCAGTTCTCTTCCTGTGGTCCAGTCCCTCAGGGCACAGCAGCCGACAGCAGGCTATACACAGGGGATCTCATGGTGGCTGTCCACTTAACCCTGCCTTGTTCAGCAAGCTGGGCTCTCATAGGCCCATCCTTCACCTCTTATCCAGAAGCCTGCTGCGCAGACCTCCCTGGAGACAAGTTGGTGGTTTCAATTAGGAAAGGACCGAGTCTGAGAACCTGGGCAATCCTTCCCTGACAGGGATGTCATACATAAGCCCTATGCTCTACCAGGCTGAGTTGTTCATGGTATCAATCTTCTTTGTACGGAACACTAGATTCTTTCCATGTGTTGCTCCTTTTGCCTGGAATGTTCTTCAATCCCTCTCTACTTTTTTTACCTGCAAAAGATCTCATTCTTTGGGATTCAGCTCCTGCATCTCTGCCTTCCTGAAGCCTTCCCAGAACACCTCTCCAATAAGATTGTCTTTCCTCTAAGCTGCCACCATGTTCCGTGTGATGAAGAGATGTGTGTTTTCTTCTCTGGGCTGTGAGCCTCTCACGAGCAGGTACAGGGTTCTATTCTTCACTGTAGCTCAATGCCTGGCCTATGATATGTGCCTTGAAAGCACATGCTCCATTAGTAAATGGATGCATTGGAGGTGTTGATGCCCTTGTAGGGCCTGGACTAAGAGTCGCTGCTGAGGCTGAGCATTTATTTTCTCGGCAGCTCCTATAGGCAGAAACACATTTGGTGAACATCTTCATATTTGAACCTTGAGGTGGCGAGAACACTAGAATTTCCTTTTCCCACCATGAAACTGCCCTCATCTGTGGATTGATAGTCCTGTCCAGGGGTGACATATAGAACCTCTGCCTTTCAGGCATCTGGCACCCAGCAAGCAGGCCTGAGTTGACACGTGTCTTAGTCACTTTCTCCTCTCTGAGACACAGTACCCAACAGCTACAAGTTAAAGGAAGACAAGTTCATTTAAGCTCATGATTTCAGAAGTCTCAGTCCTTGCACGGTTGGCAGCATGGTGGAAGGGCCTGACAGAGGAAAGATGCTCACCTCATATTAGTCAGAAAACAGAGAGAGAAAGGAAGAGTAGGGGAGGGAGATATACCCTTCCAGGTCACACTTCTAGTGACCCACCTCCTCCGACCAGATACTACCTCTTAATAGTAAGTCAGCTATATAGTCCCCATGACTCAATCACCTTCAAAAAGCCCCACCTATGAGTGCATGATGACTTTGAGGGACATTCTCGATCCAAACCATAACAACACCCTTCTTTTCTTTATAAAGATGTCTCATTATGGGGCTTTAAAAATGTTCAGGAGGCCAGGAGCTGTGGCAGCACCTGTGATCCCAGCACTCAGGCGGGCAAGTCAAGAAGATCATTGTGAGTTTGATGCCAATCTGGGCTACAGACCAGAGTTTTGATAGGATCATTGTATCTGTGAACCAGCCTTGGCATTTCTTGGTTTTTTACTTTTGTTAAGCAAAATAGTGCATGTCTATTTGGAAGTGTGGATATTGAGTCAAATTTGGATGCTTTGTCCTTTGAAGAGCAAGGCTGAATATTTTCCTGACCTGCCACAAAGGGCCGTATTTGGTCAAATCAACATGAGAACAGGAAACCTGGGATCTACCAGGTGATTAATGATTATAGATAAGCTAGCACTTATTTAGCGCTGACTGTGAGCCAGAGCTCAATAAGCACCAACTCATATAATCCTTGCAACAAGCCTATGAGGTAGATCCTACTATTACTATCATTTTATAGGTGTGGAAAGTGAGACAGAGGTGTTGTGATGTGACTGAGATTAGATAGGTAGCAAGTGGTGGGGGCATCCAAATAGGCTGACTCTAGTGTCCCTGGTCTAAACTACAATACTTTTCTGATATTGGATGGATGGATGGATGGATGGATCAATAATGTAATATAAAGCATTGCGGGTTGCAGGACTGTATGTTCTGGATCAAGATCTCCAAATCTGATTTTATTCCTAGTTGGAATGTCAGTCCTAACTTCTCCCATGATTGCCTGAATGACTCAGGTCAAAGAAGTGTCTGAGATGTCAGAGATGACATTAAGCACTCCTCTTGCCCAGCTAAAGCAGCTTACCTCAGACTCATCAAACTCAAACTTCTGTGAGTGAGGGTAGATGTTTCTCCCAAGCAGCATGTTGTATGGGATAAAAACTTTTAGAACAGAGAAGCAATCTAAAGAGGGAAGACATGTCAGAGAGAGGACAATCTCCAGTGAAATTTCAAGACAAGCTGTAGCTGCTTTAAAAAGATTCTTTAGGAACTGAGACTATAGCTTAGTGGTAGAGCACTTGATTAGCATGTGCAAGGGCCTGGGCTCCATCCCCAGCACCACAGGCCTGTTAGAACACCTACGGTGAGAAGAGGTAGCTGTGAGTTTTCCCTAAACTGTTGCGTGAACATCAAATTTTAGCCTCTTAAGCAGGGTACATGACTGTAATTTCAGCTACTTCGGAGGCTGAAGCAGTAGGATAATGAGTTTAGGGCCATCCTGGGCAACACAGTAAGACCCCATCTCAAAATAAAAGTAGGATTTTATCTCATTTTGGTCATTAACATGAAATGGCCTTGAACACTGTTGTGCAACCACAATTCTCTTGTCTACAAAATGGGGAAATATTGATTGAAATCAGAAAGCTGACCTAAATGATTTCTTAACACCTCTGTCAGCTCTGGGGTACATAACTGTAGAATTACAAGGTTGCTGCATTTGATTTTCCTTCCTTATTTTGCCTTTCTAAAGTGTCATTTTTAATTGGCACATAACTGTTACACGTATTTATGGGGTATAGTGTGATGTTGCAATACATATATATGTTGCATATTGATTGAATAAGAATAATTAGCATATTTATCATCTCAAATATTTATTTTAATTCTCCAAATCTATATACAGTTGCATTTTTCTGTGACAGAAGCATATTCATAAAAAGCCACAGAAGTATGAGGGAAATGGGAGCTGGGAAAGCTGTGTTGGTCATTGTGGGGCCCTGATTTTGCACTCATTAGGGAGAGAGGGCCTGACGGAGAAAGGCCCCGAGCCAGAAGAGACAATAAGTCTTTGAGAAATTAGAATTTTAAAGCTAGGTATGCTAGAATCAAGCCCTGAGAAGTGAAGAGAGTGGCAGGCTTCAGGAAATGCAGCCTGACTCACAGGGTGAAACAGCCTGATTCTATATCAGCCTCCCTGCCTCCTAGCTGTAACCTTGAACAAATCACTTTCTTCTGAGCTGCAGTATCCTCCTTTGTAAAATATGGGTAATAATAACAGCTTCCTAAATAAGACAATGCTCAGCACAGTGCTCAACATGTAGTTAACATTCAGATAATAGTTGTTGCTATTTTGTTGTCATCAGTCCTGGAAGGTCTCCACCATGTATCTGTGAGCTGAGTTGTTCTCCTGGGCTGTGGTACTGCATGACGGGTAGCTCATAATAGTGTTGAAGGGTGTGGGCTCTCAAATCTGTGTGGGAATTGATTCAAGCTTTAATCAGTCTGACCATAAGCAAGTAATATAACCATGCTGAGCTGCAGATTACTAGCCTATAACATGAAATAGAGATCTACTTCATAGATTATAGTGAGGTTCTAACAAGCATCTAAATATTAAAAAGCCTAGACAAAGGCTTTGTACACAATGAACACTCAATAGACATTGGCTTGGCTTTTAGCTGGGTGACCAGCTCAGTAAGGGATTCCTGGTACACCATCCTCTCTGGGGTCAGCCTAAGAGTGCAAGAACATGACTCATATAAGATATGATCAAAATATACAATGAATGTTTAAATTTAAAAATTTAGACAACAAATTCCAGGCCAGGTCTGTGCTGCATTCCTGCAGCCAATGCACCATCCCATTGCATCCCATTGCATGGTGCACCAGCTCACAGTCCACAGTCATCGTGCTGAGCCACACTTGCCCCCAGCCAACTCCACACCCATGGATTTTTTGCTCTTGCTTCAGTCTCTGGCCAACTCCAAGCCCACTCTGCATTTTGTTTCCCTTTGGCACTGGGCGGCAGAGGCACCAACTGGCCAACCTGATGATACACAAATGCAATGCCTTAGGAGAGGAAGTAAGCCCAGAGAGTTGGCAGCTCCAAGGCAAAAAAAAGAGACCAGGCCAGCAGCACTGGCCCCAAGAAAAACCCAGCAACTGCAAATTCCAAAAGCAGTGCAGAGTTTCTTCTAATTCCACACAACAGACTAGAGTTGGAGAAGAAATCCAGAGCAGTGCCTGCCATATTTGAGAGGGTTTAATCAGGAGCCATTTGGGGAAGGGGTTAATTGTTTAAGATTGAGCCACAGAACAACTATAGAACTTTGTTACCAGTGTTACCCTGAAGGGTTAAAATTAAGTATGAAAAAATCTTCCTTGTTCATAACACAGTGTCGTGGCCTTGTTCTAAAGATTAGATGTTAGGATGCCTTGGCAGGACATCCTGACACGAAGAGAAACTCCCTGTGAGCTTGACAAGTTCCCAAGGATGAGCTCTTTTTACCTATCTAGAAGGAACAGATTTTGTTCCCTCAGGCACTTGCCCAAGTTTGGGGGCCTAAAAACTCTCTGCTTCTGGTCATGCACACAGTTGGGACACTGCCACTTTTGTTTCAACTGCTATTTAAGGGGACTTAATGGTAGGGGGACTTTGAAGGCTCATCGTGGAGAGGATGCTCTTCCTGGACCCTTCCCAGTTGGAACACTGAAAGCCATATAATGGAACTCCGTGGCATTGGAATTGGAATTTCATGTGTTGAAGCACTTCTTATCTGGTGATGTAACTTGGTTTCTGTACTTTCTCTTCTGTGTAACTATGTATATGTCAATTAACAGTTTACTAAATTTTGTTTTATTGTTTTTACCTTTGTGTTACAGGCCTTTGTTTTTTGCAAATCTGAACCTCTAAATCAAGCAGCTGTGACAGACTGTAGTCTCTTTAAGGCTACATACCCTACCACTGTGTCTGGGTAAGAGACAGCCACAAGAGACAGACATGGGGAGGATACAGGCTAGATATAGATTCCTTGAGAAGTTTATGCTTGGAACAGGAAGGACACTAGGGCCCACCCTCCATGGTGAGAACCCAGGCCTGGCATGTATGGCTTTCAGAGGTGGCTGGATCTGAAAGTGCTGGCGTTAAGTCCACTGGTTTGCTTGAACATGAGCCCCACTGCCTACATCCAGCACAGAGATCAGTGGTCTGATTGCTTTCCCCATCTGCCAATGTAAACAAGGACATGCCTTGGCTTGAACAGTTGCCACAACCTAGAATGTACAGACAGAAGAAACTCTGGAGCGGGGGGGCCGGGGCGCCTCACAAGCCCACAGGCCACAAAGCTAGGTGAAAAAAACAGAGACCTGCTTAAATTCCAAGACTGCAGATCCTGGAAAAAATACTCATTCAAAAATACAGAGGAATTTTTTTGATTCCTTTTTTTTTATTTCTTTTTTTTCAGAGTTTTGGTTATTTTCCTTTATATTCTATTTCTTTATTTGGTTCTGTTTTTAAATTTTTTCTTCTTTTTCTTCTTTTCTGTTACTTTTATCTAATTCTATTAACTTCCTTCTACTCCTTAAAATTCTTTATCTCAAGTTTCTCTCCTCATCATTCATTGCTTTATTTTTCAAATTTTATTTTTTTCATTCTCCTATTTCCCACCCTCTCTATCTTTACTGGTATAACCATTAAGCTTTATTAATCTTTAGATAGTTAGGTGTCTGCTACTACAGCTGAATTCTTTTCTATTGTTAGTGAGGTATAGTTGCTGCGCTTAAGAGATATATATTGTATACCAATATTTGATTTATATTCGTGTTTATACTATAATTATTGATGCCATTTCTATGGTTAAGGGTGGTACACTATTGTATCTTAATGGTATGTCATTATCTGGTTTGTCCTTGACACCATTATTGTTGCTGATTTTGTTCCTATTGCCAGGGTAACAGAGTTCCTGTTAGTTGGTTTTCTTTGTATGTCAATATCCAGACTGCCTTTGTGTCATTAACAATGCTGCAGTCTATCTATTCCCAGAGAACTGAGTGCTGGGCCAATTATATTACATCCTCTTCTCCCAAATTAACAGAAGTGGCTGAAACTCGGGATAGAAGCAAAGATCTATAGTTAGTTACACTCAGAGTGCAGCACTGAAAAGTAGACACTAACCAAAGAGGTCTCCATACTAGCAACAAAGTCTTTCCCTGTAATCAACCTGCAAACCTCAGCAAAACAACAGCAACAACAACAACCACACAGACAAAAACAATAGAAACACAAGAAGACAAGGCAACAAAATACATCCAAAAATTCCCAGTCCCCCAAAGATGATAAATGGGGGACCAAGGGAGAGGAAATCAAAAGCAATACAGCATAATTATTTGAAAAGACAACAAAGGAAGTTTTTTTAAAAAACAGACCTATAAAGTGTTTGGTGGGTTCCAAGAAGATATAACTAAACTCATAATGGATTTAATAAATGAAACAATCAGTGAGCTTACAGAAGACACTAATAAAAAGCCAGTTGAGCTCAACAAAACAATACAAATCTTCAATGACCACTTTAACAAAGAATTAGAGGCATGGAGATTAAAAATTCTATTAAAAGTATGGGCAACAAAAGTGACCAGTATGAGGGCAGAGTGTCAGAACTAGAAGATAGGTGACCAGTTACTGGCTAGAGTATGTCGACTAGAAGATGTCAGTGACCAGTTACTTCAAGGTACCTTAAAACAATAGGACATGAAAAATAGACCCATGAACTGCTAGCTGATGTAAAGAAGACTAATCCAAGATTAACTAGAATTAGGGAAAAATCAGAAGACAGAAAAAAATGGCATAAAAATCTGTTTACAGAAACAATAGCAGAAAACTTTCCAAATAATTGGGAAAGAATTTAATATATAGGTAAATGAGGCATATAGAACCAAAAATAGCACTGATCAGAAAAGACATTATCCAGAACACATCGCGGTCAAAATCTCAGAAGTCCACACAAGGACAGAATATGAAAAAGCAGTAAGAGAAAATCAACCAATCACTGATAAAAGTAAACCCATTAGAATCACAGCAGACTTCTCAACATGAGCAGAGGTCAGAACAGATTGAAGTGTTTCAAGCCCCAAAAGAAAACAATTTCCAACACAGACTAATATACCTGGAAAACTATCTTTAAAAATTGATGGAGAAATGAGGTCTTTCCATGACAAAGAGCATCTTAGATGCTCTTTTATCTTAAGATGCTCTTTTCATGATCACTGAACTAGCACTCCAGAAAATTCTCAAGGCATAGAAAGAAACAATGAAGCTAACAGGGCCAAAATGCCCAGTAGAATAAATTCACCAGGCAAAAAGAGCAATTAAGTAGAAGGGAAAAAAATAAAGGGAATCGGCAGCAGGAAAATAATATAATGACATGAGTAAGTTAATATCTAATAGTTATATACATCAATGTGAATGATATCAATTCACCAGTCAAAAGACACAGATCAGCAGAATGGATCAAGAAATAAGATCCAGTAGTATCCTCTATACAAGAAACACTTAACACAAAAATAAATTGAATAAAATTCAACACCCATTCATGATAAAAACCCTGCAGAAAATTGCAATAGAGGGTCTTTATTTCAACTTGATAAAGGCTATCTATGAAAAACCAACAGCCAACATCATACTAAATGGTCAAAAACTGAAAATCTTAACACTAAAATCAGGAACAAGACAAGGATGTCCACTA
>NW_004624895.1:2906962-2976275 GCF_000247695.1 Heterocephalus glaber | reverse complement strand
TGCTCTTGGGTAGGAAGGATCAACATAGTGAAAATGGCCATACTTCCAAAACTGCTATATAGATTCAATGCAATCCCAATTGAAATCCCAGCAGCATATACCTGTTTTTTTAGTAAACACTGACTGATATAAACCTCATTCCAAAACCAGACCAAGACCAAACCAAAAAAGAACTACAGGCCAATCTCTTTAATGAACACAGATGCAAAGATCCTCAACAAAATACTGACAAACAGAATGCAACAAATTATCAAAAAATTATACATAATGACCAAGTAGGTTTCTTCCCAGGGATGCAAATATGGTTCAAGATATGCAAATCAATAAATGTAATACAGACATTTCCTGTTTAACGACTGCCTTCCATTTCTGGGACTCAGTTGTTAAATGAATTGGTCACTAACTGAGGAACTGTATATAGTATGTACCTTACAATATTTAGAACAAAGAAATGGTCAAAGGAAATTCCAACTTGATGACTTTGCTTAGTTTTTCGTAACTCTTACATGCAGTACTGTAATGTATAACAGAACATAAAACTACAGTACTGTACTGAACAGTAAAAAATATAGTACTGTATAAACAAGGTGTACTGTACAAAAAAGACACTATGGCTTTATAAACAATATGTACACAACTGTACAAAAAATGTGAGTCATAAGTCTGAGTGGTGGGTCCTAAGTCTGAACAGTGTACCTCAGTCATAAATTCAAGCAATCATTAAACAGGTAGGTCATTAAATAAGGAATATCTGTACACCACTTAAACAGAAGCAAGGACAAAATCACAATTATCTCAACAGATGCAGAAAAAGGCTCTGACAAAATTCAACATCTATTCATGATAAAAACAAATACTGAAGAAAATAGATATAAAAGCACATTATCTCAATCTGATAAAAGCCATTTATGACAAACCTGCTGCCAACATCATATTAAGTGGAGAAAAGCTGAAAGCTTTCCCGGTAAAATCAGGAACAAGACAAATATGCACACTATCAATTCTCCTGTCCAATACAGTACTGAAAACATTAGCCAAAATAATCAGGAATCAGAAAAAAATGATGTGTATAGGAAAGGAAAAAGTCAAATTATCATTATTTGTAGACAACATGATCCTTCTTATATAGAACACCCAAAAATTCCACCAAAAACTCTTAGAATTAATAACCAAATTCAGTAGTGTTAACAAGATACAAAATCAACACAAAAAAATCAATAGCATTTCTGCACACCAATAAAGAACTCACCAAGAAAGAAATTAGGAAAACAATACCATTCACAGCCGCATCAAGAAAAATTAAATACTTTGAAATTAATCTAATCAAAAAAGTGAATGACCTCTACAATTAAAAACCATAGTACCCTAAAAAAGGAGAACAAAGAGGACATAAAAAAATAGAAAGCTATCCCCTGTTCCTGGTAAGGCAGAACCAATATTGTCCAAATGGCCATACTTCCAAAACTGATACACAGATTTAATGCAACCTCAATAAAAATACTAATAGCATTCCTCACAGAACTAGAGAAAACAATCCTAAAATTCACATGAAAACAGAAGAGACCTAGAATAGTGAAGGAAATCTTGGGCAACAAGAAGCATTACAGTTCTGGTCTTCAAAATATATTATAAAGCTACAGTGATAAAAGCAGCATAGTACTAGCAAAAAAGCAGACACAGGGATAAATAGAACAGAATTGAAGATGCAGAAACAAACCCAGGCACATGCAGCTATCTGATTTTTGACAAAGGTGCCAAAAACATAAGCTTGAGAAAAGACAGTCTCTTTAACAAATGGTGCTGAGAAAACTGGCAATCTATATGTAGAAGATTTAAATAAACATAGACCCATGTCTTTCACCATGTTCTAAACTAAAAATCAAAATGGACCAAAGATCTACTTGTTAAAATAGAAACAATCTGCTGAAAGATAAAATAGGTAAAACTTTTGAAGACATAGGCATATGCCAGGACTTTCTGAACAGAACCCTAGTTTTAAAGGAAATAGTACCTAGAATCAACAAGTGGGTTGTATCAAATTAAAAAGTTTCTGCAGAGCTAAAAACCACCAACAGAGTGAAGAGACAATCTACAGAATGGGGAAAAAGGTTTGCCAGCTATTCCTCAGACAGAGGACTAATATCTAGAATATATATAGAATTCAAAAAAACTAAACCCCCAAAATAAAAGACCAAATGAAAAAAAAGGGCAACTAAAATAAATAGACACCTCTGTGAATATGGAGTACAAATGGCCAATCAATACATTAAAAAAGTTCAACATCACTGGCCATTAGAGAAAGGCAGATTAAAATGACAACAAGATTCTATTTTACTCCAGAAAGAGTGGCTGTCATCGAAACATCAAATAATAACAAATTCTGGCAAGGCAGAGGCCTTGTACATCGTTGGTGGGAGTGTAAACTAGTACAATGGTACCTTGTTTCACAAACTTAATTCTTTCCTCAATTCTGGTCACAAAACAAATCAAATTCAGTGGTTAGGTTCAATGTTGACCTCATGGGGAAATTTAATTCAGTTCTTGTCCAATTTGGTTAGCAACCAGAATTGTGGAAAGAATTAAGTTCATGAAATGAGGTACCACTGTACAACCACTAAGGAAATCAATTTGGAGATTCTTCATAATGCTAAAAATTCCATTAGACATTGCTATTCTCCTTCTAAGTATCTTTTAGAAAGAGTTAAAGACAACATATTACAGTGATATATACATACACATGTTTATAGACGCACAACTCCTAATAATTAAATCTTGGAAGCCTATGTGTCCATCAGCAAATGAATGGATAAAGAAAGTGTGGCATGTATACACAATGGAGATATGTATTTATGCACTCTGCCATGAAGAAGGATAAATTCCAGTCATTCTCAGAACAATAAATGCAGTTTGAGAACATAATATTAGGTGAAATAAATCAGCATACAAGCTTAAATATTGCATGGTTTCTTTTATATGAGAAACCTAAATATAAATAAAGAACAAAATAAAAAATAGATAATAGGAAATGAGAAGATAGATCTTTTGCAAAAAGCAAGGGGACCTTAAGATTGAGGGAGAGAAGAGGGAGGGGGAAAGGGAATGAAAAAAGAATTAGGATGTGTTATGTACATGTACCAACACCCTATGAGGCATCTAATCATTATGTACTATAAACATGTACTAATAAAAAGTAAAAATTGAAAAAGATAAAAATTTATTATGATAAAAGACATACTGCCACTAATCCCCCTCAAAATATTTCCCCTTGCTTGTAATATATATATCTTATTTTTCTTGCCACTTTTTGAAGCAGTTCTGGAAGTCTTTTAGGAGTGTATTTCTGAGTTGAGTTCAAAAATTCAGTGAATGCTGCTTTCAAGTGCCATCTAATGGAAATCCAGGGTTGTAAAAACATTATGGTATGTCCTCATCTGTTTTATTCACTGGATCTGGTGCCGTGTGACTTCTGGCCATTCTGCAATGTGAAAATGACCATGAAAGGTAGATGTTGTTTACTGATGCAGAACATTGAGGCAGCTGCTAGAGTGTGACTAAAGCCACTCATGAAAGAACTTCCAGAACTGGTTCAGAAATTGCAAAGAACGTTGGGATAAGTCTGTTCAAAATGAGAGTGTTTTGAGGGAGATTAATGACAATGTATCTTTTACTGTTAAAAACTTGTTTTTACCATTCACTGTATTGTTCAATTATATCTCATATATCCTGAAGACATGACAAGTGGCACCTCCAATGGGTACAGAAGGTCAAGTCTACAGTCAATATGGGACGGAGATACATAAAGTTCTGCCCAGGAGATGAGGAGGTAGCCACTTCAGTTGTCACAATTCACTCTTTCCAAAACCATGCCTCTCATGAAACCTGCCATTGTATCCCTCTATTCCTCTTCCTTTCTTCCCTTCCTTCTTCCCTCCCCCACTTGTCTCTCCCTCCAACTGGAATTCAGTACTGTAATGAAGTAGAGTAGAGCTGTTTATCACCACTTGTGGTAATAATGCCCTCCCAGCCCTAATCACTCGTCCTTTTCTGCAAGTGTTCATTTGAAGTTGCAAGAGGAACACAGGGTCCTGGGAGTGTGAGGTGCCTGCCAGGAGAGGGCGACAGCAACCTAACAGGCCAAAGTGGCAGTGATCTCCCCAGTTCCCAAGACTGTGTTGAACATTTGCATAATGCACCTTTAAAATCCAAGAGAAGCAAAATATTTGGAGCAAAACTGCATTTAGGGGAGGTAGGCTATTTTGGGACTTAATTTGTCTGTCCAGGTTGTATCCAAAAATTGTTGACTTCCTTAGAGGTGGGTAGTATTTCCCAAAGAGATGCGACTGGGGAGCTGCACTTCAGTGTATGAAGGAAAGTGATTTTTAGGGCTTGCTAATGTACCAATGACATTTGCTAATATATGTGCATAAGTGGACAAGAAATAAGGATATTCAGGAAATGTATCAGTTGAAATGGGAAAATCTATAACTAAAACACTGGAAAGGGTGGGAGAAGAGGGCTCAGAGATATGGAGGCAGGGCTCTTTGTCCAGGGCGTATCTCTACATTGAGCACAAACCTGGCTAGGACGTTTCAGCGATAGCTAGAAGAAATCAATATGGAGTGTATTGACACCAGCCCCTTCCAGTCCTACCTCAGCCCCTCCTGGGACTGAAGATTATGAAACATAAGACAAGAAGGTAAACTTTAGACTTTTGGGAGCCTATGGGCTTAGAGTATTTTTCCTCTCCTCTAGCTCAAATTTAATTTTGTGATTACAAGTACCTTCTTGGGGAGGCATATTTGGCCCTGGAGAACTTAAAGGAGCCAGGGTGGAGCCCAGAGGAGAGGATGCTAATAAAATTCTGGCTTTGGTTTTACTCAAGGCCTAGGGAACAACTGAGAATAGGACCATCTTTTTAGATGGTCCAATCCAGTTCTTCAGACAGAAAGCTATGCCCACATTCTGGTTGGAAGACTGTCTGGGAAGGAGCTTGTGACTTTGGCTTAAGTGTACTCTATCTCATGAGAACCAGAAAGTGGTAGTGGGCACAAGTGAGCAACATTCAGCCAAGCCAAGTGTTCCCTCTGGGGGCTGGCTGAGCAGGAATTCTAATTCTTCTTAATTACCCCAAAGATTCTGTTACACAGATCAAGATCAGCTCCAAGAAGAATTTATTTACTTTCTTTCTTTCTTCTTTTTTTTTTCTTTCTCTCTCTTCTTTCACTAGTACCTTTTTTATTAGTACACGTACATGTTAGTACATAATGATTACATTCATCGTGGGCAGTTAGTACATGTACATAACACATCTTAATTCTTTTTTCATCCCCTACCCCTCCCATCCCTCCTTGCTCCTTCCAACTGTTGATCTCTTTCCCATTTGCAAAAGCTCTATTTTCATTTTTTTTGAAAAGAAAAGCAAAAGGTTTTATTACTTTGATGTGTACATACAGATCTTCACTAGAGAATGAAATCTGAAGACCAGCACATGACACATTATATACATTTTAGACAAAAAATAATAAATGTGTGAACCAGGCATCCTCTTTCCTCGGCTTACAAATAGCTAAGATTACAGGAGTGTGACACTGTATGTAGCCTATCATTTCATTTTTAATTAACTCATTCCCATGTCTTTTTTCCCTCTACTTTTATATATGTTAAAAATAGAACATGTATAAAACCATCAATGGCACAGCACAAAAATCTGTACTGTAAAGAACATGAGATATTGCTAAAGCTTTCTTGCTCAGTCAGTATCACTCATTGTCCCAATCAATTTTACACATTTTTCTATCAAAAAGGGTCATGGTGGGATGGGGCCAGTAGCTTGCTAGTCTAGCATGCACAAGGCCCCAGGCTTAATCCCCAGCAGTGCAAAAACATGTACATGCTTTGGGCCTTAGCTTTAGGCTATTGTTGATAAAATAGTTAATTAAAATAAAAACACCCACTTGGCTTTTTAAACGTTTTATAATGCTTAAGAAAACATTATATAGGGGTGTTTGGATTTACAAATAAACTAGGGGCACATTACTGAACAAATCAACAGAATTTTTACAAAGCAAACTTTTCTGGTGCTTTTAAACAAAAAAACCCTAATTTATGACCAGTGTTTCAGAACACATCAGTCATATTAATCCATTCACACCCGCCTCACCTCTACATATATGAATTTGCTGTCTGAGTGCAGGTCTATTTCCATAAAGGACTTTTTTTTGCAGTGCTGGGGATGGAACCCAGGTCCTTGCACATGCTATGCAAATCCTCTACCACTAAGCTACATTCCTAGATTCTAAACAGATCTTCTGATCAATGTATTATAACCAATAGGAACAAGAACAAAATAGATATTCCTTTAGCTTTCCTTTCTATTTAGCTTCCAACAAAGTAATAATGAATTAGGTAATTCTTTTCCTAAGGTATGAGTACAGTTTTGTTATATACAAAGTGAGACAATAGGAAACTTTTTTTTAATGAACAAACAACTTTCACAAAAACTGTCTATATTACATTGCTATTACAATGTAGATGAGCTGAAACTTTTTTATACAGACTTGGAAGAAGGGAACCCCTAAAAAGAAATCAAGCATATAGAGGTAGTTGAATAGCAATATAGGGGAGCAATATCTTAATTTCCCTTCATTACAGTGCAAGAGTAAAATGACTGCTTGACAAACAAATGGAAAACAAGCACACATCCACAGCTGCCACTGTTTAAGTAGCTTGCTTGACATTTTAATCCTGGCATTACTGAGAACTGCATACAATGACAAAACTAGTTTACTTAAGATAAGCTGATGGTGCCATGTTAAGCTACTTGCTCTCTTTTTATTTCATTGTTGTTTATTGTCATTGCTTTAACAATAGATGGTTAATCAACTTTTAAAGTGATGCATAAGCTACAGTGTTGCTTTGTAAACAGTTAATCACATTTGCTGTGGAAAGTTTTTTAAACAGCTACAGAGTCATGAATAGCAAAGCTTTAAAGTAACACCAGGAACAAAGATTACAGGCACTTCTCTCTGGAGGTTAAATTAACATGTTTGAAAAAACCCACTTGTAAGTGAAAATCTCATCTCACATCTGGATGCGCCCAATCCAGATTATTAAAGTGAAACTGTGATAAGTGGAGTTCACTCTAAAATGGATTGAATGCCTACATTTTACATGGCTCCTTTACCTTCCTTCTCTCTGCACTTAGAAATGGGACAAAGTGGAGCCCCTGAAGCTGGCTGCTTTTCAGAATTGTCTTTAATCTTGAACTAAAATCTCACTCATCAGGCCCAAGAGTAGGCTGAGAACTGGCCCTTTCTCAGTATTTGGTCTGCCTTCCACTGACATATTTGTCATATACTTCTGCTATGAGGTGAGTAGAAATGGATGCAAAGTCAACAGGTTGGGAACTTGAGGAAGGAGTCCCTGAATAAAATACTCCTGTTGGAAATGGAGTTGGCAGGGGCAACACAGTCCCCAGTGGATTGCAGTCCATCAACAGTATGCAATCTGTTGATAGTAAGAGACCTCTGGTTGCTGTGAACTGGCCTCAGAGCTCTGCTGCTCCCACAGCCATCACAGGGGATTATCTGAGCCCAGGCTAGCTTCACCAGCAGAGCTGGAAGTGCCAGATGCGCAATGACTTCACTTGACCCTGCTGCAGAGGCAGCACTGGGCTAGAAGCAGTTAGCCTTCAGAAAAGGCTAGCTGTTGAAATAGTCAGTTTTATGCCCCACTAAGTCAGGGGTATGCGCTCTTGTTTCCAAGTTGTCTGCAGAAAATTAATTTCTTCATTTTTCATTTTCTACATTTTGCTGGTTATTAGCTAGCAGCAGTAGTGCGGTACAAAGCAGAAAGGCATGACGTCTGCTTGCAACCTGGTACATGTATGCGGGTATATATGTGTACACACACGTACACATACATACAGAAAATAACCTACTAAAAAAAGACCTAGTCAGTCACAATGGACAGGAAAACCAACCCAACAAGTGACACTATCTATCAAGGGGGAAGATATGTTTTTCTAGGGTAGATTTTAGATTTATGTCTTTTCTCTATACATTCTTCCTTTATTTCTGAGCTGGGCAACAAAACCAATTTAGAAGTGGTAAAAATGGTCAAGTCCAATCGATGATTCTGTTCAAGTACAACCCAAAGACAGCCAAGGTTTAGCCTGCCTCCTGCCATTACATAAGCTTACTGTAAAACAACCCAACTGCATATCTAGGCTACTGGGAGTAAAGTGCAATTCTGCCTAACCAGGACCTACATGTGCTGGAGTTGAGTGCTCCCTTAGCAAGGGGCATTCTATGACATGAAATATTATTAAGAAATCAAATTTTCTTTTTTGACTTAGTAGCGATGTGCTGGATAAGTGAATTTTACTTCATCTGAATCTTCCCATTTGGAGCTTCTGGGGTGCTTTTGTGATTTGACTGCTGTGTCTGTTAAATAAAATTATGTGTAACACAATAAAGATTTAAAATTTTTTAAATCTGCAAAGTAAAGCATTCAAAATCAAGCTTGACTACTTACTAGATGACCTGGACAAAGTACTCATCATTCCTGAGCTTCAGTTTTCTCATCCATTATATGGGAATAATAATTACTTTCTAAGAAATAAGTGACTTAATAAACTCAGTTATGAGAGATCATCTTGTTTCGTATTTGGTACATGGTAAGATCTCAATACATTTTTTGTGTCTGTTATTTTGGGCAGCATGAAGAAATACAATTCACCATTTATGAACTAAGCACAAAAGTCAGAGATTATGAAATCCAATCATCCTGGTATGGGTGAGATTCTTCATACATTTTGGAGAACCAGAAGTGATGATTTTGTTATTCTAATGAAGTTAGAATTTAAGGCTTCCATTCTATCAGAGAAGCTAGATTTCCAAGGAACACTGCTTTTTAGCAGTTACCAAAACAGGAAACCATTTGCTGGCATAGTACTAGTCCCTACCTCTGACCTTCATTTGTTCTCTTTTCATTTTCCCAAACAGAATAAATCCAAAA
Organism: Heterocephalus glaber; assembly: GCF_000247695.1. Next base: position 2,967,257 of record NW_004624895.1, on the reverse strand, counting down.
AGGAATCACCTGTAAGCCATCAAGTTATGATCAAAAATCAGTGGTACAGATTCCCCCAACCAAGTTTAAGGGGGTTGTAATTGCTGTGTGTAAAGGCAATGTTTTTGCAAATATAGCTTTTGAGGCTATTCTGTAACTATGACCAACTCTGATGTGTTGAATATCTCCTCTAGTCAAGCCACCGTGATAAGGGATTTCAGACATATTTAATGTTCATAACAACCCTATGTGCAATATTTCTCACTACCATTTCACTGATGAGGAAACTGGCTCAGCCAAAGTTAAATCGCTTGTCAAAGCAACACATTTAATAAATGGAGAAGTTTACAACCTCTTCTTTGTTGATTTTACACTATAAGAAATTGTTGTACCAAGATTATATACACACGGTTGGGGATGGGCAAAGGGGCTCTAATTTCCTGTACCCTAAGCCTTGTAGAGTTTTCCTGGGCAGACAGGTCCTTCCACTCCATCTACTCTACTTGCATTCTTCTCCAGCCCAGTATATTCCAGGCATTAAACCTGTTAACATAACGCACTGCCAACTCAACATCCACTAAGAAGTGAGAAGATAGTGTGCTTTCTGCTTACACGAGTCTCTTAAATATTATCTGGATCATCTCATTTGCCTATTCCTATTTCTGGCCACTGGTGGTATAGAAGTCAGACTACATTAAGTCCTTGACTTACGATCATTCAAGTTGCAAACTTTGACAGGTGTACTGTATGAGACTCATTTTGTTGGTTACAAACAGATCCAACTTATGAACAATTCTTGAACAGAACTCATTCATAAGTCAGGGGCTTACTGTAATTACTTGAAGTACAACTCTCTCACCTTAACAGAGTGGGCTAGCTTCCAGTGGATAGCACACCTAGCCAGAATCACACAAGGGAGGGTAATCTACATGAAGGTACAAATGCCACAACTCACTTCTTCCTGGCCCTAATCTTTTCACTCTGACATTATGACTCTCCTATACTCATGGTATTTTTCAGATTCTTTGGATATGAAAGGAATCAAAGTAGCACTAAGCAAGCTAAATAATGCTTACTTTTACTTCCTTTTTCTTCCCCTATATTGAAATCTTTGGCCCACTGTAACTAGAAGGAAAGGCAGTGTTTTGATAAAACCATAGATTGTCAGGTTATTTTAAAATACTGGATTTTTAAAGGGTCCTACCTACCTGGATTCTTTACAGTTTTAATAACAAATAGTCCTTCATCAAGTGTTTCAGCACAGGTCTTCATCCTCAGCACACGGAGAAGACATGGAGTGTGCAGGCTGGCTGGGAATAGCTGTGACCTGCTATACTTTTGAAAGCCATCACTTCTAGTCAGATTGCTGAAATAAATGCCCATAGTATGTTTTAATTAAAGACACTCTCTGATTATGGCTCTAGAACAATAATTCTTTCAGCCTTGGTCTGTATTACACAAAGAAAATTAATTATTTTACTTTACCTTTGCATACCCCATAATCTATGCCAAATCGCTTAAGTATTTCATGTTATTTAATTAAAACTAGAAAAGTAGAATCTGAAGATGGATGATCTTAGCATCATTCTGAAGTCCTTTTAAACTTCTACTAGGGTAGACATAGAAACAGTTCAAGAACTGGGATCAATGTAGTAAAAAGTTTTCAAAGCAAAAATTGCACATTTCTAGTATTGTGATTCCCCCTAGGTACATGGTAAACCACATCAATAAATAAAGCAATGGACTTTTCAGCACTTAAATAGTTACAGACATACATGTAGAAAAAAAGGATACAGTAGTGCAAAAAATAAATTATTAAAACAGAAAGAAGTATGAACATTATTTTACACAATACTCTATAAAACCTCAACCATTTGGAATGAGAACTCAAGTCAGTGAAATAATGCAGCAACATTATTAGTATCTTTGCTTCACATTTCAACCACACAGTCATTCACCTATGAAAGAAAGAAAAACTAAAGAAAGATCATGTTAAACTTCCAGAAAATCTCATGTTAAAATCAGATTTTTTTCCTAGACTCTTAAACACCACTACAGTCTATGTAGTTGTACAGCATGTCAAGAAGCATCTTAAAATAGAAAGTTTCAAACAAGTCACATTCATTTGGTCTTTCTACTCGATTTCTCTGTGTGATCAAAGGTAGGGAAACACACCTCTGTTTGATAACCTCTTCTGCTAAGATGTTATTGCAATTAGATATATTTACAAGCAGATCTCCTCCCCAAAGCAGCAGGGAGGATGGAAGCTTCTCTTCAGCAATCCACTCTCACTAGTTTTGGTTTCGGGATATAAAAGCCAGGACTCGCCGAATACCATTCAGTCTATCCTTTAAGGACCTCATTGCAAGAAATGGGAGCTGAGCTCGACTTTCCAAGGGAAGAACAGCTAATGTCCACCAGCACCAGGCTGGGCCATTCGGGTTAATCTGAAAGAGAGAAACACAGTGAGTTTGTTCTATTCCCGTGCAAGCCATAACAGTCCATAGATTTCCAAATACCCAAAGTACATATAATGGATGTAACAGCTTCTGTGTGTGGTAGAGATTGCTAATTGCCTCCATATCTATTTCCCCTTTGTTTTAGCAGGGCATATAACCACGGCAGTGGGGCAAGGGCACTTTATTTCTCAGCCTTCTTGCAGCTAGGTGAAGCCATAAAACAAAGTTTTGGCTAATGAGATGTAAAGGGAAGATGTGATATGCGTAATTTGTAGGTATGCTCTAGGAAAGTAGCGTGTGCCCTTTGCCTTCTTTTTCTCCTTTCCCCTAGCTAGATCGTGGCATGGTGATAATCAGCCTTCCTCAGTTAAGAGGATGAAGGCAACATTCTATGGACAGTAGAGCTTTGTGATGAAGGAGACTGGTTCCTTGAATATTCTCATGAAATAGACCTGCCCTAGTCCTACAGAACTTAGGCCCTCTATCTTGTTTGAGCTACAATCATTTTTAATACTTGTTAAAGAAAACAGACCAATATCCTAACAAATAAACCATGCCCTCTATCCTGTGTGATTTTATGAGCTAAAATAGCCACTACTTAGTTTCTCCCACTTCTGGGATTCTGTCTAGATCCTTTGAACTCATATACACTTCTGCAAGCCTTTACCTGCCATGACTCCTCAGGCTTTGCATATCTCCTAACTCCCTTCATTGTCTTGCTCTGGCTAAAGACAATAGTCCAGATATACCAGGGTACTATGCAGGGCCTCTGCTATCTTCTCCTCTGCAACCAGAAGCTGTGATTTACAATCGCAAAGAACAGCAACTTCACACCTCAAAATTTCCAATTAGAAAACACATTCACGGTAGCTCCCAGGTTTCCTTTAAAGAGCTTTCTCACCCCATATAAATCCTTTGCCAAAATTCTATGCATAATTAACTTTCTGAGCATACATTTTAGACATCGATGACTTATTTCTTACTAAAACTGAAATGAGTTTTCTTCCCACAACTTTCAGAAAGTTGACTTTAGGACTGTAGAGAACCATGTTCTATTTCAACCTCCTATACCTAGGATTATTTCACTCCAAATTGGTCCATCTGATTCTCCCCAAATCTCATTGCTTTCTTTGTTTTCTGTGCCTCTTAGCTTCATCTGAATTATTTTTTTTTGTCCCTCACTGCAATCTGTAACATGTGATCACTTCCAAATATTAGATTGACATTCTGAACTTTCCCAGAATCATCAACAAAGATGCTTAATACATGTGGTGGTTTCTAAGAAACTTCCTCCTGAGCTTATTCTTATTCATGGGACTGCTAGGGCCGTAGCTTTGGCCATAGCAAACCATATTGGTTTCAGGTTTGTTTGTTTGTTTGTTTTCTGGTGCTGCCACCATCAAAGCTACATGATGACAAACTGTAACAGGAAAGGAAAGGAGACCCAAGATTCCAGCTTTCTATATCATTAAGCCCTTATGCATCACAGTGTGGCATCTGTGTTTTCTCTTGTGGAAGACGCAGTTAGTATTGGTGATCTCTCTTTTGTCCGACGGGGAGAATGCTTCCCAGTAGGTGAAGAGGAACATTAAGCTTGATCATGAGCTTTCTCAGAGCTGTGTTGTAGTCCTGAGTCACCATGGCCCAGAGCCAGAAGCTGTGTCACTGGGAAGCAATCACTGGTCTTTCTCCCTTCAAAAGTCATAATCTCTTTGCATAGGAAGAGAGGGGCCACTTCTGTGGCCTAGAGCAAAGCAAAACATTTCAGCCCTTTAGAGATGAGACAGGTGCTTTGGAGCCTCATTATGCAAGAAGAGGTGACTTTAGAGACCTCACCATCCACTTCTCTCATTTTAAAGAAAATGTGAGAAAAAGGGATTTACCCAACCAAGGTCATGTTGTTAGAAAGGTAAGCAAAGCCAGTCTATTAGCAGAAAAGCCAGAATATAATGGATTTATATTTCTCTATTGTGAGAGAGTCAGGGATGAGCCTAAGTAAAGAATCAAAGAAGGCATAGGAGTGTAGGAGAGCCAGCTCAGGGTATGGGAAATGGTGGAAGTAAGGAAATATTGCTTCAGGATATCTCCAGCCTTGTTTTAGGAAGGAAGTCTTTCTGAAGCTGGAATTCCCTGAAAGTATACCAAGCAAATAAAGACTGGTGAAATGTAGCTCTCTCCACTTTCCTAGAGGGCTTGTGACTGCTGCTTGATCTCATATGTGAGCCTATTCCCCAAGGAAGAAGACCTACCCAGTGAAATCCAGTGAACTATTCTCTGGGATAGTTCAGCCAAGGGTAAATTTAAAGATGGGGTCAGTTTTCTCAGGACCTGTTCACCCCTAATGTGGACAACAGCAAGGGTCTAGACTTGGTGGACTGAGCTGGATGTGCCTGAGCATGACAAGTTTCTGTGGCTTTGCAGTTGCAGGGTACCTGGCCCTATCTCCTAGCTCCTGCACGCATCTTGTAACCCTAATGTTACCATGCTGTGAATGTGTACTCTCATTGAAGGTTCTTCTGCTGCTAGTGCCTATGTTCCATTCCCTCACCTTGCTTATCTCTCAACATGTGCCTTGGATCCAAGTGCCCATGTCATACTTCAGTTACTCCAGTTTTAACTTAGGATCCTTTTGTTCCTGCCCATGATGCTCACTGACCAGCCAAACAATACCACTTTGGATCCACCTTCCTTTTGCATTTGTTTGCTGGATAAAAACCACACACCAATTTACTCAGAAATTTTAGGAACTCCCATCTGGTGGAGCAGCCCAGTATAAAAAGACATTTTATGTACCTGGGGATCAGCATCTTTCTCTGGCATTGGACCAAAGTGATTGAGTATTCGATTCTTCAGAGATGATTTGAGTGAGTGAAACCATGATGACGCTTGCTCATAGACACAGTTATGTAATCCCATGAGCTCAGCACAATCCTCTCCCTGAACCTGAAAGTATCACAGTGGAAGTGAAACATTCTGTATATTGTCCATGCCTCCCAGAGTTGCTTCTGACACCTGACTCTTTCAGCATCCATTCTGCCTTTCTACGGGAAGCCTCACCCACTTAGCTTCCTTCTGTGTGAGACGTGAAACACTCCACAGCCAGGTGCTGGACTGTATAAACATGGCTGAGGGGGAAGAAGGTGAAGGGTTTGACTGGCTAGAGTAGCTGAAACAGGAAGATACATAGAAAGCCAGAGACTCAAATAGGCCTGAGAGGAGGCATGTGTTAAAGCAGGAAATTATGGCTCATGCCTCTGTCCTATTCATTTTTGTATCTATTTTCCCATTGTTCACTGGGAAGAGATACAAGAATGTATCTGTGTTTCAGTATTTAACTAACTTCAAAGTCAAATAGATTTTTTGGTTGATCAAATATTTATTAATATATGACTCAGTGAATGTAAATATAAATGAACATGGGATTATTTTTTTAATTTTTAATTCATGTAGGTTTATTTGGACAGTGTTGCCTTAGAGCACAGTAATCCCACACATATCAGAAGACATTGGGATTATTGACCTCTTCTTCTACCCATTAGCTCAGAAAACCAAGGATTAACTGGACATGTCATCTTTCTGTTTTGGGGGATGATGATGGATGATTCTGCTTTAGGAAAAGGGCTCCTTAGTCAAGTTGCATATTTAAAACTGCAAATGCATGTATGAATCTACAATGATATCAAAATAAACAAGTTTTAAAATATAATAAAAATAAATTGATACATAAAATACACATTGTAGACTCCACTCCGATCTACCCCTTGGTGTCCTGAGCAAAGGTGGAGCTCTTAGGCTGCGAGGGCCCCAGGGTTGGTCTGGGGTAGCATTTCTTATGCATTTCTGCCACTCAGCAGCTAAGTAGAGAGAGCCAGGACTAAGGGTGCTCTCTATGCCATTCTGCAACAGGACAACAATCCAGCAGCATTCAACATTGCTGCAGAAGTTTGATGAGAAATCCTCCTGCAGTGATCTTTGTATGCCAAGTTACAGGGAGAGGCTGGATTTGGGATTCTTGGCACTGGCCACCCTCACCTTTTGATCTTCAATGTATTCAATGTCGGCAGTGTTGTAGCCATCCCGCTGGCCCTGATGGAGCACCTTGAAGCGCCTCTTGCCTATGCTGTCAACCACTGAGCGACCATCAGCAAAGAACTGAACATTTCTGATCTCTAGGATGCAGCCATATTCTGCAAACCTGTTTATTGAGAATAAAGTCAAGAAAGTAGATCTTTGATAAGTTTCATTTCCCAAGACCAGAACCCTAGCCATTTATATAACCCTGTGGTACACCTCAAAGGACTTCTGCCTATTTACCTGTCCCTGGGTCTACAGTTAGAACTACAGAATAGGGAGCGCCTATACAGTGTATGAAGAAAATCTCAATGCTACCATTTACTGAGCACATACTATGTTCCAGGGCTATGGTTTGAATGTTTGTGCACCTCAAAAATCATGTTGGATGTAATTGCCATTGTAAGAGTATTAAGAGGGTTGACCACTAAGCAATGATTAGGCCACGAGGGCTCTGTCCTCAAACTGGATCAATGCTGTTTTACAGGAGTGCATTTATTATAAAAGGACAGGTTGGTCCTCCTCTCTCTCACTCTGTTGTTTCCATTCTGCCATGTTATGACACATCTGAAAGTCTCCTACCAGATGCTGGCACCTTGATCTTGGACTTGTCAGCTTCCAGAATCAGGACAAATACACTTCTATTGTTTATAAATTACTCAGCCTATGGTATTCTGTTAGAGTATTCCAAAATGGACTCAGCCAGCCAGGAATTTCATTTAGTGTTTTTTGTGCATTATTAACTCATCAATGCCCCCAACAAGCAAATTCAATGAGGTCAGCATTATCACCATACCCACTTAACAGACAAGAAAACTAGATGCAGAAAGGTTAAGTAACTTGCCCCAAGTTAAACTTGCTCCAAGCCTAGAGCTAGAATATGAGCCTAGGCAGTTTGACTCCAGGGCCCACACTCCTAGAAAACAAGGTTTATAATATATATCACCTGTTTAACAAAAGATTGTGTACTTCTTTTACATAGATAGTCTCTCACACAGTAAACGAGGCACCAGAGGAACTGGGATCCTTACAAGTGCTCTTCTTCTTGAACTGGCTAAACCTCATGAGCTCCCCACCTCTGTGAGCACCTCAAGGAGAGAAATCCTTCTCTACCCAAGGGCCCTCTACTCCCAGGGCTCTTCACTTACCCTTTGACAGGATCTCCAAGGCACATGCCAAACTGTCTCGTGCCTGTCTCAATGCATCTCCGAATCATCAGGCGGTAACAAGGCTCAAAGATGTGCAGGGGACAAGGAACGGTTGGATAGGCCATGGTACACACGAAAATAGGCACATTCTTATTTAAGCTGTCAAGAAGAGCAAATGAGATGGATCTCAAAGCAATGAGGCAAGGCACAGAAAGGCTGGTTAAACATCACCATGTATACCCCTCACCTACCCCCAAGTAAAGGCAAGGAGCCATCAGATTTTGATGGCAGATAGAAAAACACTGACATGGGACAGGCACCACAGGCTGAGTCCCATTATCTGGTGCAGAGGCTGAGACTGACATTGGCATTGCACATATTCTCCTTTGGCTGAAGAAGTTTTTTAGTACCTTAACATTGTGGGAGATAGCTATGCTGCATATTTTTTCTTTCTTTCATCTCTGCACTCAAAATGATTTCTTTGTTGAAGAAGGAAAGATATGGATGGTATAAGTGCACACAGCTCTCCAGAGTTGGGGTGAGAAATTCTCTGCAAGGTCTTCATGAACTTCTCAAATTTGTAAAGGCCCCCAGAGAATGTGCATAGGAAGCCCAGGCAAGAGGAGAAGCAAGCAAGAAGCAGGCAAGAGTAATCTAGCCCAGTGATACTCAAGTGCTCCTGTACGTCAGTCACCAGAGACCCTTAAATCCTGATGACTGGGCCATCATAGCCCCAAATATAATGACATATTAGCCCTGAAGTTAGGACCCAGGAGTCTGCGTTTCAAAAAGTACCCCCAAAGGTTCAGACACATAGCCCACCAGGGAACCCTCAACTATGCCAGGTCCTTGTGGGGCCCTGTCTTATTTGTCTAGTAAATCTAATGCAGGAACATCTGCATCTAAACCTACCAAGCAATATAAGATCATTTGCCCAAATCTCAAAAAGGTCAGATTTAGGATTCCTTTAAACAGAAATTCCCCTAGTATATTCCAGTATTTATTAATAAAATTTAAGTGTTATTTGAAGTATTTAAGTGATATTTGGGTTACCTCAATGTTAACTTGAGAACAAGAATGAAATATAAAGATGCCCTGAGTAACTCCAATAAAAGTCAATGCGAAAATGAAAGACTTCTAGTTTCTGGGGGAAACATTATTCAAAGTGAGAGGCACATTCAAACAAACTGGTGGGAGTTTACAAATATTCTTTACAAGGTAGGCATAAAACCAGAACAGCTTTTGTCATCAAGACTGCACCTCTAGAATGCTGTGAGAATTCCACTGGGGATGCGGAGAGGGCAGGGCAGCAGCAAGAGGGGCAGAAACTCGCGATCATCTCCTGCTCGCTCTGCCAAGTGATCAGGCAGAGAGCTTGGAGCCTCACGTCTGTTGCCATCCTTGCCATCACCTCTCATGTATGCACAGTAGGGCAAGCATATAACAAGTATTAGTGCTATTACCATTTAGGATATGCTAACCATGTACCAGCGCATCAGTTTTTCATAAGCCCATGAGGTAAGAATTATTGTTATCTCCAAGTTATAGGTGAGGAAACTGAGACTCATAAAAGTGAAATGATCTGCCTAGGGTCATGAAGTCCTCTCATATTTCAATAGAACTGTATCTAAAACCCAGGCCTGACTAGTACCAAAATTCTTAACCTTGTAGCACCTCTTTATGTATTTGCAGGCAATCTGGACACGTCATAAATTCTCCTGGTTAAGCCATTCCAATTTACTCCTGCCAGCAACATCCTGTGACTGGTGCCAAGATGCATCCTGTCATTGGTTTGACTTATGCTTCTTCAGTGGTGTGCTGGTAAATGGATAACTGTTTTCTGGGGAAGAAGGAAGCCCTAGTTTGTAACACTTGGTGATTTCCACGGTGTAAATACTCTCATCATGGCCGATTTCAAGATACCAATGTGTTATCACTGAATGAGGAGCTGGGAAGAAATGTGTACATTCAAACTCTCATGAGCTGGTACAGATGAAACTGAAAACAGAAGCATGCATATACATATACATACTTAGAGAGTTCTTCCATTTCCTCTTCATAAAGCCTCCTTCGTTCCTTGAGTTCTTCTGGAAGGAATTTAGCTATTAGCTCTTCCATTATTACATTTTTGCTGTATTTTCTTGATGCCAAGCACTATATAGGGAACAAGGTAATTGAATATTATGCAGTCATCAGAAAAACACAAAGGACTTCCAATACAATCGGTAAAATAGTCAAATGACTCACATATTGGAGTAATTTGGATCCATAATTTAGTAGTAATACTATCATATGAATTCTCATATGAATTATCTGAATGTTAGGATTTAGTTTTTAAATTTAAAAAATGCAAGTGACTACCTTAATAATTAGAAAAAATATTTTAACAGAGAAGGAACCTGAATTGCACAGATTTCCTAAAACATTGAAATAGGAATCATTCCATTGCCCAAAGAAGAAGTGATCCTCTCTTCTCTTTTCTCTGATTATTTTGTTTATAAGCTCTTTGGTCTCTATTTGGAATGTGTTAAAGTCAGTAGTCAAAAGGTTTGGGGAACTAAAAAGCAATGTTCATCGAGCCTTTCATGCTCTGACTAGATCCCACTCCACCCCATGCTTGGATTCTGGATATTCCCAAGTCTATACATTTTATTCTACCTTTAGTTTAAAGACACCCAAACAGCTAAATACTGGTGATTATTTTTGTCTATCTGCCTTTCTAATATGCCACCTATGTAACCAAAATTATGACATAATCATAATTTCAGAACCAGACCAAACTTTGTTGTCACTATTACTCTCCTCCCAAACATCCCTACCTCATACATATTTAGGGATGTGCAAGTAGAGGTATTTGACGGTGTCAACCAAACCACCAATGTTAGAGAACTGCTGTGGAAACTACTCCTACAGACCCACCAGGGAGAGCTCCTGAGCATAAAACTGCTGGTTTCAGACAATTTCGTCTCTTTACCAGCACTGGTAGTCTCTATTCTGCAATGGACATGATTGAAATACTTCTCTCTGTATACAATGGTGTAAGTGTGACCCTGTGTTAGTAGAAAGAGAGATGAAAGTATCTTCTAGCCCCTAAGAGTAGGACCACACAGTATATGCATCCTGGTGCCTTAGCAGCCACCACTAGTGGCTACAGGAGAACCAACTGTGTTACTCCGTCCCTGTGGGGTCCGGGGGTGCTCAGAAGGCATTCAATCCAAGAAGGAGGTGATGCTATAACAAAAACCCTAGAAGGGCACATCCTAAAATGTCAACAGTGGTTTTGTTTAGGTGCTGAGCATATGGGAAGACTTTCCTTCTTTCTGCTTATCTCAACTTTGTACTGTTATCACAGCACAGATATTTTATTTAAGTATAAGGACCACTGGGCTTCTCATCTACAAACAGATCAGCAAATCTTACCCATTTATCTAGGGAAAGAGATGGCTTTGACCTTTTCCAAACACACACCCTCAAAGCTAACCTTGATGATTATTTCATTCCATTCCCTTACAGGAAATGTTTAGGGTTTGGGGAAAGCTTAACTTGTGACTTCTCTGGACCTACATTCATGTAGAGATTGTCCTGGATCTCCAACCTCTCCTCAGGAATAACAAGGGTCACAGAACATTAATACTGATTGTAAAATGTGGTACACACGTCCCTGAAGGAAAGAAAACAAGATTCCTGGGTCTTCTTTTACCACAGGAAATTCTATCACGCCCACTTGCAAAACAAAAGTAGGACTTTGTGTGATTGATTTTAAAGAACCTAGAGGCCCCAGAGCTTTTCAAGTACCCAAGAATCTGCTAACTAGTATAGTGACTCCTGCGTGGTTAGATTTAGAACTGGCTTGTGGGAAAACAGATTTTGGTACCAGAGAAGTGGGGTCATTGCTGTGACGATACCTGACCATACCTGACCATGTGGTTCAGGAGCCTTTGGAACTAGCTTGTGGGAAGGGTTTGGAAAGCGTTGGAGATGCTGGCTGAAGAAGTAGCCTTGTAATGCCTTAAGATGTACTTAATGTGATGTTCTGGTCAGAGCTCAGAAGATCAGAATACAGATAGAAATGCTGCTGGTAAAGACCAGGTTCCAGAGGTTTCTGTTTTGAAGGACTGCATTGACTGACTGTTGGACTTCAGATCATATGTGTTATGCTTTGGCAGAAAATTTGCCTGAATTTTACTCAGGTCCAGAAACTTTGGCTGAGACTGAGAATAAAGATGGAGGACTAGTTAATCTTGTATAAGAAATTTCAAGGCAGTCTAACATTGAGGCCATGGCATGGCTACTGTTGTGGACTTTTAGCTAGATTTGTGTTGAGAATCAAGAGCAAAGAGCCCAACAGAATGATTTTAAATATGAGTTTGGCCAGAAAGGAAGCTCTGGTAAAGTTGCAGACTGGAAAGATAGAGCAGAGAAAAACTTGGTTGCTGAGAAAGAACAGGACAATGGAAAAGATGGCCTGAGGATGTCATAAAAAGCAGCGCGACCCCAGCCTTTGCAGCCTCAAGGTTGCAAAACTGAAAGAATTTGCTTTGAGAAAAGAGGCCCAGAGCACTATGATCCAGGATGGTGGCAGTCTAGAAAATTTGTTCCTCAGGATTGGGTTCACAGTGCTCAGCGACCCAGGTACTCGACCCCTACAGCCAAGAGGGGAGGAAGCCTGGCTACTGCTCCAGCTGGTGGCAGATGGTGGCATCATCCATGTGGTGCTGGTTTTAGGTGCATGCAGAATGCAGGAGTTGTGGGGTCAGAAGGTTTCCACCCAGATTTCAGAGGAAGATCTGGAAGGCCAGGCAGTGTGTGAAGCTGTGAGTGTGAAGCTGAAGATGCAGTGGAGGCCCCAGAAGGTTGGAGAGGCCAGGAACGTAGATCATCTGAGGAAAACTGCAAGGAGGCAGCAGAGCCAGCCCAAGAGAGAAGTCATGGGAACTATAATCACTGGTAGTGCCATAGGGGCAGAGCCACCCAAGACCTTTGGAGTTCACATCTTGCAACAGATTGCTTCAGATGCTGCACATGGAACTATGGGACTTAATGATTTCCCTGATGGATTTTGGACTTGCTTCAGTCCCGTTACTTTCTTTTTTTTTTCCATTTAGTTTATTGGTACATTTTAAGTACACAATACAGTTGCATTCATCATTGGGATCTTGTACCTTTACATGACGTATCTTGGTTCTTATTTTTTCCCCATTCCCCTGCCCTCCCTTCACCCCCTCTTCCCTCCCCTATTTACAAAGACTTTGTTTCCATTTTTTTTCTTTTCTCATATTTTTTCTTTTCCCTCCTTTTCTTTCCCCTATCCCTCCCACTTCCCCTACTCCTTTAGACCTTTTCTTCCTATTTCACATATCAATTATATATTTTGATCCTTATTTACACTTTTAGTTTTTCACATCAGAGAAACTATTTGGTATTTACACATGTGAGTCCTATTTATTTCACTTAAGAGTATGGCCTCAATGTGCATCCACTTAGCTATAAATGTCTCTAGTTTCTCATTCTTTATGGCTGAGTAGTACTCCATTTTATAGAAAAACCATATCTTCTTTATTCAATCTCCAGTTGATGGGCATTTAGGCTATTTCCAAGTTTTAGCTATTACAAACTGTGCCGCTATAAACATAGGTAAGCATCTATCACTGTGATATGACTCTTTTAATTCTATTGGGAAGATAGCCAGCAGAGGAATAGCTGGATCAAATGGGGCTCTAATCCTAGTTGTTTGAGGTATCTCCATATTGATTTCCATAGTGGTTGAACCAGTGTGCACTCCCACCAACAATGAAGAAGGGTTCCTTTCTCCCCACAACCTCTCCAGCATTTGTTATTGGTTGATTTCTTGATAGCAGCCATTCGTACTGGGGTGAGGTGGAATCTCAGTGTTTCTTTCATCTGCATCTCTCAAATGACCAGTAATGTTGAACATTTTTTCACGTTTATTTGCTGCTTTTACTTCTTTGTCTGAGAAATGTCTGTTCATTTCAGATGCCCATTTTTGAACTGGGTCTTTATATTTGGGGTTCTGACTGTTTTGAGTTCTTTATATATTCTAGATAGTAGACCTTTGTCTGAGGAACAGCTGGTAAACAATTTTTCCCACATTGTAGGTTGTCTCTTAGCTCTGTTGGTGGTTTCTCTTGCAGTGTAGAAGCTTTTTAATAAGATGTGATCCCAGTTGTTGATTCTTTGTGCTAGTTCCCGTGCTACTGAGGATTTGTTCAAAAAGCTTTCTCCTATGCCACTGTCTTCAAGAGTTCTACCTAACTTATCTTCCAGCTGGTTCAGCCTTTCTGTTTTAATATTTAGATCTTTAATCCACTTCAATTTTAGTTTTGTGCATGGTGAAAGATAGGGGTCTAGTTTTAATCTTTGGCAAGTTGAAATCCAGTTTTTCTAACACCATTTATTAAAGAGGCTATCTTTCCTCCAGTGAGGATGGTTGGCTCCTTTGTCAAAGATGAGGTAGCTGAGTATGTCTGGAGTTATTTTTGTATCTTCCAGTCTATTCCATTGATCCTCAGGTTTGTTTCTTTGCCAGTACCATGCTGTTTTTACCACAGTGGCTTTGTAGTATAATTTCAAGTTGGGGATTGTGATACTCCCTGCCATGTCTCTGTTGCCTAGAATTGCTCTTGCTATTCCAAGTCTCTTCTGGTTTCAAATGAATTTTTGTATTGTTTTCTCTAGATCTGTGAAATATACTGTTGGGATTTCAATCGGGATTGCACTGAATCTGTATAGCAGCTTTGGAAGTATGGCCATTTTCACTATATTGGTTCTTCCTACCCAGGAGCTAGGGCTGTCTTTCCATTTTCTTATATCCTCTTTGATCTCTTTTTCCAGAGTGTTGTAGTTCTCTTGTAGAGGTCTTTTGCTTCCTTCATTAGATTAATTCCTAGATATTTCATTTTTTGGATGCTATTGTGAAAGGGATTGTTTCCCTAATTTCTCTCTCAGTGAGACTGTTAATTGTGTACAGGAAGGCTATTGCTTTTTGAGTGTTGCCCTTGTATCCAGCTACTCTACTGTATCTGTCAATTAAGTCTAGAAGTCTTTTGGTGGAGTTTTTTGGGTCTTCAATGTAGAGTATCATATCACCAAATAATGACAGTTTAACTTCTTCCTTTCTTATCTTTATTCCTTTTATTTCTTTCTCTTGTCTAATTGCTGTGCCAAATGTTTCCAAAACTATATTGAGCAGGAGTGGTGATAGTTAGTCCTATTACTTTCTATTGCCCTATTTGGAATGGGACTATTTATCTCTTGCCATTGTATTGTATATTTGAAGCGTTTAACTCTCTTTTTATTTGTACAGGAGCTTGCAGCCAAGAGTTTTCCCTAAGTCTCAGAGGAGACTTTGAACTTGGACTTTTCAGCAATGCTGAAACTGTTAGGACTTTGGCAGCTCTTAAATGCCTTTTATATAAAGAGATGTGCATGAGTCTTTGGGGTGCCAGGGACAGGATGTTATGGCTTGAGTCTGTGTTTCCCCCCAAAACCTCATGTGTTCCTAGGTGGGGCTTTTTAAAGATGGCTGGATCTAGAGTGTGTGGTGCTGGGATTAACTTTGTGTGATTATTAAATTAGTCAATTGATTGGTTTGGCATAATTCTGGGTGTGGATAATGGGAAGTCCCTGGGTTTGAGTGCTACTGACCCTAAGGGTGTGTAGCCTGGATGGAATATAAGGGAGAAAAAGAGGGCTGGCATCATTGTTGGCTGCTTCTTCACTACTTTGGTGTTTTGCTGTCTTCCTGCCTTCTGCCCACCATGAACTGTTTCTCCTCTGTGATGCCCCCTACCCCATCATGCCATGTTACCTTGGAACCAGCCAACTATAAACAGAAACCTCTACAAACTCTGAGCTACAATAAACCTTTCCTCCTTTAACTTTGGGTGCTGGGTATTTTGTCTCAGCAAGGAGAAAAGTAACCTAAGGGCATGTTTTGCTCTAGCACAGTACAGTGACTTAGGATCCAGTTAAACTCTTAGTATCTAATTCTACAGTTAATACAACTAAGAAAGAAATATTGGTTTACCTGGGAAAGACCATCCTTGCACAATGGACATTTTGCATTGTGATCCAGGCACCTTTCAAGGCATTTTAAGCAAAAGGTGTGCCCACAAGGTGTTGTGACTGGCTCATAGAATAATCTGAAATTTAAGAATCAAAATGGAAAAAAATTGTAATAAGACAGAAGTACTCATGGTTAAGATTTCATAGAACTATTTGGAAAAATCTGTGTGTAAGTAATTCTTTTTGTTTTTAATCACAGCTGTTGCTGCACATCAGAAAATCATTTGTTTTTAATTTCTGAGCCAGATTAAAGGTAATTCATTTGTTAAAGTTAAGGGTATAGCAAGATCATTTTGCAATATTAGTTCTAGTCTATCTCTTTCTTCTGGGGCACCCAAATTTTTTCCCTGTCTGGTCCCATAAAAATAGAAATTAATTCCAGAGTGAATAGATTCCACATAAAAAAAAATTAGCTAACTTGTTCACCTGAGTATATGTAAACACACATACATGAATACATACATACATACACACACACATGGTCATATGACCATGGGAAAAACAGTTTATTTGCTAATCTTTTTTTTTTTGGTACCGGGGATTGAACTCAGTACCTTGCACTTGCAAGGCAGGCGGCAGCACCACTGAGCTAAATCCCTGGCCTGATTTCTTTTTTTCACTTAAGCAATATTTACTGCCTGAAATATCTTGAAACTGCATCTCTAACAAGTATAGCTTTTATACAGATAGATAATTTCCCTAGAGGTTACAGGGTAATATTGTTAATGCACTTACTGATATAGATAGATAAATATATATGTTGATATACACATATATATTATATATCACATATACACATACTGTAATTCAATTATATCCTACTTTAATTGCTTTGGAAGAGTGGGATATTTTCAGAACAATCTTGGAATCCTTTATTAAAGCTGTTTTGCATCTTTAGAGATACATGGATTTACTTTGCATAAAGAAGGGTTCACCTGCAGCAGGACCAGTGGGTGTGGATGACTAACTGTGATGATTAAGAAGTGGGAATAGTACTCACTAACGAAAAGAAGAGAGGCCTATTTTGACCTCTCAGGAGTGTTCAACTGAGGGAAAGAGATCGGCAACTACACAGCTCCTCATGTGGCCAGGAGGTGCACCAGGAGCCTAGCCAGTACTGCCAGGCTGAGCACAAGAATCAGAATGTCAGAGCTCAAAAGTTCTTGAGAAGAAACTGAATCCATCAACTAGAATAAAACCGAGGTTCAGAGGTGGTAAAGATGCTTATCTAAGTATACACAATGGTGAACAGATGACACTCTCTACAATTTTCACTCCCACTCATGTGCCTTTTTATTACACAGTGATTCCCAACCATTAGTGTACATCAGGAACACTAGGGGCATTTCTTTAACAGCTTTTTTGATGCATAATTGACATACAACAAATTGAACATACTTAAAGCATGCAATTTGATAAGTTTTGATGTATGCACATACCCATGAAACTCACCACAATCAAGACTGTGTACATACACACCTACCACTCCCAAATGTCTCATCCTGCCCCTCCTTACACCACTCCTTATCACCTGGAGACATTTTTTAAACTGCAGATGCAAAAGAATGCACCTACAGTGATCCAGATCAGTAGGTCTAGGGTCCAGGCCAGACATCAGGATTTTTTTAAGGCCCCAGTTGTTTTTAACATGTAACCAAGGTTGAGAATCACTGTACTATACAATCCTACCAACCTCTGCATAGGCAAACCTTCTGCAACAGTCTTCACACAGAATTATCAGTCACCCATGGAGCTTTGAAAACATTTGCACAGTGAAGCTCCACTGCCTGAAGTTCCAGATTCAGCAGGTCAAGGGGAGAGTCAGACATTTGATCATTTTAACATGCCCATGAAATTCCAGAGTAGGAGAAAGACCTTGCATATATTCACTTTTTTTGTACTTTTTGAATTTTATAGTTTGTTTAAAAAGTAAACTTGTCAAACAAAATTAATAAATTTGACATATTAAATTGGCCAAAAAGTAGATTTTCAAAAAGAAAAAAAACCTTTGTACAATAGAGGTCCTAACCAGTGCACTAAGGCAAGAAGATAAACATGAGAATTAGAAAGGAAAGAGATAAAAATGTCATTATTCCCAATGGTATAATGATGAGTAATGAATTTAGAAAACAAAAGAATCTACAGAGTGACTACTAGAATTAAGAATACAATTAGTAAGATTGCTAAGTAAATATATATACCACAGTTGTAGTTCTATGTAGTTCTAGCAATATAATGTTTAAAATACAGTTTTAAAAATGACATTTACAATTCCTTTTCAAAATCAAGTACCCAGGAACCTAATAAATCTAATAAAAGTTGTGTGAGATCTCTATTGGAAAAAAAAACTATAAACACCTCACTTGAAAGAAAGTAAAAAAGACCTAATAAGTCCCAACAAAAATTCCAATGGTTATTTTATTTGTTTTTGTGGAACTTGACAAGTAGTTTTCTAAACACAACAACGTAATTCAAAGGACAAAGACACATCTGAAGAGCAACAATGTAGAAGGACTTGATCCACCAGACAGCAGAACTTACTAAAACTTAGGAATAGACCCAGACATGGACGTTTTTACTTATAACAAATGAGGCACTTTAAAGCAAGGAATGGGGGTAGGGGTGGCAGGGAGTTTTTTGGGTTTGTTTATTTGTTTGTTTGGTTTTACCACTTAAGTAGCATTCTCAGTAAATGGTATATTGGTTATCTATAGGAGGAAATGAAATTGGTCCATTTCTCACATTGCACACAAAAGTAAATTACATTAGGCTGTAAAAAATAAATGTGAAAGGTAAAGTAATACAGCTTTCAGAAGATAGAATAAGAAAATATCTTTATGACCTCAAGATAAAAAAATGTTAAACAAGACACAAAGAAACATTAACTATAAATGAAAAGATTTCGCTAATTTTGATTTCGCTAATATTAAGAATATTTATGTTCATCAAAAGATGTCATTGAGGAAGCAAACAGGCAAGCCGCGTAGTAGAAAGTATTTGTAATACATATGACTAAAAAAAAGACTTGTGTCTACAACATACCTCTAGCCCTTTCAAGTCAATAAGAAAGAGAGAGAACCCAATAAAAAATGAGCAACCACTGATGTACATACAAAACAGTGTTCAGCCAGGTGTGCTGGCGCATGCGTATAATCCCGCACTCTGGGAGGGTGAAGCAGGATGATCACAATTTTGAGTCCTCCCCGGGCAACTTAGCAAGACCTTGTCTCTAAAAAACAAGGGCTGAGGGCCAGGGATTTAGCTCAGTGGTTCTGCCGCTTGCCTCGAAAGTACAAGGACCCGAGTTCAATCCCCGGTACCAATAAATAAATAAATAAATAAGGGCTGAGGATGTAGCTCAGTATGAAGACTCTGGGTTCAATCCCCAGTACAGAAAAAAAAATAAAGACACTGTTCATAGCAATATTGTCCATAACATCTTCAAACTAATGTCAACCTAAGCACCGATCTATAATAGAATTAATAAAGAAATTGTGGTAGAGTCGTACAATGGGATACTATTGGGAAAATGAATAAACTTCATCTACATGCACTAATGTAGACAAATCTCAGTAGTGAATAAAAGAAGCCAGATTGAAAGAATACATTTTAGATAATTCAATTTATATAAATTCTTAAAATTAAGCAAAACTAAATTGTACTAGGCAGAGATGCACACATGGATGGTAAAAGTACAAGACAAGAAAGAAGAAGTCAAGACAGTAGTTGGGGTGTGGGTATGTGTTTAGTTCTAATTGTGAAAGGACACATGGGCAATTTCTGGGGTCCTGTTGATATATTATTTATTAAACCGATGGGTTACATTTGCATCCTTTTATAGTATTTTAAGAATGCATATATATATTCTAGGCCCTTTGTATACCTCTTAATTCAAAATGTGTTCCGAAAGTGTGACCTGCAGGCTGATTTGGGAACCACTGTTGTGATCAAACTACCAGAGCAGCCAAATCAGAACAGTTTGTTTCCTCAGTAACTTGAATCCTGTGCATTTGGATACCTTTACACATTATCTGCTGATGCTAATGATGAAGATGATTGGTGAACACGTATCTACTACCAATACACAAAACTATTTTTTCCTGAGAATTTCATTTAAGTCTATTGTTCATCTAATAATATAATACATATAAACTAACAAAGATAGAGCTTGCTAATTAATAGAAAAAATATTGACATTTTGTGAGCAGATGAATGAAACCCACACAAAAGTATACAGCCATTTCTTAGCAAATTCTATCCTTAAAATGCCCCTCAATGAGAAGTAGTGAACTAAAATGCAGCCGCAGACACTGCATAATTATTGCTTTGAAATAAGTCACTTTTCAGTACACAATTCACTTCTATATTCAAGGATATTACAGGCTGACTGAGTAAAGTGACTGGTTCTTGCTGTATTTCTGGGTGTATGCAAATACTGTTTTTCATCTAAATTAACTTTATACATTAATGGGTGGTAAGTTTGATTAGCTACATTTTGATGCTGAGGAAATTAAAACACATCCAGGTTAAATAACTTGCTCAAGGTCACACGGCTAGCTGGTTAAGCAGAAAGCTTAGGATGTGAAGTCGAATTTGATGCCACTGGGGATCTTCCTTCTCCACTCTATGGCACATTGATGACTACATCTCATATGGACACCATCCACCTACACAGATATGTGCACACTCACTCACACACTTTAGTGTCTCCTTCTCTTTCTGTCTCCCTCCTTAAACTCTAGAAAGACAGGCAGAGAAACAGAGGTCCTTACTATATAGAGATGTGTACCAGAACTCCTCTCCCTTTTATTTACCACTTCAGGTAATGATTTCACAAAACACTTCAGGGAGGCACTTATAAATCAGAACAGGGCCAGATTTCCTCACAAGAAAGCATTTTACACTGTCACAGTGATAGAGCAAACAATAGTAATAATAAATGCTTTCAGTTGGATGGTAGCTCAGATAAAAATGTTTTGCTTATCTGGAAATAGCTATATTTTCCCACCAATTACATCCTTATATTTTGTTCTTTTGCTATCAAATGAGAACAAAGAGGGAGTGGGGAGGAGGGAACAGAAGAGAGACAGAACAAAATGAAATGACTCAACACTCAGAGAGTTAAGTAGCTAAAACTAGGTTAAATATAAGCTTCTTTCAATTGACAAAGACATACCTGGGCCATTGGGTAAATGGTTCACATATCAAATATTTTCACTTCATATCTCAAAATATTCTTATCACCCCAAAGGTACCACTTCACAGCAGCCCTGGAGGTGGGCCCCACTAGCTATGGTAGCTGTACTAAGTAAACCTGAAAGAAGGATTTTCAGCTACTAAAGATTGCTGGGAAGATGGGCCCTGATGGCTTCACTGCTGAATTCTACAAGACATTTAGAGAAGAACTATTGCCACTACTGTTTAAACTCTTCAGTGAAACTGAAAGGGAAGCAATACTCCCAAATTCATTCCTGGAAGCAAGGATCATCTTGATCCCCAAAGCAGAGAAAGACGCAACCCAAAAAGAGAACTATAGGCCAATCTCACTGATGAATATAGATGCAAAAATCCTTAATAAGATACTGGCAAATAGAATGCAGAAGATCATCAAGAAGATCATACACCCTGACCAAGTGCAATTCATCCCAGGGATGCAGGGATGGTTCAACATACAAAAACCAATAAATGTAATACACTATGTTAATAGAGTCAAGGACAAAAACCATATGATGATCTCAATAAATGCATAAAAAGCATTTGACAAAATTGAACATGCATTCATAATAAAAACCCTACCAAAAATTGGAATAGATGGTCTCTACCTCAACCTGATAAAAGCCATCTATGAAAAACCAACAGCCAAAATCATACTAAATGGTCAAAAACTGAAATTCTTCACACTAAAATCAGGAACAAGACAAGGATGTCCACTATTACCATTCCTGTTCAAAATAGTTCTGGAAACATTAGCCACAGCAATTAGACAAGAAAAAGAAATAAAAGGAATAAAGATAGGAAATGAAATTAAACTGTTATTATTTGCAGGTGACATGATACTCTATATAGAAGACCCTAAGAACTCCACCAAAAGTCTTCTAGACTTAATAACCAAGTTCAGTAAAGTAACTGGATACAAGGTCAACACACAAAAATCAATAGCTTTCCTGTAAACGAACAACAGACTCACTGAAAGAGGAACTGGAGAAACAACTCCCTTCACAACAGCATCCCCAAAAATGATAAACCTAGGAATCAACTGAACAAAATAAATCAAAGACCTCTACTCTGAAAACTGTAGCACTCTGAAAAAAGAGATCCAAGAGGATATCAGAAAATGGAAAGACATCCCTTGTTCCTGGGTAGGAAGAACCAATAGAGTGAAAATGGCCATACTTCTGAAACTTCTATATAGATTCAATGCAATCCCAATTGAAATTCCAGCAGTATATTTCACAGACCTTAAGAAAACAATCCAAAACTTCATTTGGAACAAGAAGAGACCTGGAATACCAAAAGCAATTCTAGGCAACAAAGACAAGGTAGGGGGTATCACAATCTCCAACTTGAAACTATACTACAAAGCTACTGTGATAAAAACAGCATGGTACTGGCAAAGAAACAGACCTGAGGATCAGTGGAACAGATTAGAAGATGCAGAAACAACGCGAGACACACTCAGTCGTCTCATCTTCTATAAAGGAGCCAAACACCCTCACTGGAGGAAAGATAGCCTCTTTAATAAACGGTGCTGGCAAAACTGGGTTTCAACTTGCCAAAGATTAAAACTAGACCTATATCTCTCACCAGGCACTAAACTAAAATTGAAATGGATTAAAGATGTAAATATTAAAAGAGAAACACTTAACTGACCAGAACAGAGGTTAGGTAGAACTCTTGAAGACATTGGTATAGGAAAAGATTTCATGAACAATACCTCAGTTGCACATGAACTAGCACAGAGAATCAACAACTGGGATCTCATCTTATTAAAAAGCTTCTGCACTACGAGAGAAACCACCAACAGCGTGAAGAGACAACCCACAATGTGGGAAAAAAATTTTACCAGCTGTTCCTCAGACAAAGGTCCACTATGTAGAATCTATAAAGAACTCAAAACAACCACATCCCCCAAATATAAAGACCCAATTCAAAAATGGAGATCTTAAATGAACAGACATTTTTCAGAGAAAGAAGTAGAAATAGCAAATAAATATATGAAAAAATGTTCAACATCACCAGTCATTAGAGGGATGCAAATGAAAACAATGATGGATTCCTCCTCACCCCAGAAAGAATGGCTGCTATCATGAAGTCAACCAATAACAAATGCTGGCGGGACTGTGGGGAAAGAGGAACCCTGCTCCACTGCTGGTGGGAGTGTAGACTGGTGCAACCACTATGGAAATCAGTATGGAGATACCTCAAAGTACTAGGACTGGAAGTCCCATTTGACCCAGCTGTTCCCCTGCTGGCTATCTTCCACAAAGAATTAAAAGAATCATACCACAGTGATATATGTGCCCCCATGTTCATGGCAGCACAGTTTGTGATAGCTAAAACTTGGAAACAGCCCAATTGCCCATCAACTGGAGATTGGATAAAGAAAATGTGGTGAGTTTTTTTATAAAATGGAGCACTACTCAGCCATAAAGAATGAGAAACTAGAGACATTTATAGCTAAATAGATCCACATTGAGGCCATACAATTAAGTGAAATAAATAGGACACACATGTGTAAATACCGAATAGTTTCTCTGGTGTGAGAAACTGAAAGAGTAAATAAGAATCAAAATGTATAATAGATAATGTGAAATAGGAAGAAAAGGGGCAAAGGGGAAGGGGAAGTGGGAGGGGTAGGGGAAAGGAAGAAGGGAATGGAATTAATATGAGAAAAGGGAAAAAATGGAACCAAAGTCTTTGTAAATAGGGAGGGATGGATGTGTTGAAGGGAGGGCAGGGGAAGGGGGAAAAATAAGAATCAATATATATTACGTAAAGGTACAAATTTTCAATGATGAATGTCATTATATTGAATATCTAAAATGTATCAGTAAAATTAATTTTAATGAAAGACTGCTGGGCAGAGTTCTGAGGTACTGGAGTTAGGGGGCTCCCAATGTGTAGTGAACCAAAAGCCTCCTCTTGACACCTTTTCTCTCGGGTCAAACATCTTTTGTGCAATTGTCTCAGCCTCCTTTCAATGCTGTTTTGGAAAATAGACATACAGAATCTACCGAAAGGTGTGGACCGTTGTCCTGGACACACACACACACACACACACACACACACACACACACACACTTTTACATACAACTTCAGTGATTTCCTATTTTTGTTAGAATCCATATATTGAATCTCCTCAGGAGTCTATGGACCTAATGTTAAGAAATTTGGTCTAGGAAAGAAAACTAGTTAACATTTATAGAATATTCATTATCTGTCGTGCAATATTCTAAGTGTTAAATAAACTTCTTTTCTTTCTCCTCCTTCTTCCTCTTCTTTTCTCTCCCTCCCTCCTTCCCTCTCTTCCCCCACCTCTCTCTGTCAGTACCCATGGCGTTGCATATACTTGGTAAGCATTATACCATTGAGCTACTTTTTTCAATTAATCGTAACAACCCCATGGGGTAGGTGCTACTGTTCTCTGTTTTACTGGCAAGAAAAGAGTGGCAGAGAATGTCACTTCCTCCGGGACAAACAGCCTGTAAATGGACAAAGCTAGGATTCTGACTTTGGAAGTCTCTTCTCTTAGCCACTAAATTCATAGGTGTGAAATAAAACAAATGAATGCTATTTTTAAATATTGAATGTGGCTACACAGACCATAATCCCACTATGTTTCTCTTTTTTTGTAGTGGGGAGATGTGTTTAATTGGCCTCTCTAGAAATCTGAGAAAGCAGAAATGATATGGCACTAGTTGGAGGGGAAATGCTTTGCTAAGTATCTCGCACCTGCTACTATTATTCATGGCACATTTTAAAGACAATCTAGTTAGGCTCTCTACTTGGCTTCCAAAGAATAGGCCTTTGGCACTGATATTAACCCTTGAGCTTTTAACCCTTGATCCAGTAAAGGTTAGTCCCACAGATACAAACATAAATACTTATTGGGGTCAAGGAAAATCGTGTAGACGTGAGACAGGCTGATATAAGGCAGTGTGTGTGTGTGGGGGGGCTTGACCAAGTTCAAAGTGGCATCCTTGCTCAAGACATTCATATTTAACAAAAGCAAACCCCATGAAAGCCGAACAAAAGACATTCAGCTTGTGACCTCTGAAAAGATTGTTCCCTTTTCCTTCTCCAGGTATTTCCAAGGCAGGAGACCAGGATACAGGGAAAATAGTCTGTAAGTAGGGGATACAAACTGTGCCGTGTGACAATGTTGTGATTTCTATTTTGTCAGAACCATGCTTTCATGCAGCAATCAACCTAACAGTAGGCCAGCAGGGCAAAGACACAGGCATAAGAGAGGAAAAACTATCAGGTATCACATACCTCATACACAGGGAGCATTCAAGGTCAGAGGCATCAAAAGATGCAAGTGGAATACTGAGAGCAGCTTTGGCCCCCTGATCGGTGGGAAGATCTGTGATTTAGAAAGCAATAAGTCAGAGATACACAAACCTTGGTTTCACAGATAGTACTTCTGAGACCAAAAAAACCCATCATTTTCCAATTTGCCACAGCTGCCACCTCCCCAGTAGTTTATTTAGTGGCCACTTGAGCCACTGAGATTGGGATGAGGTTTCCAGCAGTCCCCATAGAGAAGTGAAAGCCAGGCACATTCCAGGAGCCCTGAGGACTTCTTGGAAGTATGACAGGCACCTCACTCAACAGCAGGAATAGCAGCAGCAGCAGCAGCAGCAATTCCAGCAATTTGAAGGACTGAACCAGGCCTTCAAAACCAGGATTGAATTTTGGCACTGCTAACCTCTCTTGAAAAGATCTCAAGTTACAGCTACTGCTTCTCAGATGCCTACCTAGGGGAATACAACAGAGTAAGGCCTGACTGAATGACCCCATCCTATATTCCTGGACCGGGATGAGGGTGGAGAGAGTTGGCCTACAAGGAAGAGAGACTGTCAAAGGCATGGGATGTCATTACTTAATACTATGCTGGATCTTATGTCTTGGCTTTCTATGATAATTAACACTGCGTGCTCACAATGTACAAGGTCCCATGTGTGATCTCAGAAACCTCACAGAAACTCCTGATGTGGCACGGCTGGGAACGCCAAAGCTGGGCCACACACCCAGAGCCAGAGGTGCCCTCAGATAGAGGGGAACTTGGTGAGCCCAGGCATCTCCTCTAAGCTACTTTCTCCTTGGGTAGAGTCATTACCTTGCTTGTAGGCTTTATTAAACACCTCCGTGTCTTCTCGGAGTTCAATTTGGCAGTGTTTCCTTTTCTTTTCCTGGCATTTTCCAGACTTGATGGAAGCAGTATCTGCAGAGGCAGTGTCCTGCTTCTCCTCTTCTTCCTCCTGTTCTTTCATGTTGTCTTGCTGACCATCCGCTCGTACTTTAGCAGTGTTCATTAGACTGCTGCCATCTCTGCTGGCTGATGCTTCCTTCTGATTAGAGCAATGAGGGAGCTCTGGATTTTCCTAGATGAAGAAAGAACCAAATATCAGACTCTACTTAGGAGCAATATTCTTACCCAGAGGTGACAAAAAGAAAAATACATAGCCCTGATCCTCACTACTGGTCACTTAGTGGACACATAGCCCAACTGCGGGGCAGTCATAAGGTTTATTCCCACTTCCAGTCCACACAGTGTCTGCAACAAAGGCCTGCCCAACTTGGGCAGAGTTAGGGAAATTCCCTAGGCAAGGAGGAAAGGCACATAGCAGGAGACACACCCTTGGCAGGGGGAAAGCCCTCCTCCCCCTCCTATCCAAATCATTCCCCAGCAACACTTTTAGGGAAACCAAGGCATGCAGTGAGGGTAGGTACTGTCACTCAATGCTTCTCACCCTGAAGGCCATTCAGAGCCATCTGCAATTTCCAAACTCCAGACCCTAAAGGACTTTTGCTAAGTCTTTGGTCTTGGTCTGTTTACAGGCCTGCCAAGTCCCCTCATGCCCAGAGCTGTAAGTTATACTGACTAAGTGAACAAGGGACAACCTATTCCTTTTACTAGATCTTGGGTTAAAAGTCTCAAAAGAGACAGAATCATCTGGCAAAACAATCCATATGTCTCTAAAAATTCTTTTTAAAGAATTTTTATCCAGGAGAGGAATATTTGAAAATGAATTTAGAAAGAAATCTGATGACAATATGTTTATGTAGATTTACCTGGAAAACCTTTCTATATAATAAGACCCTGACTTACAAATATTCTAGTTGCGAACTTTCAAAAGTGTACTGTATAAGACTCACTTTGTCAGCTTATGAATGAATGCAACGTATGAGCAACTCTCCCAGAACAGAACTCGTTTGTAAATCAGGGACTTACTTTAATCTAAATCCATAGACCACAGATGAAAATGTTCATCTTATTGGTTCCCCTCCAACCAAAAAATTGCTACCATACACACATGAAAAGGGGGGAGCATACAGTTGGGAGAAAACAGTGAAGAAGAAATAGGATGTGACTTTTCTCGTCTAACCTGGGGAATTCAGGGATCTCCCAGTCCTATAGCAATACCTTGACCTTCCATGAGCCCAAGGCATTGTCTGCACAAGCGTGCACTGCCTTGCAAAAGGAAGTCAGGTGGAAGTCCAACCTCTGTTCCTCATCTGGTTCATTTTGCTGAGCCAGAGTAAGCTGCAAGGAGAAGTGACTCCAGGCACTTGGGTTCAGTACTAACCTTCACAATCATGTAAAATTGACCACTGGGGACTCTAAGATTTCAAGGCATACTTCAAGATCTGCCTTTTTTTAAAAGTCAGGCATATCTGCATTTTACTCCTTCTCTAGAGCAGGGACAGAAAAGCGAAATTTGAATGCCCGGGGCTTACCTAGTGGGCTTACACATAAGTTAAGAACTTTGGGCACAAAGGAAAGGAAAGTACCCCCCGCCAAGGTACTTGGGGTATTCAGTGCTAAATTCTGCCTTAGAGGGCTGGGGATGTAGCTCAGCAGCACAGCACATGCCTGGCAAGAGCAAGGGCCTGAGTTCGATTCCCGGTACCAAAAAAAATACTATCTTAAATTCTGCCTTAGAGTTTGGACTTCTGAGTCCCACGTTCTGTCCACTTACACTCTGATAGGAAAGCCAACACCTGGAGTCCATCCTTCTGTGTTCTGTTCCCTTCTGTTCAAAGAAAAGCACAAATACTGTCTTCCTTTTAAGAACTTCAACTCTAAAGTCTTCCCAAATCTCTTTCCTTTTCTCTGCTAAAATATGCATTGGAAGCCTTCTTATACACAAGATATAGTGCAGGACTATGAAATTACCTCCACTTGGGGAATCAGAAGGAGCTGTCCTTACACAAGGATCTTAGCTAGAGCTCAAAGGCCTGTAGCTTGAACAGACAAAAAGCAGGAAAGGAGGGGCAGTTAGGCCCTCTACCCAGGCTCTGCCTCAAAGCTGTGGCCAGTAAGCCCACCCCAATTTTATGGCTCCAGGGGAAGTGGGCCAATCCTTTTATAGTTGTGTCAAATTTCTCTCTTGATTGGACCTGACCAAGAACTAAAAAATAAATAAAGAAAGAAATGTTAGGTCCATCCCTGAAATTCAGAATTGTTATCTTTAAGAAGTAACCTTCTTAGCAAAGAACACAGCTACTATGGACTCCATTTCTTCTTTCTCAGGAACCAGAGTAGGAGAGGTAGGGCTCACTCCCCATTTTTGCCCACAAAACAGCCAAACGAAGCGTCACAAAGAGCTGGGTGAGTTGAATTTTACCTGTGACAACTTTAGTAGATTATGGCTGGTGCCTTCAGTAGCCATTGACTCTACGTGTTCCTTTAATCTAAGGTGAGGTGCCAACAGCTTCAGGATATCGGGAGAATGTTCCTGAGAATCCCCCGGGACTGATGGTGAAAAGAAACTAAGGAGAAGCTGTGACATAAAACAGAAGACTTCACTACTTAAGTTTCTACAGGTGCTCAGATGAAGGGGGTAGGGTTAGGGGACAGGGGCACAGCTTGCAGGGCAAAACTGCAGGGAGGAAGCCCTGGACAAACCACGTCCCTGGACACTTCAGCACACATCAGAATCATCTGAGGGGCTTATGAAAGAGCCAAGTTCCTAGTCCCCACTTCTGTCTCTCCCAGGTCTGAAGTGTGGTCCAGGAGTCTGGACTTTGAGAAGGCACTGCAGATGCCTCTGTTACCCATCCAAGGTTCAGAGCCACCCCTTGGTGCTATCATTCCACAGAAAAACTTCCAGTAGGATCTTAAAACCTATCTTGGAAGGAAAGAAACAGACTGGTGAAGCCAGGAGATAAACCTCAGTTGGGAAACTTGGAGTCACATCAATAATTCCCCAGTGGGTAGCAGCCTACAAATGTTTTCAAGGTTCCTCACAGCTCCTTTTCTCTGTCTAGTTTGCTTCTTTCTCCACCCATCTCACCATCACCTCTGAAGTTTTTTTAGTGGTACTGAGGATTGAACCCATGCCCTTCACAATGAGTTACACCCTCAGGCCCCGCCCCCTTTATTTTTGAGCTAGGGTTTCTATAAGTCACTAAGTTACCCTGACTGGGCTCAAACTTGTGATCCTCCTGCCTCAGCCTCCCAGAGTGCTGAGATTACAGGTATGTGCTACCACATCTGGCTTACCCCTGGATCTTTCATCCCTTTGGAGCTGAGGACCTGAGCAGTGAAGTATTAGGAAAGCAGAACTCAAACTTCCTCCCTCTTTTTCTAGCCTCTGTCCAGTTCTGGTACTCACTTTCCAGAAAAATCTCAGGTTAAATTCAAGTACCCAGGGGAGGCAGATACCAGTCTATTGCTGGTTTTCCTTGTAATCACAAATACTGGGAGGGTAGAGTGGGAAGAAACAGAAGAGACTGGGAGGCAAAGATATGCTTTGGAGTACAGGCAGTACCATTAGCTATCAGATTCTTGCTTCAGTTCTCCCCAGTACCAACAGGGATTTTATCTATCTATCTATCTATCTATCTATCTATCTATCTATCTATCTATCTATCTATCAATCATCTGTCTATCTCATAACACAAAGAGACCAGGACATTGGACCTCTGAAACTTACTCAACTGATTACCACCTAGCAGGCTCTGCAGAATTTGAAATCCCATGACCTTGTTTAGGCTACGTAGTCATGATCAGGAGAACTTGTTAGAACCCCAAACTCCAGTTTAATTTATTCTCTTCCTGGCCATTAGCAGTTTCTTCACAATGTTGCTTCAGATGCCGGAACTTAACATGAACTCAAACCCTGCTGAGCCTTCAAAGCGCACCTCAAGTGCTGCCTTCCATGTCATGTTCTCTACTGCATCATTTAAGAGCCCTCTAAATTACACCTTCTTCTGCCATCCTGACATTGTATCACAAATATGTCTTTCTCTCCAGCCAGATGATCAGCTCCTGGAAGGCACAGGACAACTGCCCAATATTCATCACACTGGATGGAACTGAATTAAGACACTTATCCATCTCAGGGCCCAAGGAGAAGCCTAGCATTCAGGCTCAAAGTCCTCAGATGGGTCCCTATGTTTCCCTCCTGCTCTGGAAAGCCCATTCCTCAGGTATCAGTTGGAAAATGAGTGAGCTAGAAGTTACTCTTAGATCCCAGAGACATAGATGCCACCTTTCAGAAGCCCCTCCTCCAAAGGAGCCAAGTTGGCCCTCAGCAGCTCTAATGAGTAACACTTCTGAGGCAGTCTCCTTAGAATTCTCACCCACAGAGCCTGAAATTTTTCAGTGCCAGCCACACAGCCTCCCAAGGTACAAGGATGAAAGGGCAGAGGGAGGTGGGAGGGAAAAGGAAGTCCAGGGAAGAAATGAAAGGAAACAAGAGAAACAACAAGCAGTAGTTTCCTTCTTAGCTGTACTAAGATCTCTCTAGGCCTTCTCTAAGGCTTTGCAAAACAAAAGTCAGGGTCAACTCTCAGCGAGAGGAATCATTCCACATGAATGAAAGTCAATTTCACTTCAGTTTCAGCCTTAGAAAGTCCCAATTGAGTTGAGAAGGAAAGAAAAAAAAACTGGAGGTAAAAACAAACCCCCAAAAGAAATACAAGGATGTGAGTTCTATGCCAGCTTTCTAATGCCAAGTGAATTTGGACCATTTTCATCAAATGTGTAGCCCTGAAACTGGAACAATCCAGGAAACAAGCACAGCGAGGCCCCGCAGTGTTCTTAAATGGCTGCCGCGGCCTTATCACACTCCCTGGAAATTGCCTCTCAGTTCTCTGCTAGCTTCAGAGCTCTGTAACACACATCACAGGCATATCTCACTAGCATTGTCTGACATTCACATTAACAAACACAACATTGTAAGTTCCTTGAGGACCAAGGCTGGGGCTTATGCCTCATTTTGTCTCCAGAGCTTCCCACATCCTGCCTCTCATTCCATTAGGCCGATGTGGAAACAACAATAGCCAATCTATAAAAGCAAACTGGAGAGAGAGAGAGAGGGATCAGTCCAACAGATGATACCAATCCCCCTCAGGCCAACTGGGGAATCAACAGAGGAGAAGACACCATTCCTCTTGAGCCAAGACCTGGCTCTTTGAGCCTTTGCATACTCTGTCCCCCAAAACAAGGCTCTTCTAATTGCCTCTGTCCATCCCAGAACTGGATAGTTCCATTGCTACTCTTGACCCAACCTCAGCAGTCAGCGTCCAAACTCCAGACATATCCTCCTGGGACAGCAGGATGTTGGAGTAGCTAAGAGGATAGGCTTGGTCAGCAGACGGGAGTTGAATTTTGATGTTTTCCCACCAATCACTAACTGCATGACCTTAGGAAAGTCATCAAGCCTCAGCTTTCTCATCCATCTCATCCAAAACATGGGGATAAATAATAAAAAGTACCTACCCTCATAGGGAAGTTGCAGGGATTAAATCATATCTTCCACCCAAAGCACCTAGCACAGTGCCTGAGGCTTAGAAAATCCTCATGAAATGTTATTACTCACACCATGGACAACACTTAACATTTTGTGACCAGTCCATAGCATGGAGCAATTCTCCATGACCTATTCTCCTCTCAAGAAAACCCTGCTTGGGGCCAGGGATGTAGCTCAGTGGTGCCGCGCCTGCCTCGAAGTGCAAGGTCCTGAGTTCCATCCCTAGTACCAGAGAAAGAAAGAAAGAAGGAAGGAAGGAAGGAAGGAAGGAAGGAAGGAAGGAAGGAAGGAAGGAAGGAAGGGAAGGAAAGCAGGCAAGAAATCAAGAAAGAAAACCCTGCCCACATACCCAAACTAGGTCAAAGCAACTTCCCAGAGAGAAAATTCTGCCTTAGAGTCAGAAAACCTAAAGCCCAGCTTCCACCAAGTTTATCAAGTTTGCAAAAGACTCCTTCACAGATCCTTCAGAAACTAGCCCCACGTCTTTCTCACTTTCTTCACCAACTGCCCTACCAAACCACACAGAGATGGAAGTGGTTGTGGCTTGGTGGAGAGGAGCTGGCTGGACACAGGAGAGCACAGATGACCACTGACTATCAGCATCCAACTTCCAGGCCAGTTAGCCAGACACCAGGAGAGTACATTGCAAAACAATAAACAGTGAAGTCTATGAATTGAGGATGCTTGACCCTTAAATAATGCTCTCATTATTGCAGGCAATTTTTTCATGACAACCACATTCTCCTGGGACCCAAGAGTTGGAACTATTTGGAATATATTAACGGTCTCTGGCTTGCATTTGTGAGACAGTCTGTTTAATTTCTAGCAAAGGAGCTAAAGGTTAGAGTTCTATTTATAGCAAGGGAAGTGAGTGCTATCAATGCCCCTTCCCAGGAGCTGGCCACCCTATGTGGGTGTTAAAACTGTCATTCAGCCAAAGAAACGTTATACAAATGCTCACACCTCCAATCTCTCATCAACAGCCAGAATGTGCTCAGCAAATCTCATTCCTCAGGTTAATTTATCTGGTTTAGTTTGGTTTTATAACCTATTGATAATCCAGACTATGAGTCAGAGAAACATTTCTCCCAGGCTCCTACCAAAATGCAGGGAATGCCCAATCTGATTGTACACACCAGGAGGATAGCGTTTCTAGGCTATTAATAGGTACTCCTGTCTCCCTCCTGTCCCCTATCCCCAGAGAACCACGCCCTGAGAACCCCAAATATCAGAGAGGGCAGCACCCTCATTCTCCTCCCTAGAGAAGACACAGTGGTGGGGGTCCACTAGGCAGCTGGACCTGATCCAATTCCTACTCACCCTCTGGGCTTCAGATCTTGCTCTCTTGTTCTTTCCATCAAGGGATACACAGTAGAGAAACTCTCTCAGGGCTTCCTCCACCTTGCCTAGGGTGGCTAAGGCCTGCGCTTTTCTGAAGTGTGCCTGGAAGAAAACACTACCCTTCAATCCCATCTTATTCATATCATTAATGGTGCTACTATTCGTGACAACTGCTGAGTACTGTCTGAGCAATCACTAATCTGTGAAATGTTTTAAAAGCACTCTTTCATCTACAGCTCTCTAATGTAGGCAACTGTTCTGAGTCTCATTTTAAAGAAGGTAAAACTGAGATCCACGAGTGTACCTCGGCCCAAGAAACACAGCTTGTAAATTGTGGCATCAGAGCTTGAACCTGGAACTTACTACACCAAAGCCCAAATTTTTAACCAGCATGCCAAGGTCCATCTGGATATTGCCTTCCTCTGAACTAGTCTGTCAAGGAGAGACCTGGTCAACACAGTGGCTTGCTTGATCATTTCTCAGAAGAGAAGCAAAAGAATGAGCATGACCTCTCCAAGATCACAGAGGTTGCTAGTGGCAATGCTGGAACTAGAACTGTGGTCTCAGGACTCCCACACTGCTCTTCCCCACAAAGCACAGTGACCCTCAGAAGGCTACTCATTGGCTGAGTCAATGCTTTTGCTCACTTCGGCTGCCTTGCCACATCTTTTAAAAACATACAGCAATTTGGGGGCTCTTCAGGTTCTAAGCCCAAGTGCCCTGGAAGAGACTAGAGAGAGCAGAGCAGCATTCTAGGGAAGAGAGAGGAAGAAGAAAAGATAAGGGAGAGAGCTGCCTTGTCTTTGAGCCTCAGGACAGTGCTGGGCACTTCCTTGGGGATGGCTGGGAACTGCCTTCTTGAGCAGTGGCCCCTGCTAAAACTTCTTGGGGGATCTAGCCCCAGGGTTCCACCTCCTTCTGGAGCCTAATCTTGGCTGACAAGTGGATGCTGTTGTCCTCTCTTGTTGCTCCTCCCAGCAGTGTTTATCAGGGACTTCTGGAGAAAGGCTTCTGTGACATTGCAGGGTAAAAGGCACAAGAATTGGAGGACTCGAAAGGCTTCTGGGATTCCACTAATCAATCAAGTGGCAACTCATATGTGCAGAGCAGCCACCGCAACCCATTGAGAACTGTACCACCTGCAAGGTGTGTTGAGTACTTTGGGCCCTGGTCAGAAGGCTAGAGTAGGGCTGGCAGGTGAACCCCTCCCCTGGGACACTGCATATCCAAATGGTAGGATACATGCAAATTGAGATGTGAAATGCTTTTGACTTATATGTGTCAGTTCTGTCAACCCCCAAGATAACACAGTACCCTCATCACCACCCTCCTCCTTACCCCACAACTATGGGAAAGTGAAACTTCTGCCTAATTCTTGCACCAACGGTTCCTTCATCAAGGAAGTCACTTTTCCCGTTTAATCCAAACTCTCCTCAGTCCTGCTTCCCACCATGATACCAAGGTCCTTGGTCCTAGGCTTAGGATGAGAGAGGAGAAAGTTGCTCTATCCCCAGGAAGTTCCCAGAGTTATAGGACTGGAAAGCCTCAACCCTACCACCACCACCGCCGCCAAGCTCCTTTCAGCGAAGACACAGGCGGCTTGTACTAAACTCCAAATGTGCTCCTTCAGAAGGAGAACATGATTGATCCATCATCATTTGTGATAACTCTCATGAAAGAACACATGAGATTCACCCCGACATCACTGGCAGAATATACTGGTCCATAATATTTTATCTGAAGTTCCCAGATCCCCCCTCCCAAATTCCGATAATCCAATATTTTCAAAGCTTGACCTCAAAATTCATTAGGTGACAAAACCTGACCTAAACTAATGTAAAGTATTTGTCCTACTTAGTGTGAATTTTTACCTAATTTGCTGCAGAGACAGTGTGCTTGATTGGTGTGACTGGGACACTGTCTAGAGCTCAATGAGGGTATTAGCACATATATGGCCCTCCCACAATCAGAAACACTGTGGATTCTGAATACATCCGGTCCCATGAGATTCAGACAATGCATCAAGATAATGCATCAAGGCCCCAGAATTGAATAAGGTGGTTTTCCAGCCCCAGAGTTGTGCAGAGAAAGCACTTCATAAAACCTAGCAAGCTTTGTAGCTTGCAGAATATTCTCTCCCCACACTCACCTTTGATCCTAACACATCCCTATGAAGCAATCAGGGTAGATAGCAATAGCTGTGTTTTACAACTAATGACAGCTGAGTTTCAGAGAGTAAAGCCACTTCCGCCCTGGTCACCTTGGCTGCAAGTGGTACAGCCCAGTCTCAAACCGAGCCTAAGCAAAATATTGACATGCGTCCCGAGGCCAGGCAGAGATCCTGAAATTGACATTTGTATCCTGGCATCCTGAGAGATATCTAGCCTGACTTTCTTCCCACGTGACCTAGATGTCTGGGGACACCAGCAGGTCGGCTGATTCTAGTAAGGACTCAGAATGGCACAATCATTGTGTGAGTGTGGGGATTTCACCAAAGAAAGCTGGCAGAGTTCCTAAGCTGGATGCTACTAATCCAGGAAGGCCAGTCCAGGCATCCTTCTCTCACTCTCTTTCTGCTCTCCTTGAAAAATGATGGTGACAGGAAACACTTATATAATGCTATGTGTCAGGTACTGTTCTAAGTGTCTTCCCCAATGAACTCATACCTTCCTCATCACAACAGTAGGTGCTTTGAATATCCACATTTATAGATGAGATGAACCACAGAAAGGTTAAGTAATTTGCCCAAAGCTACACAGCTTGCAAAAGTAGCAGAATTCAGACATTGACTCAAGTCTGGATCCCAATTCTATATTCTGGAGAGTCACAAAGCCCAGGCTATTGTGCAGGTCACCACTTGAAGATAAAATTAGGGAACAATCTAATTTCCTTGCAAATTTGATGCACCCTTTGCCAAGGGATGCCCCACACCCTGGCTCTTTTGAAAAGTCTCCTCTCTGCTCTACTTAAGTTCTAGTGCCCCTACCTTCCAGGGAGGTGGTCTTTCCTGCCACCTCCTGTGTACAATACAACCCCTTCCCATGCCCCCTGTTCCACACTCACCTTAAAACCCATTGGGCGGAGTTTACATGCTATTTCTGCATCATGCAGTGCATCCTCATGAGATTCCAGGGTGAAATAAATTTGAGACCTGTTGCTATAAAGCAAGTGGTCATTTGGAGCTGCCAAAATGAGAAATAAAAGAGCTGTCATTAATGACCTCTAGCATAAGCACATGGTAAGTCTTGTATGAAGATGACAAGTTATCTAGGATTTTTGATAAGTTGAGCAAATGACAAGTTATCTAGGATTTTTTCTACCAAGGATCCAGAGGGTTAGGCTCTATGTCCAGTCCTAATATAGTCCTGCCTGCCGCACTGCCAGCCATTCCAGGTCAGTTTCCCCAACTGCAAAAAAGTAAATCCTCCCTCCTCCTTTCAAGCAGTTCTTCAGAGGCATTGTGGTGTTCGTGGTGCATCAGGAACTTTGGCTTAGAGGAAACTCTAGCACCCTGCTTCTTGGCTACACACAGTTGGTGCCTGGCAGCCTGGCTTCTGAGGGACATATCACCAACAAGAGAATAAGCCAGTTAGGGAACAGAGACAGGTAGCCAGATGTGATCCCTAGCCTGAGCCTCAACAAGTCAAGACAATGTTACTCTTGCAGGTGAGGTAACTGATGACATTAGCAACTCCAGCATGTGTGAAGCTTCCCTGAAGGATATGGAAATCGACTTACAAGGTCCTGTCCTCCCATTACAGATGGCCAAATGTGAATGAATCCGGACAAGGCTTCTGGGAATAAAATGAACTTGATTCTCGCCCACACTCTGGGCTGGATAGGCCTCTAGAGATCATCTGAGTCAATAAACCCATTCTTCAGATGGGGAAAATCAAGGCCAAAGAGGGGATGAGATCTGCTCAAGATCACACAGTAACTAGTCAGAGTCACTGCTAACTGGTCAGACTTTGCACCTTTAAAGCATGGGGGGGGCCTCTTTTTCTGAAGATGGGTATAGTATTTAGAAAAGTGAGACACTGGCCATTTTCCAGAACAAAAGTGCTCTGTTGGGGAGGCCCCTCTTTCTCTCAGAAGAGGGAAGCTGGTCTTGAAAGTTTTTCCCTGACTGCTGCTGGGAGGGGTGGTTAACAAAGGTACTGGAAGACCCTGGGTGGGGAGGGCTGAAAGTAATGGGCCCTCCTTCGGAGATCTGTGCTGTAGTGGCCTAGTGGCCCCTACCTGTTTCATTCATAATGTGCTGTTCTCCTCCCAGCTCTGGGTTCAGCTTCTACTGCTGGGAACAGACTTTGATGGGGTTTTCCCCAGGAGTAGGCTCAGGGCTTACTTGGGAGCTCATTGCTTGCTCTTAAGACATTAGCAAAGTGTTTACAGACTTTCCTGCCCCTTTTCTTCTCCAGCACATGCCAGCCCAGTGGCACCTTACAGCCTGCCTTGCCTGGGCTCAGAGAGATGGTAGGGTCCTTCAGTCAGCTGCCTTGCCCAGTGAGCCCTGTTCATCTCCTTACCCCTATTACCTGTTGCAAGTTTGGACATTCAACAGGTGGAGACTCCAGCCCACCTCTCCTCCAGTCATCAGAGTCTAGCCCAGGGCACCCTAGGAACCCAGAGACCAGTCTGCCCAACCCTGCCTGCCGCCTCCTCCCTGCCATGCTTCGCCAGACTCCGCGCTGGCCAGGAGAGCTGCTGGCAGGCTGCCTGAGCTGGGCGATTCCGCCGGTGGTTTGGCGGCCACTTCCTAGGTCTGGGTGGGGGATCGGAGGAGTAAACCAGGTCTCTAAAGAACTCGGGTGCATGCGACCAGCCAGAGGTGTGGGACTGCCCACTTTGCCTTTGAATCTGCAAAGCCCACCCAGCCTTCTTCAGGCAGCAGCGGAAAGCGGGACAGGCGCGCCTCCTTCAAAAGCAACCCATGTTTCTAGAGGATCCCCCAGAACTTGCTTGGTCCAGTCACTGGGCTGGCAGCAGGGTTAAGGGATTGGAGGCAGGCGTGGGCTGCTGGCTGGCAGCGGCAGCGCGAGGGGGGCGGGGGGCATCTATTTTAGCCAAGGATCCTGTGATAGGAAGCAGTGACAATGAGTCACAGGGCAGCGGGGCGCGAGCCCCCCCCCCCCCACTCGCGGGATGGTTTCCGAGGCGAGCGTGGCCCACTTCGGTTACCTCAGCCGTTACACAATCCAGCCCGCCCGCCCGGTCGAAGGAGGGGCCGCCTGGCCCGGGCCGCTCGCGGCCCTTATGCAACCAGTGCTCTCCTGACCTAATTCCAAGCCTGACCCACCCCACGGGGAGCCGCAGCCCCGGAAGGGACAACTCTCAGAGGCAGGAGCGACAGAAGCAGGCGCCCGACCGGACATCTCCGGCTGGCCGGAGAGGAAGGGTGCGAAGTTCGCCTCCTGGAAGGGAAGGTGCGGTCAGGTTTAAGAGGGATCCCAGGAGTGCAGAGGGAGAAGAGACGGACAAATAGAGAGGGCAACGCCAAGCAACACACAGAGTGACAAAAGATGAGAAGAAGGGACAGCGAAAGAGAGGAACAGGGTGACACAGAAACAGAGACTGAGAGACATAGAAACCCATAGGCTAACAGGAGACACTTAAAAAGACCAACAAACAAACTGCCAACAGAGATAAGGGTACTGTAAAGGAAGACTCACATGGGGAAGACAAAGTCTCAGAAATCTTCCTCTTTCACTCTGGCCACCGTCCATCCCACGGCCCCCCCCGCAACCCCTCTGCCTAGGTCATTCTTCCGCCCGCCTGCGTCGTGACCAAGCCCAGCCCTCTGCGCGGTGGAGGCTCACCTAGGCTAACCGCCTCATTGTACTTGAGCAGCGCCGCCTCCACTTGGCGCTCTCGGTACAGCCGGTTGCCCTCGTGCCGAAGTTGCGACGCCCGCGCCGGGCCCGGAAACAACTTGCCGAGGAGGCCGCTGAGCACCACGTTGACCCGCAGCGGTGGTGGCGCCTGCTGCCCAGCCCGCCGGGTACCGCGCGCCCTCCCAGTGGCCACCATCAACGCCGAAAGCTTGACCCCGCACAGCGCACAGCGCCGGTCAGCTGCCCGCCCACGTTCTAGGCACAGTTTACAAAAGGTGTGGCCGCAAGACAAGGACACGGGGTCTGATAAAAATCCATGACACTTCCGGCACTTAAAGCCATCCCACACCTCTGTGGCCGCAACTGCGGCCACCTTTGCCTCTTCCGCTGTCACGGTGCAGCCCGTCTCGCTGCTCCTGTCCGAGGGAGCCGACGCGGGCGCCTGTGCCTCGCCTTGCGGGACGTTCTCTGCCAGGCAGCGGACCAACTGCTCCAGCTGCTCAGCCGCCAGCTGCTGCCGCTCCGAGAGCTGTCTGTACATCTCGAGGGCTTCTTGGAGGCGCCCCCCAGACGCCAAGGCGTCGGCCTGTGAGAGCAGGACTTTGCACTCCGGGGGCGTCAAGGAGGTCCTCTGAGGCTGCTCTTGCTCAGGCTCTCCCATCTCGGAACCCTCTGTAGCCGCCTCCGGGTGGGGACCCGTGTCTACGTCAGCCGCTGCTGCCTCTCGCTCCGCTGACTCTGCCAGCTCTAAGTTGTTGCTGCCCAGCACGGCGGGCAAGCTCAACATCCGTTCAGTGTGAAATGAATCCATTGAGAGAGGGACCTGCTCCGGGAAAGGCATCTAGGGACCGAGGACACGGATCCAGGAGTGAGGGGTGGAAGGAATCGGAGCTCCCACGGCCGCGGTGCTACCGCGCACGGGGCTCTGCTGCGCCTCCGCGAGCTCCATACTGGCCGCCCCGCGCCGCCTAATAACTGTCTTGTCTCAGCAAAGTGTTATATAAAACGTGCCCACGTGACGCGCCACCACGCTGCTCATTGGCCAGCAGCGGGGAAATTGTTACAAAACCAGACAGTTTTGTAACAGTGTTGCGCTTGCTTCTTTTGGCTTCGCTTTTCTTGGCTTCTTTCGGGGGTTGTTTGTGTTTACACTCTGACTTATTCCTCTCCACCACCACCACCCGCGCCCGCAACTTGGCTCCTTTTTGGAAGGAGAGGAAACCAACCTCCTCTCTCAGGCTTCTCGGTCTCCAATCCCCACCCCATCCCACCTCCAAACTGGCCAGCAAACAGGTCCTCTCTGCCAGCCGCTAGCCTCCATCTCCTCCAGCACTCCCTGGAGAAACCAGTACCTCCAGGTGCGGTCCGAAGGGTCTTCCGGAACACAGAGGCTCCCGCTTCTGCGAGGGGACGGCTGCTGTTTGCGGAGGGAGGTGGGTTGGGTGGGTACTCGTGAAGCGCCGCCCACCCCGCTGCCCTGCCCTAGCTCCCTAGGAACCCCTCTGCAGGTCCCTGCCTTTCTCGGGAGCCCCTCAAAAGTGGTGCGTGCAGCTTCCCGAAGACTCTCGGTCTTCCTGCCAGGAGCGACTCTGAGCAGCGGGTCTGGCGGGCGGCGCAGAAGTTGGGTAGAGCTCGCTAGGCAGTGAGGGACTCCCGGAAAAGTGCTTGCCGGCTTCTGGCTTGCAGCGGGAGAGGTACTGGCGCCCCTCCTACCCTCCTCCTCATCTCTCCCAGCGCTAGAAACAGCGCTGGGGCTGCGGCGGGCGCCAGCTGGAGACGCGCCCTGCCCCGGGAGCCACCAGCCGGATGGGCGCGGCCTCCAGAGCCGGCCTGCTGGGCTTGGTGGGTACTCTGGGGGCGTGGGAGAATGGCAGGCGGAAGACGCAAGCTGAGAGGACTACTCCGGAGAAAGTCCGCAAATCCTGGCACAGCTCAGCGCTGGAGTGGCCTCCAGGGTCACTGCTCCTGAGGGCCAATTTCTCACGCTGCGCGTCAAAATGAGGGGTAGGGCGGGGCGCCTGCCTTGGGGCATGGCTCACAATGGCTAGGGGGCACATTTGCAGAAAGTCACAGTAGGGACTTGATGGTTCATGCTTTTTTTGTCTCCTGCCCCCGCCCTCACATTTTCATGGTAACCCCAGGCACAAATGGGCAGAGAAGTTTAGAGATCTAAAGGACTGCACATTTCCCTAAGGTCAGCGGAGCCGCTTCAGACAGGGAGGCGAAGTCTAGCCTTGCCCTGCTGCGGTGAGTCCTGGGCAGTGCCAGGGGCAGGATTTGGAGCAGAGCTCTGCTCCAGGGGCCTGAAGACCTTCAGCTGGCTCCTCCTGTGGCCACATCTTAGCTGGATGACCTTAGGTGTGTCACCTAAACTCTGCAAGTCGTCATTTTCACTTCCGCACAAATGTCAGGGATAATCAGAGTTGGAATTAAGTCATGTTTCAGAGCTGGGGATGGCAGGCTCCATCCATGTTTTGCTCTCTAAGTCATTTATCCCACTTCGAGTGGACACCAAGTTCCCAGAGAACAGGTACTGTGCCTTGAACCTAGAGCCTGTGTCTGGTAAGAGAAGACAAGGGGAGTGGCACAGAAGGGAAAAGGCAGCAGCACATAGACAAAAGGAGAAACCAAAAAAAGAAACAGAAGCTCAGGATATAGCCAGAAAGGCATGAGGAACACACAGGAAAACTCGGCTTGATTTGCCAGGACATCTGGGGCAAGTCTTCCAGGTCTTAGTTTCTCCTGATTGCCAAGATTTTTTCTTCACCCCAACCTTAAGTCACCCTTAATCCTAAATAAATTGGTGGCAATAGTAGGAAAGACTGTCTCTCCTCTTAGGGTCAGGTCTGAGCTAGATTTTGAAGTCAGTCCAGGGACTGGCCAAGAGGTGCAGGTGGCCAGGCTAGGCAGTAGGGGAGAAGCTGGAGCTTTTGGTGACTTGCTGTCTGATTGGGAGCTGGTTTCACCCCTCAGTTACCCTTGCTGTCAAATGGGGTCCCTAGCACTAATTGTCTACCTACTCCTTCTGGTACCTGTGAGGAGGGCAGTCTATAGAGCAGGTAAAGAGATTCATATGAAAGGGCCATGAGATGGATAGTGACTAAAGCCTCTTAATTTAAGAGCTTTATCCTTTCTCTAAGAAATAGTCTGTTTTCCAAATTGTCATCCTGATGGAGAGCTGAGAACCACCTTGACAAGTGAGCTCCCCCTGAATTGATCCTCTCATCCTCTCCCTTGTGCTGTTGACCATGGGGAAGCAAGGAGAAGGTCAGGTCAGGCAGAAGGTCACAGTCCTGCAGCGTGGAGAAGAGATGCCCTCTCCAGGCAGCCCCTCTTGGCAGCTGCAAGCACCAAGGCTGACTCAGGCATGTTAATAGCTGTCTGGGTGACGCAAGATGTGCTGGTTCGAAAGGCAGCACCACCTACTCACTGACCAGGCTCCTCAGGGAGTTTTATGTTGTACATCATTATCAGAACAGCCTGTAGGATAGCACCAAATGGGTTTCTAGTGAGTGCTGGAAAACTTCACCACAGCAGGTTTTTCTTCTTTAACAGACATTACCTTGATATATATCTGAACCAACTGACAAGTCCGCTACTCAAAATCTCCTCCTCTCTATGCTTACTAACAGGAGCTCCCCGGGGGAGGCCAGAGGGAAGGTTGACAACATCTTTCTTTTTAGATTCAAATATTCCCTGTGGAGGACCTAGTTCTTTAAACTTTTTATTTTGCTAGGATCACAGGCGGCTAAGGTAAACTGGGAAGCAGGAGAAAGAATTGAACTACCCCTCCTTTCCACTGACCACTGCATCGGTTTTCCATCTGGGCTCTGAAGACCTCTTTGGGGCCCTGAGGACAGAACAGGCAGTACTCAACCCTAGCACCACTCAACCGGGGCAGTATTTCATGTCTCAAGCTTCCAGCCACAAAGTTATTGAAGAAAAAGTTTCACTTTAAAATTAAAAGTTTGAAAGCCATGACAGTTTTCGCCCATTTTCATATGTGTTGAGCACCTTCTAAGGACCAGACACTGTTCTATATATTGAAGATATATCAAAGCAGCACTTAGTTCCTGGGTCCTCCTGCACATATAGTAGTACATCTTTGCCCCACATTTTTGGGGTTGGCTGGCCCTGGGTTCACACTGAGCTACATCCCCAACCCTTAAATTTTTTTTTTTGAGACAGAATCTCACTACTTTGCCCAGGCTGGGCTTGAACTTGCAATCCTCCTGCCTTAACCTACCAGAGAGCTGGGATTACAGGTATGTACCACCATGCCTGGCTGCCCAATATGTTCTTGTACTGACTTTCCATGTATGTAGATTAGATACTCCTTGAGAGCAAGCTCTGGTGTCTTGTGTCTTTCATCTCCTCAGAGGGCAGTGCTTCAACAGATCTTACTGAACATGGCAGTGGACATTTTATTTCTGGCTGGTAGTGCGCAGGGGACCAGAAGAAACCAATCCCCTTTGCCCTACCTTTTGCACAGCAGAGAGACCTAACTGGCCAGACAGATAGTAAGTGGCTATCAGTCTTTAGGACCACTAAGCAGCTCTGAGATAGCAGAGTCCAGTTTGAAGCCAGAGACCTGGGGATGAGGAATGAATACACACACACACACACACACACACACACACACACTCTCACACACCGTATGGAAGCTTGACCAAATCGTGAACTGACTCTCTAATTGAGTTTCTCATTTTATAAACTGGGATCAATTTATAATCCTTACAGAGTTAAAGAAAATGTGCCATGGGCATTAAAGCCATTCACATGAGAAAAAAAGACTGCCCATTGCTTCAGAGAGCAGCCAAAACCCAGCACTAAAACAAAGTTTACTCAGAAGCTCTGGTTCCACAAATGAGGTCCAGAGAAGGCTAGTGACTTGCTGCTGGTCACAGTGGAAGTTTGTGACACAGCTAGGATCAGAACCTCGGGCTCTTGTCTCTTTGTTCAGTTTTTTCCCATGTGATCAGAAAGTTTCCTAAGGACACAGAACACCTCTCTGGGTAAGTAGATATTATTTAAGATTTCCATCAATTCAATAAATATTCCTTGAAAATACACTGTGTGCTAATGGAGCTGGCACTTGTGGAGCCATATTAGGACATGACATGTTTCTTATCCACCAGTAGCTCACTGAGAAAACAAGGGGCAAAGATTTGAAACAACTGAGTAAAAAATATCAGGCAGTGTATGACACGGGGGGAACTGTGTGTCCACGAGAGTGCCCAAAGAGGGCAGACTGCAGTGTTTCCCACTGCACAGAGATGCTGCCTTTAGGTGGGAGAGGGTTTAAATAGCTGCTGCTCCACTCAAGGGGGCTCCATCAGACTGGGGGCTAGGTGAGGGAAGGAGAATTCCTTGTAAGCTGGGCTGGTCAAGGGCCATGGATATTTTTTTTTTCCTTGTGCTGTGAATGGAACCAAGGGTCTCAGGAATGTCAGGCAAACACTGTCCCACTGAGGTACATCTCCAATCCCAGCAGTTGTATTTTAAAAGCTGCCCAGGGAATTGTGATGCTCAGCAAGGATTGGTGTTCCCCTGTGCAAAGAATGCTGCAGAGTAGATTAGAGCGCTAAGTCCCAATCCTCTCCCCACCTCACCCTGTTTCCCTGAGGGAAGGGGCATCAATAAACCATCTCTACATTTTGCTAAAGGGCAAACTGAGGGTCCAGAGACTTTCTCTGTTGTGTTCAAGGTCACTCAGCAACTAGAGAGAACTCTGGTCTTCTGGCAACCAGTAGAAATAAAAAAAAATCACAAAATATCATCCCAAGGAAGATTTGCTTCATTTCTCTGCAAGACAAGTCAGACCCACATGGTTAGCCCGGTAGTCTGTTGCCCAAAGTACAGCAAGGAGCAACTCTGGAGTTGCCAGGTGTGTGGGACAGAGCCCAGGGTGAGGTTAGCTCTAATGTTGCCGTGTGACTTAGCCCAAGCCACTTCCCGTCTCTCTTTATGTCTGTTCTCCTACTAATAAGGATGCCCAACGTCACTGTTCAGATTAGCTATCAGTGAAGGAAAAAGCACAGTGCAGTTAGTCCCAATGTGATT
This sequence comes from Heterocephalus glaber, assembly GCF_000247695.1. The sequence goes on along the minus strand of NW_004624895.1, from coordinate 2,922,294 downwards.
CTGGGGAACAGAAGGGATCCACAGCCATCTGCCAATTGTTATAAGTAAAGTATGTGATGACTGCCTCAGACTAAGCATTTTCTTCCCAGGAGAGTGAGCTGAGGGCCTGAGGCTGGGCCTTGCCCTCTTCAGGGGCACTGCCCAGTGTGAAGGCCCTGCAGACCCTGGCAGACCTTGTCTTGTCTTAGGAGGAAAAAGAAATAAAATGCAGGTCCAAATATTCATCAGGAGTGAACTTTCTAAGACTTAGGCAGTACTGAGAAATGGTTAGAGTCCAGGCTTGGGTTTTTAAATTGTGCTAAAATACACATAACAAAATTTTCCATTTAAACCAGTTTTAGGTGGCATTAAGTACATTCACATTATTGCATAACCATCACCACCATTCATCTCTAGAACTTTTTTCATCTTGCAAAATCAAAATAGTACATGTACCTCCCAATTCCCCTTTTCCCCAAGTCCCTGGCAACTACCACTCTATTTTCTGTCTCTATCAACTGGACTGTTCTAAAGACTCAAAAAAGTGGATTCAAATGATATTTGTCTTTTTATGACTGGCTTATTTCCTTTAGCTTAATGTCAGGATTCATCCATGTTGTGGCATGTGTCAGAATTTCCTTCCTTCTTAAGGCTTAGTGTTATTCTATTGTGTGTTTAAGCCACATTTTTTATCCCTTCATCCATTAATGAACACTCAGCTTGTTTCACCTTTTGTCTATTGTGAATAGTGCTACTATAAACATGAATATACACAAATGTTTCTTTGAGGCCCAGCTTCAATTTTTTGAGGTATATGCCCAGAAGTGGAACTGCTGGTTCATATGGTACTGTTACCAGGTACTCGGGTCTGTTTGCTTGCTGTCCTCCAAACAAACCACACAAACCATGCAAGGAAAAAGGCTTTATTCAAAGATAGCTACCAGGGCATGGAGGGTCCTGACATAGTCACAAATTTGTGCAAGGGCCTTTTACAGTAAGGAAAAGAGGAGGAGAAGGAATACAATGAGACAATAGACAGCTCCAGGTTTGATTCATCCCTCCCATCCTTTTTCCCCTTCCGTCTCTGTGGAAAGGAAACTGGATTTTGACCTCCTGGGACAGGATCTGCATCTTCTGCCCCTTCATCTGTCCTGAGAAGAGAAAGGGGTGAAGGTTTACCTCCTAGGCCTTGAGGAAGTTTAGAGAAGCCACTTGTCTTTTAAAAGTTCTGTTTTGCCCTGCCACTTCCAATTTAATGGTACTTCTGTTTTTGAAAAACTCTCCATAATATTTACAGCAGCTGCACCATTTTACATACCCACCTGAAATGCAGAAAACATTCCAATTTCTCATATCCTTGCCAACACTTGTTATTTTCTGTTGTTGCTTTGTTGATAGTGGCCATCATAATGGTTATGAAGTGACTATTTCATTGTGGTTTTGATCTGCATTTTCCTAGTGATCAGTGATGTTGAGCATATTTTCATGTGGTTTTTGTCCATTTGCATATCTTCTTTGGAAAAATAGATATTCAAGTCCTGTGTCCATTTTAAAGTCATGGTTTTTTTCAATGTCAAGTTTTAGGAGTTCACTATATATTCTGTGTCATGTGATTTTATATATATATATATGGAGAGAGAGAGAGAGAGAGAGAGAGAGAGAGAGGAAGAGAGGGAAGGAGAGCGCCATAAAATGTATACACACATCAGGAAAAGAAAAGCTTGTATAAATATTTTAATACTAAATTTATTGAGACATCATGAGATTAATACAAGTTGCCTTTGGCCTCTACAATTACAAGAGGTGCTCAAAGTGGTGGCCATTAGCTCCCAGACATTTATTAGTACAGTGAACTGCTGCTTGGATAACCTTGGTTATTGAGATTGCTACACACACATTTTCAATTTCTCCTCTAAGGGCTGGCAGTGCAGTGGGTTTTCTGCAATCTACAACATCCTCTAGGGTCCCCCATAAGAAGATAACACCATCTGTTGAAGATCATACTATTTTTCTTTTCCAGATGTGTGTATAGTTTTTGGTTTTCCCCCACCCCATCTGTCTCTGTCTCTCTCTCCATATATATACATATATATTTTTTTTCTCCTTATTGGATATGTAATTGACAGATTTTTTTTCCTCCCATTTTGTGGATTGCCTTTTCAACCTCTTGTGTTGTTATCTGAAGACTTTAGCAGGGCTTTAATTTTGAACTCAAAATACCTGAATTGAAAATCTGACTAGGTGACATTGGGCAAGCTACTTAACCTCTTTGAGCCCACCATAGTTTTTTCATGTGAAAAATAGAGATGATTTTTTTAATACTAGGACCGAGCTTATAAGATTGCTATGATGTGAGTAAATGAGATCATCATGCAAAATGTTACCTCAGAGTCTAGCCCAGTCTAAGTGCTCATAAGTAGAAACCTTTATTTAGTATCTGCTTAAGAAGGAACCACAATGATGTGACTGAAATATATTTATTATCAAATGGGTGAGTAGGCCAACCATACTAACAATCTGAACACAATAATATTACATAATACTTAACACTTGTATAGCAAGTTGCAGTGTACAAAACATTTAAACATTCATCATTCATTCAACAGGCTCTGCTGAGGACACAAGGATAAGACAAAGTCCTGCAGAACTGAGTGGGAGGAATCAACAAAAAGGCAGTTTCAATTAGGCTGATAAGTACTAGGAGGACAGAAGCACAGGGAGCTGGTCAGGGTGGGGGTATGAAGGAAGAGAAGTTGAGACTGAGGGAGGACCTAGCAGGTGGGTAATGATAGAATTCTACAGGATTTGCAAGTTAGGGGAAGGAAAAAGAGGGCTCAAAGGGCCGGAGCATTCTTGGTAGAGCAAGAAGCTAATGCAAAGGAGGTGAGAGAGATTGGTTTGTTGGGAAACACCTATTAGTTTATTATGGCTGGAGACTAAAATTTCAGAGGGAAGAATGATGTGAAATGAGCCTGGAGAGGCCAGAGGGTGTCAGATCATGAAGGGCCTGTGGATCGGGATAAGGAGTTGAAATCTTTATCCTGAAAATAATGAGCTACTGGAGGATTTGCAATAGATGGACAATGTGACTGAGTTTGCCTTTGAGAAAGATTTCTTTGGCTGCTATGTGGAGAGTGTAATAAAGAGAATGCAACTAAAAATATAATGAGGATAGATTAGTACGAGTACTAATCCAGTAGTTCAAGAGACATTTGGGATAAAATGGATCAGAAATGGGTCTGACTGGATGACCACAGTTCACTCTTTGGGAGTAAATGGAGTATTATTTCATTCAAGCTGAGGAATGGAGGTTGATGAACGCTAAGTGATATAAACAAAGACTCACAGATGGAAAGTATCTCATCAGAATTCTGGCTTTCCACCTGGACAGCCCCTGTTCACTTCCTGAGAAAATGCCATAAGTTTTTTTTTCTTGTTTACATCTCCACATTTTTTATTAATTAATTTTATTGGTACAATTTAAATATATGCAATGATCACATTCATCAAAAGGGAGTTTGTACCTGTACATGATATAGCCTTATTCCTCTTGTGCTCTTGGGTAGGAAGAACCAATGTAGTGAAAATGGCCATACTCCCAAAATTATTATACAGATTTAATGCAACCCCAATCAAATTACCATTAGCATACCCGACTAGAGAAAACATTCCTAAAATTTATTTGGAATCAGAAGAAACCTAGAATAGCAAAAGCAATTCTGAGTAACAAAAACAAGTCAGGGGGCACCACAATCCCTGACTTGAAATTATACTACAAAGCCACGGTGATAAAAATAGCAATGGTACTGACAAAAAGACAGACCTGAAGATCAATGAAACACACTAGAAGAGGCAGAAATAACACCAAACACACTTAGCCACCTTATCTTTGACAAAGGGGCCAAACATGTTCACTGGAGGAAGGATAGCCTCTTTAATAAGTGGTGCTGGAAAAACTGGATTTCTACATGCCAAAGATTAAAACTAGACCCATGTTTCTCACCATGCACTAAACTACAGTCAAAATGGATCAAAGATCTAAATATTAAAATAGAAACACTAAATCTTCTGGAAAAGAGAATAGGTAGAGCTCTTGAGGACATAGGTGTAGGCAAGGACTTCATGAACAAAACCCAAACTGCACAGGAAAATAGTGCAAAGAGTCAGCAACCGGGATCTCATCTTACTAAAATGTTTTTGCACTGCAAAAGAAATCACCAACAGAGTGAAGAGACAATCCATAATGTGCAAAAATATTTTAACCAGTAGCCCCTCAGATAAAAGACTAATATCTAGAACATATAAAGAATCGAAAAAAATTAGACCCCTCAAATTTAAGGACCCAATCCAAAAATGGGCCTCTGAAAAGAATAGATACTTCTCAGATGAAGAAGTAGAAGGGGCAAACAAATATATGAAAAAATGTTCAACATCACTGGTTGTTCAAGAGATGCAAATGAAAACAACACTGACATTCCACCTCACTCCAGAAAGAACAGCTATTATCAAGAAATCAAACAAAAACAAATGCTGGAGAGGCTATGGGAAAAAAGGAACATTTCTCCACTGTTGGTGGGAGTGCAGACTGGTGAAACCATTGTGGAAACCGGTGTGGAGATTCCTTTAAAAAGTAGGATTAGAGGTCCCATTTGACCCAGCTACTCCCTTGCTGGGTATCTTCCCAAACGAATAAAAGCATCATATCACAGTGATATATGTGCACCCATGTTTATAGCGACACAGTTTGTAATAGCTAAAGCTTGGAAACAACCCAAATGCCCACCAACCGATGGATAAAAATTTTTTTTAATACAATGGAGCACTATTCAGCCATAAAGATAAACTTGAGACACTTATAGCTCAATGGATGGTCCTTGAGACCATACTCTTTAAGTGAAGTCAGATACATATGTGTAAATATCACATTGTCTATCTAGTGTGAGAAACTGAAAGGGTAAATAAGGACCAAAATGTATAAGAGATAATGTGAAATAGGAAGAAAGTGTTCAAAAGGAAAAGGAAACCATGGGGGGGGGAATCGATAAAAGAAAGGGGATGGGAGAAAAACAGGAATCAATTTTAGATCCCTATGTGTAATTTCCCTTTGAGGAATTCATGTCATATTTCCCCACTGAGTGTTATTCGGCAATCATTCCAGAAGTACTTTGAGTTTTTAATTTCAAACCCTGGAGCTTCAAGTCATTCCTTTACTTCCCATTCTACTTAGTGTTTAATAAGTAGCCTGTAAGCAACTACTTCCATCCCTGCAAGGCTCAAATAAACAGCCTGAAGTTTAGAAAGAGTGGGCCCAAGTCCTAATTTGGCCACACATTTCTAAGCAGTAAAGTGGGTTTCTAATCTCCTATCATTGAAGCTGATAGGGACTGCCCCTGAAACTCTACTGTTCTGCTCACCAGGGAGTATCTCTTTGCCCCCTAATTACTGAGTATGATGTTATCAAACTGAAACTGTTAACCAAGATACATGGGTATGTTTTTACCTGAGACATTCATACTGCTAAGATGGGAGGGCAGGGGGATATTCCCTGAGCTATGTAATTAGCAGAAAGAGGGAAAGGCAAAGGAAGTGCCCTACTAGTCATTATCTTTTCGACAGGACTTCCATCAAATCCTGCAAATATGCCTTCCAGCTAGGACACCATTCTTTTTCTTCCTCTACAGTCAAGAACCTTTTGAGAACTTGGGTGCATTTTAACAGTGTGTCGGATCCACCCACTGGAAACTGTGAGTGAAATAAACCTCTCGGGTATTTTGTCCCAGTGACAGAAAACTGACTAAAACATATGGTGTCTTTTGAAACACAAGTTTTTAATTGTGATGAAGTCAAATCTGTTTTTTTTTCTTGCTCATTCTTTTAGTGGCATAAATAGTAAATCCAGATGACTTCTTTTTCTTGCCTAATTGCCTTGGGTAGAATTCCAGTACAATGTTAAGATGGTGGCATCTTTGTTTCTAATTTTAATGGTGAAGCATCCATTCTTTCATCATTAAGTATGTTGTTAGCTGTGGATTTTTCACAGATATCCTTTAGTGAGTTCAGAAAGTTCCCCTCTATTTCTAGTTTGTTCCGTATTTTCACTGTGAAGGGGTGTTGCACTTTGTAAATGCTTTTTTATGCACCTATTGAGATGATGCACTATGTGATTTTGTTTTTATTCTAGTCAATGGTATATTATACTGATTTTCAGATGCTAAACCAACCTATATTCCTGGGATAAATGCCACTTTCATAGTACATGATTCTCTTTTATGTTGTTGTATTCAATTTTCCAGTATTTTATTTTGGATATTTGCACAAATATTTATAAAGTATACTGGTCTGTAGTTTTCTTGTGATGGCTTTGGTTTTGGAATCCAGGAAATCTTGGACTCCTAGAATGAGTTGGGAAGTGTTCCATCCTTTTCTATTTTAGAGAAAATGTGTAAAGAATTAGTGTTAGTTCCTTAAATATTTGTTAGTACTCAGTGGTAAACCATCTGGGCCTGGAATTTTGCTTGTGGGCAGTTTATTATTTTTAATTACAGGTTCAGTATCCCTTATCTTAATTTTGATTTCAGATTTTTTTGATTTTTTAATATCTGCATGTACTTAATGAGATGTCTTGGAGATGTGACCCAAGTCTAAACATGTATACATTTATATTTTTATATATCTTACATACATAGCCTGAAGGGAATTTTATATATTTTTAATGATTTTGCATATGAAAGAAAATTTCATGGTATGCAATTTTTCACTTTGTGGTGTGATGTCAGTGCTGAAAATGTTTTGGATTTTGGAGCATTCAGTTGTCACATTTTTGGATTAGAGATGCTCAACCTATACAATCTATTTCAACATTTGTCATTTCTTCTTGAATTCATTTCAGTAGTTTGCATCTTTCTAGGAATTTGTCCATTTAATCCATCTATTGGCATACAATTGTTCATAGTATTCCTTTACATTTTATTTCTGTAATGTCTGTAGTAATGTTCTCTTTTTTACTTCTGATTCTAATAACTTGAGTCTTCCATCTGTTTTTCTTATTCTACTTTGCCAATGATTTGACAATTTTGTGGATTTTTTCAAAGAACTAGCTTTTGACTTCACTGATTTTCTCTATAGTTTTTCTATTACTTATTCCATTAATTTCAACTCCAATCTATTATTTTCTTCCTTTGGGTTGCTTTAGGTAAAAATCACTGCATAAAGTATTTTCTTATATTGTTTGTATTTGGTTTTGTTTATTAGCCCACCTTACCTTAGAAAGCTATCATATTCTATCATTGGATAGATTTAAATTCTTGTATTGCTGTCCAATATATATTGTCAAATTAAAACAATTTTTTGCAAATAGATTTCTAGCCTCTGAAACCTTGCTGTTAAACATGTGGCCCATGGAGCATGAGCATCAGTGATACCTAGACGTGTTGCAGAAATACAGAATATCAGGCCCTTTGTGGATCTAGTGAGTCAAAATCACATTATAACGAAGTGCACAGGTAATTACTATACACATTAAACTTTAAGATAAACAGTGAGAGAGAAGCACCACTACTGAAGGAAACCAAAGTGATGATGTGGGTATGCCCAGAGGTCCATGTGATATTGAAGAGCTTACACCTAGATTTTGGTTTAGAAAGGGAAGAAGCTAAGCTTAGTCTAAGATAGGACTGAGCTTAATTCACTGGCTTGGGACTTTTGCAGGTAAACTGAACAAAACAGCAAGGGCTGAGCTAAGGAGGAGACTAAAACCCACAGTGGCGGAGACAGAGAAAGGGTTCTTGGAAGGGCAAAGACTGAGTGGAGGTAATACAAAAATGAATGAAGGAAAAGCTAGTTCCAGAAGGATACAGCTATTATCATAGCACCCATATGAATTTTAAAAACATTCCATACAATTTTTCTATATACACATGCATGAGAATTATGCACACAAATGTGTGTATGTGTATGCATATATACATGTATATATAGACTTTATACAAAGACACATATAAGAATGAGAAACAACACATTTAAGACAATGGTTACCTCTTAGAAGGTGAATTAGTTATCATGGTGTATAAAAAATTGACAAATTATTCCTATCCATACACATACATAAATAGTCTTTATACAGATATATATAAGAATGATAACACATTTAAGATAATAGTTATGTCTTGGAAGATGAATTAGTTATCATGGTGCATAAGAAATTATACCCTTCCAAACTCAGCAGTTTAAGCCATGTATTTCAGGAATCCAGACATGGCTTAGCTACCTTCTGCTTCAGGGTTTCTCATGAGGCCACAGGGACGCAGTCTCCTCTGAAGACTATTAGGGAGGATCTGCTTCTAAGTTCACGCAAATGGCTTCTGTCAGGACTCAGGTCTTTGTGGGTACTAGTAGAATAAGGCCTCAGTTCCTCAGCAGCTGGTGGCTGGAGGGCCTTCCCATAGAGCCCCTCACAACATGGCAGCAGGCTTCATCAGAGGGAGCATGTGAGAGTATTAGCAAAATGGAAGTCACAGTCTTTTGTAACCTGGTAAGAGAAATGACAACCATTATTTTGGTCATATTCTATTCCATTAAATCTATTCAGTAAATCTAGTCTACATTCAAGGGACGGGGATTACACAAGGGCTTGGCTAACCAGAAGATGGGGGTCACTAAGGGGCATCTTTGAAAGTTGCTAGTAAAAGCAGACCATGTTCAGTTTGTAGAGTTTTCAGTTCATAGTCAGCTGGCTCCAAGGTAAGAGGGCACGGCAGAAGGGCATGGCCAAGGACAGCTGCTCATGGGAAGGCTGTACAAGCAGAGAGAGAAAGAGAAAGGGGGGAGGGGAGAGAGTGAGAGAGGGAGGGAGGGAGAGAGACAGAGGGAGGGGGAGGGGGAGAGAGAGAGAGAGAGGGATCAAGGGAGGAGTGGAGAAGAGATAAACCCTTCCAGGGCACATCCTTAGTGACCCACCTCTTCCTTCCAGATTCCCCTTCCTAACAGTAAATCAGCTATGAACTCACCAGTTGACTAATGTCCCCATGATCCAATCACCTCCCAAAAGCCCCACCTATACAAGCGAATGAGGCTTTGGGGAGACATCCAGATACAAACCACAACAACACTCCTCACTGGATTATGATTTTCCTCTATTACAAAATTATCTTTTGGTTGAGGCATTATTTCCGGGAGCTCTCTGATAAAATAATGTTCAAATGAAAACTATGTTAACTTCAGTACAACTGTCCTTAGTGGCCTACTTATTAACCTTTTTGGAGGATAATAACCTCTGAGAATTCAAAGAAACCTATTGTTATCTAACCTCCAAATGCATAACATTTTACAATTTCAAGTCATGATTCATGAACTTCCTGGAAAGAAACTTCTACTTCTTTTTCTTTGAAAGACTGAATTAGGGCCTTGAGGGAACAAATCACTATTCTTGTATATTTTCAGGTTGAGAGGCCACAGAGAAGGTCTAGTGACTTGGAAGTAGGAGCCCTGCCTGGAGAGCAGAGAATTAAGTAGGTGGAGCATTTCAATACAGAAAGGCCCTGAGCAGCCCTGAGGTAGCATAATGAGTGAATGCACCCGGGTCAATTGGACCCAAGAAGAATTGAGAGCAAAGAAGCGGCTCAAAGGGTAGAGAGAATCAGGCTATCTTGGGAGCTTATGAAAGAACAACATAATTCAAGCTGCCATTTAAATGCATGTTTAGATTCTTCCTTTTTAATCTTGATAATGGAAGTACAACAGGAAATGTAGTTGGTAAAAATTTCATTTTCAGAACCTTTAGGAAGTTCTAGGTGAGTCTGGAAACCTTATTATTCATGTCCAGAAAGGGTGGCAATTAATATACATGCTCAGAATGCAGATTTTCCTCATAATATTGGCATGCTTTATGTTGCTCTGCTCACGATCCATGCAGCAGAATAAAATCCATCGCTTTAGGACAAACTGTTAATAGCTTTGGGGGATTGATAGCTGTGTTCTTCTGTACAACTCAAGAGTGGTATCTTCCCTATTCCCAAAATAGTAATTATGAACCTGAAGCAGAAGATTCAGCTTAACAAAGTAAACCTGGAATAAATGCCAAATATAGTACATGGCTGCTGTTACCACTACCATATTCTCATTCCCTTTCTTAAGAAAACATGTCTATAGCTCTATTGCAGGTCTCTTTTCAAAATCTGGCATGTTAATCTTACTTTCTTCTCTTGTGAAAGAAAAAGACTCTGAGATACCTCTCACTTCCTGTTTGCTCTTTAGGCCCAGAGTCACAGACCATGCCATTTGGAAAGGTTACGGGTCCATGCTGTTTCTCTTCAAAATTACTTTAATTCCCCCAAATAATCTCTTGACTTCTTTGAACTTCTCAGAAGACAAACTGAAAAGATGAGCATGTAGGAACATATATGGAGCCGCACTGTCTCATACTATGTTTATTACCGCAAACCTATTCTCTTCACAAAGTGAAGCCTTTGTAGAATCCACGAAGGAGGGTCTTAAATAGACTCTGAAAGGATTTTAAAGTTCTTCTTAAAAGTTTACAGAAATAGGATTTACCAAATGTTCAAAAATAATTATGATGAATCACAATTGTGAAGAAATGGTTTTCTGTCTTTATTACAAAGTTATTTTTAAAGTGTTTCTTCGTGAATCATACAAAATAAGCAATTGCAAAATAAATTGTCATCTTTGCAACTACATCTGAGAGAGGGAAACTAGAGTTAAAAAAAGAAAACCAATATTTTAATTGAAGAATATTTTCTGATCAGTAAAAGCAAAGATATAGCAATGGAAGAATCAATGTACTTTCCACATGTAGATTACATCATTATTAAATAATACTCATTAAATTTTGATTTAATTTAAATTCATACCAAAGCTCTAAATTAACTTGGTAAAATGGCAAGCCTTTATAGATTATTCAATTCCTTTAGGATTGAAGCAGCAAATTATCTTAGTTCATGAAACTGGAATCAATTCTTTTGAGACAAACACTGATGATGGAGTTCATTCTCTGCCCAGAATTACTTGTACTCAAAGTGAACCAAGTAACAGTGAATATTTCCACATGCATCAACACTACATGTTCCCTTTATTAAATAACTGTTTTAAGTATTTTATTAAAAGAATGTTACCTCTACTCATGTCCTTTTGTTCTTAGCAGTACCATGAACATCAAACATCTGGTTATACTGACATTTTTATTCTCTGCACATAACATAATGTTGAGTTGGAGGGCATTCAGAGCTTAGTGAACAGCCCCAATATGACACCCTTCCCCATATTAGGTGTCTCTCCCACAACAGTTAACGTTTCTAAGGACATCTATCAAGTATACTATAATATAAATCACATGTCTATGTTTCCTGTTAGACAGTGAACTTCCTGAGGGCAGAGAAATACCTTTTTACCTCTAGTATTATCTAACACAGGGGCCTGTACATAACAATGATAAACATAATAATATTAATCCTTCTCAAACACTTACTATGTACCAGCACATTACATGATTAATCCTTACATGATCAATCCTTGCAACAACTTTGTGAGGGAGGTACTATTTATACACATTTATAAATGGGGCAAAACTGAGGTACCTATAGGTTTAGTAGCTCAGCCAAGCTCTATACAACTAAGTGACCTTCAAAGCCAAGACTGAAACCCACGAAGCCCAGCTCCAGAGTAAGGAGCTTAACCTCTAAACGGTATATTCTGCTGCTTAGAGTTTATGTTTAATAATTTTCAAGGCAAATGGTTGCTTGACTTTTCTGTAAATATGTACTGGGCTATAAAAATATAGTCTTTCAAAGAAGTTGCCTGGGGATGCTACTATTATTCAAAATGTTTTGTAATTCCTTCTTCAGAGTTGTTTTCAGAGCCAGTTTATGAATAACAGAACAAAAGCACCAAAAGCAGTCAATATATTATGATCATGGCTCATTTTAAAATAAACACAATGTTATTCAGCTTGATAAATGCCTTACTTGCCCGTATTTTTTCATATTTGTTTTCCAAAAACATTCTCCATTAAAATAATAAAAATTTGTTATTACTGAAGATGGCCCAAAATGTAATACAGAGATAGGTTTCAATCAACTAACAAACATTTACTGACCAATTAGTTCTATACGTGCTTGGTTCTAAAGACAAAAAAACAAAAAATCAAACAAGACACCTTTCATATTTTTAGGGAGTTCCAGCCAAATAAAGGAGAAAGACAATTTGGAGTGACAGATTTTTTAACATATATAAGCACAGGATTCCCCACAAGCCCAGAAGGGGGATATCAAATCCAGCCTTTGAGGCCAGCTTGCTAAAGGAAAGAAAAGATATCTAACGTCCGTTCCAAATGACAACCAACAGAACAAGAGCATGGGCTCTTTGGTGGCTACATTAAAGTGGGATTGTATCTTTGGACAGGTACGTCCTATCGTATTTATTTTTAAAAGATAACAGTCGCGTTTTATAGTCATATCACACACTCTGCTTTTAAACAAAACCTGGGAAACATTTGTTGATGTTAGCATAAAAACTGCCTTAGTTTTAAGAATGTTTGAGTACTGTTTGCTTTTGTTACTGAAACATTTACATCATTTCTCTGAAGAATTTTGTTGATGAAGTAAACAGAAAAACCAATATCCTAAGGCATTAATCATCAGAATCTACCACTGTGCAACACTACACCTTATATGCAGTAGGCACATGACTATTTGATAAACAACCAATTTTTCATAATTTGAACAAAACAATTGTATCCTTTACTTCCTCTTAGCCAAGTAGGACAGAATAACCATCCGTGGAGATAAGGGACTGCTCTGGCAGAGGCTTTTGCTTTTCTCACTGTATCAATTTGAGGGGAAGTAATTTTGAACCATGAGGGGAGGAAGATAGACCACCCAAGAAAGGGCTGCCTTATGTTTTTGTGGCTTGCCTGTCCATAAAAATCAAATGACCTTAGGGTTATACAAAACTGTCCTTAGAGAGATTGAAAGATCTAGAGAGGTGGATAAATGTTGCTCAACATGGGTAGAACTAAGTGCTTAGATATAATAAAAAATGGTGGGATACCCCAGTTTTATGTAGAGGCTAGAATTTAAAAGTTCTCTTTCTTAGAATCCTCAAGCCTTAGGTGACCTGACTCTAACTCCTTAGAACTGTTATAGAGAGCAAGAAGTAGGACACATAACAAGAAAGCTTAGATGGAGATTGGGAGAGGTCTTTCTGGGATTTGACAATGAAATGATCTTGCAGAGGAGTATGCACTGGGCACCTGGGGAAAAGAAATACCTGGTAAGCAAAGGGCATTAAAGACAAACGACTTCCTTCACAAATCTGTCTACAGCTAGGCTCAGTGAGTTCAAAAAAGATAATTTTCGCCAGGGATTTAGCTCAGTGGTTTCACTGCCTGCTGCGCAAGTGTAAGGACCCGAGTTCAATCCCCGGTACCAAAAAAAAAAAAAAAAAGAAAAAGAAAAAAGATAATTTTCCTGCTCTATTTGCTTCCCTACCATTTATTCACTCATTTAATGCATAAAATATTTAACTAACCATGATAGAGAGCTGAAGGAACTACAGAAAAGAAGGGAATACTGTTTCTGCCCTAAAGCACTTTGCAATCTCAAGAGATTCCGATGCTGTGCAGAAGTTGTATCTTGGTGTAAAGGCAGAACCATGACAGTACTGGTGGAATGTCCTTCCCCGTTTTGTTTTGTCACATTCACTCCCAGCACTGCTATCAGTCATCCTTGGGAACAAAAAGTAAGTTCATTTTTCTCTGGAAAGTTCCCTTTCAATGTTGTAAGTTTACTTTTGAAAGGCTGAAGAATCCTAGTTTTCTAGTACTTTTCTGGGAAACTTGACATTACAATCTACTCCAAGGATTGAGGACATTTGAGGACCACTTTTCCAAATCTTTATTTTTCTGTGGTGCTGGGGATGGAACCTAGGGTCACATTCATGCTTGACAAATGTTTTACCACTGAACTACCCCACCAAATCTTTATACCATTAGATCCTAACAGGCTATTCATCCTACACATTCTTAATTATCACAGACTTATAAAGATCCATAGGTATGGATATTTTCTAAAATGCAGGAATATTCTTTCAAAAGATTTCCCTATGTGTTCTTAGTCTACAGGGAAATAAAAATTATATTTCCATTCAAAATTTCAATAACTTACATATTATATAAAACAGTATGATTCAAATGTTCTTTCTTCTTAGCAATTGAACTATTTTATCAAACAAATTTCAGAGATATATTATACATAAAAACAGAGCAACTCTGACAAAGGTAGGGTGACAGTCAAAGTTTTGACTTCTCAGTTCTCTTTCCATATATTTCTAATGAGATCCATGAAACATCTCAATCCGTGTCTGTTTATGGTGTAACAAAATAGTCTATGGTATAACAAAATACTATCAATTAAGTGGTTTATAAACAACAGAATTTAATTTCTCACAGTTCTGGAAGCAAGAAAGTCTGAGATTAAGATGCTAGCAGCTTCAGTGTGGTGGAGGTTCGCTTCCAAGATGCTGGTCTTTTCACCAGAACCTTACTTGGCCGAAAGAGTAAGAGGCCTATCTAGGGTCACTTTTATAAAGGCACTATTACCATTCATGAGGGCAGAGTTAACCATCTTCCAAAGCCTCACCTCCTAATGCCATCAAGTTTGGGGTTAGAATTTTAACATATGAATTGGGCAGGGCATAAATATTCAGAACATAGGAACCTCATTCTGCACAATGCAGTTTAAACATCATTCTGCAGAATACAATTTAAAACTCATTCTGCAGAATGCAGTTTTAAAAAACACCAATGTGAGACAGGCAGGTCTGTGCACGCCCTACCGAGGTCCTGAGTCACGCGGAAGACACCCAATCACCCCACTGCAGACAGGCAGCCACGTGATTCCACATTACCAAGGCGCAGAGGACACCAGACCACCAGACCAAGGTACTGAATCCCACTGTTCCCCGCTCAGAGGTAGGGGCTTCTGAGCCATCGTTCCACTGCTCCTGGTCCAGAGGAAGGGGCTTCCCGGACACCATCCCTCCCGCTGCTCCCAGCCCAGAGGAAAGGGCTTTTGGGCCACGTTCTGTCCCACTGCTCCTAGCCCAGAGGAAGGGGTTTCCCGGCCACCATCCCTCCGGCTGCTCCCAGCCCACAGGAAAGGGCTTTTGGGTCACCAGCCCTACCGCTGCTCCCAGCCCCTGTCCCACCTCTCCCAGCTCAGAGGAGGTAATCCGTGCAGGCGCTAACAGCTCCCCACCCCAGTCGAAATGAGAAAACACGTAAATAAGTCTCAAAACCAGACTTCCAGATCACCTACAGCAACCCCAAAGGGAAATGACATGGA
>NW_004624895.1:2866339-2891642 GCF_000247695.1 Heterocephalus glaber | reverse complement strand
GTTATCTGAGAAATTATTTCTGATTTCATTTTTTCCAGATCCCCTTTTGTTGCCAGTTCAGTGGGTCCAGGTGGTTGAGTATCAGAAGGTTCCATGTCATTTCCCTTTGGGGTTGCTGTAGGTGATCTTGAAGTCTGGTTTTGAGACTTATTTACGTGTTTTCTCATTTCATCTGGGGTGAGGGGCTGTTAGCGCCTGCACGGATTACCTCCTCTGAGCTGGGTGAGGTGGGACAGGGCCCGCGAGCAGCGGTAGGGATGGTGACCCAAAAGCCCTTTCCTGTGGGCTGGGAGCAGCCGGAGGGATGGTGACCGGGAAGCCCCTTCCTCTGGACCAGGAGCCGTGGGACGACGGCTCAGAAGACCCTACCTCTGGGCCGGGAACTGTGGGACTCAGTACCTTGGTCTGGTGGTCTGGTGTCCTCTGTGTCTTTGTAGTGTGGAATCAGGTGGCTGCCTGTCTGCAGAGGTGTGATTCGGTGTCTTCCGCGTGACTCCGGACCTCGGTAGGGCATGCACAGACCTGCCTGTCTGCAGCGGGCTGATTCGGCGTGTTCTGTGGGACTCAGCACCTCGGTAGGGCATGGGCAGACCTGCCTGTCTGCAACAGGCTGATTCGTCGTGTGTTCCGTGGGACTGGGGACCTCGGTAGGGTGTGGGCAGACCTGCCTGTGTGCAGTGAGGTGATTTGTCATCTTCCGCGTGACTCAGGACCTCGGTAGGGCATGCACGGACCTGCCTGTCTGCAGCGGGTTGATTCGGAGTGTTCCACGCGACTGGGGACCTCGGTAGGGTGTGTCCCAAATCACTCTTGAGCAAGAAGAATGCTGAAGACAGAAAACTCTGATTTCAAATTATAAGTATATTACAAAGCTATAGTAATCAAAATAGTATGATACTGACATACAATAGACAAAGTGACCAGTGAACCAGAAGACTTACAAATAAACTCACTCATTTATGGTCAACTGATCAACAAGGGTGCCAAGAACACACAATGGGGAAAGGACAGTCTCTTTAACAAAGGGAGTTGGGAAAACTGAATATCCATATGGAGAAGAATGAAACTGGATCCTCAGCTCACAGCATACACAAGAATCAACTCAAAATAAATTACTTAAACAAAACACTTAAACTACAAAACTCATAGAAGAAAATATAAGAGAAAGATCTTTTATACAGTGGTCTTGGCAATGACACCAAAAGCACAGGCAACAAAATAAAAACTTGATAAGAGGGGCTACATTGAACTGAAAAGCTTCTGTATAGTAAAAGAAAACAAAAATGATAAGTTAACTTAAGGAATGGGAGAACAATATTTATAAATATATATCCAGTAATATATTAATATCCAAAATACATAAGGAACTCATAAAACTCAGTACCAAAAATAACTCAATTAAAAAGCAGGCAAAGAATCTAAATATACATTTCTCCACAGAAGAAACTCAAAGTGTAACAAGTATATGAAATGATGCTCAATATCCTTAATCATCAGGTAAATACAAAGCAAAACTACAATGAGATTTCATCTCACATGTGTTAGGATGGCTGCTATCAAAAGGACTAAAGAGAACAAGTGTTGACAAGGATGTGAAGAAAAGAGAACTGCTCACTGTTGGTGGGAATGTCAATTAATACAGCCATTACAGAACACAGTATAGAGATTCCTGAAAAACATTAAAAATACCATATGATCCAGCAATCCTGCTTCTGGATGTATATCCAAAGGAAAAGGAAATGAAATCAGGATTACAAAGAGACATCTGACTTCTCTGTTCACTGCAGCATTATTCCAATTAGCAAAGATACAGAAGCAACCTATGTGTCCTTTGATAGATAAAAATGTATAAAGGAAATAGGATATAAACACAGTGGAGTATTATTCAGCCTTAGGAAGGAAATCTTTCCATTTGCAACAATGTGGAAGGAGCTGGATAACATTATACTGAGTAAAACAAGCAACACATAAAAAGAGAAAAACTGTATGATTGTATTTATATGTACAATTTAAAACAGTCAAATTTATAGAAGCAAACAGTAGTATGGAGGTTGCTGGGACCGGGGGAAGGGGAGAATAAGGTGATGTTGGTCAAAGGTTACAAAGTTTCAGTTACACCAGATGAATAAATTCTAGAAATCTATTGTATAACATGGTGTCAAAAATTAACAATACTTCCGCCTCCTGCCTCGCAAGGGCAAGACCTGAATTTGATAGCCGGTACCAAAAAAATTAAAAAAATTAACAAGACTGTATTGTATACCTGTAATTCGCTAAGAGGATGGATCTTAAAATTAAATTTTTTCAGCATACACACACGCAGATAATTATATAGATATAATAGGTTATATATGCTAATTAGCGATCATTTCACAATATACACATATATCAAAACATCAAAATATGTACTTTAAATATATACAATGTTATATGTCAATAAAACTGCTCAAAATGTAATTAAAATATAAGATGTGCAACAGCAAAATATAAATGATGAAGATATGAACTAGGGCCATGTAAGAAGAAAAGAGAAAGAAGTCAAGAAATACTTAAGAGGTGAACTCAGAAAGTCTTGGTAATCCAGAAGATGGTAAGGTCTGGCAGTAGTTTATTGATAACTTCCAGGTTTCTTGTTTGGGTGACTAAGTAGATATTGGTAACACTCACTGAGGTAGGGGACAGTGTAATAACCAAAGGAAGATGATGTTTGGGGGCTGGAACAGGAGCAATTATTTTAATTGTGTTTTAGATACAGCGGGCTTAACCTCTACATGGAGACATCCAGCAAGCACTGGGTTATAGAGGCCTGAAACTCGGGGTCAAGATCAGGACGGAATAAACACCCAGGAGCTACATAACACAAACAGTGGATGGATCCTCCGCTACCATAATACAAAGTTGGGAGGTGATGTTTAAAAGGGTGAACCTCACAGGGCACGGGAGCATGCACCTGCAATCCCAGGACTCATGAAGTGAGGTAGGAGGATTGTGAGTTTGAGGCCAGCCTAGACTATATAATGAGACCTTATCTGAAAAAGAAAAGAAAATAATCTCTAAAGTGTATACCTCAAAAAGCACATAAAACTACCATATGATTCACTGCATTATTTACAATGGCCAAGGTATGGAAACACAGTTCTTCTAGGGCTATCCACACCTAAGTACATATCTAAAAGAAATAAAAACCATGACTTGAAGAGATATTTGTATAACTGTGTTCATGGCAGCATGTTCATAATAGCCAAAAGGGTGAAACAACCCAAATATCTCTCCATAAATAAATAAACAGACAAAATGTGGTATATACATACAATAGAATATTATTCAGCATTAAAAGAAAGGAAATTCAGGGGCCGGGGATTTAGCTCCACCGCCTGCCTCACAAGCACAAGGTCCTGAGTTTGATCCCTGGTACCAAAAAAAAAAAAGGAAATTCTGACACAGTACAACATGGATAAATCTTGAAGACATTATGCTAAATGAAATAAGCCAGATACCAAAGGACAAATATGATTCTATTTTATATGAGGTACCTAGAATAGTCCAATTTATAAAGAAAATAAAATACTGGTGACCAGGAGCTGCAGGAGAAGATAAGGGGAAGTTACTCTTTAATGCATATAGTTTCAGTTAGAGATGATGAAAAAGTTCTGGAGGTGGATGGTAGTGGTGGTGGTACAACAATGTGAATGTACTCAGTGTCACTGAAATGTATATTTAAAATGGTTAAATTGGTAAATTTTATGCTATGTATACCTTACCACAACAACAAAACTGCAGAAAAAATGACGTGTTAAAGAAGTGAGATAAATAAGGAACATCTTAAAGAGTGATTGCTTGTGGGAAGCAGGACAGTGATTGGCGTAAGGACTTCTAGTTATCATTCTAAGTGTTTCATAGTCTTATTTTTTTTAACTATGAGCCTGTACGACACTGGTAGAAATAAAAACATTTTAAAACTATAGTTTAAGAAATGAAACCACTCAGGGAGAATTTGAGTTTGTGAAAGAAACCTTTCCTTAGGGGAAAGATTATAAGAAACAATAACCCTCAAGACAAAGTAATAAAAAAGTTATTATAAAGATCGAGAGGAATCACACAGCAATTTAACACAGCAAACAGAGGGACCCACTGCAACTGGAGTTTCTGAGTGCCTCTTCCTGTGCTTTCTCATTACACCCCTTTCGCCCTCCTTTTCCTGCTCCACATTTCTCTCTAGCTCATGGTCTCTTTTTCTTGTTCTCTACGAATGCTTAGTTTATTTTCCCCAACCCACTCTCTGCCAAGCAGTGCCTTCTATTGACTCATCCACTTTACGTGGCCAAATGGAAGCTTCTGCCTGAGTCTCCGTGACCTCTCACCCTGGCTCCCTAAGATTAACTGTCTCATCTCACTACATTCTTGGAAGAGAGAATGAAGTCCTGCAGGTCAGGTATCCACCTCTTCTTGCTAAATATCCATCCCTATCCAACCAGCTGTGTGCTAGGGTTTTCCTACTCCTTCACAGGAGAACACAGGATGGGAAAATTTAATAAAAGTGATTTAATTAACCCAAAAATGTCTGCTATCAAATAAAATCCTTGAGGAATAGTCAGAGGAAAAGGAGAATCAGGAGAGTGGTTTAATAAAAGTCAGGGAAAAGAGTTTCAAGCAAGTGAGTAACAGTTGAATGGTACTAAATCCTGCAGAGCAAGATTACTGAAAACAAAGCCTAAAAGATATCCATTGGATATAGCATTGGGGTGAATGCAAAAAAGGTAGAACATCACATATAATCTATTCTTTCAAGAGGCTTGGCTGACAATGTAACAGCCGAGAGGAGCACTAGGTAAAAAGTTTGTTTTTATTAAAAGGACACAAGGGTTTTATTGAGGTTACAAATATAGCAGGCAGTCTAACAAAAGAGCAAAGAATTATAAGAAATGGGCAGGTGAAAAGGTTGGGATTGAACTGCAGAAGGAACACATTATGTTCTGAGACAGGCAGAAAATTTTAAGAACTGTGGTGGTAATTTTCCAATTCAGAGTCAATCTTGCATTTATCAGGCAAGACCAACCCTGAATAAAGAACTGCCCTTAAAAGAACAGAACCTAGGAAAGCATAACACATTTTAATAATGAAAGCTAGAACCAACTCCTACTGTGATCATCCAGGATGCATTTTTGTTTGGGTCTAGCTTGCCGTATCATTTTTATATCTGAGGCCTTTTGTTTTTTCTGGTACCAGGATTGAACTCAGGACCTTGCACTTGCCAGGCAGGTGTGGTGCCACTGAGCTACATCCCCAGCCCTGTATATCTCTGCATCTACTCCGCTTAACACCTAATTGGCTACATGCCCCAGAAATGTCAATGAATAGCCTTTACAAATCATTAACGAGAAAGGAAAGTATGTAGCAAAAGTCATATATCATATTCTGAGGAAAGAACAGGAATGGAAATCATGATATCTGCTACCTTCTCTCTTCTGGGTTTCTGATTTTCCATATGTGAACATGAAAGAAATGACCTCAGTTTTTTTCTATGGTTTCTTTGAATGAAATAGTCTATGATTCTTCAGCTTCTGGTTTATCTGCACTTTTCTTGTAGCTGTATCACTGTTCTCCTACATTAATACAAATGAGTAGAAGTTGATCATATTTTCTTTAAGCTCATGACAAGAGAAGAAAATCCTCCCAACCCAGGAATATGGTAAGTAAAAGGAGGTGAGAGTCAAAGGAGAAAATGTGATATCTAAAATGTACCAATAAACTTAATGAGTTTTAAAAAAGGAGAAAATGTGATTGACCTCTTGGTTCTTATGCCTGTGCTTGGCTATGTCATCTTAAAGTCAAATCAATGGCTCAGAAGGAAAAAAGCTCAAACCACCTTTTTGTCCTTATCAAATCAAGATTTATTCCCTAACCCAGCTAACTTGAGGAGATGGTAAAATTGCTCTCTCTTTATAACTTCCCTCAGGGTTGTCATAAGCGTTAAGAATATCTTAATGTATGTAAAACAAATGGTGTTTACAAACTGTCTCAGCTCACCAAGTCCTCTTATCAAGTCTTAAAAGTGTTATGGGGGAGTCACTCTACGAACAGTGTATCCTCCCTGCCTTCTTCTTACTTACTGCCAATAAGGAACAATTTACCAGAGTAACTCCTATGTTCCTTGCTTCTGTTCTGAAGGTTAAAAATACTTCAGGAGAGGGATTGTGAACAAAATCATGCTGTCCTTTCTAAGAAAAGATGGTACAACTGATCTATGAGTAAGCCATGTCCTTTCAGTTCTTTTTCCAGAGTCGAGGAAGGGATTATTCTGAATCATCTATACTTTCTCATCCTCTTGTGATCAAACAGCTTTTAAGTGTGTCTGTGTGGCCAGCGATAAGAGCTAAAAGCAGTAGTCAAGTAACTAACTAGTTCCTTTCTATCAGAACCAGGACCATGCTCATATGCCCGTACCCTTATCAACTGACTAAAATTATCATGTCATTTAGACTACCACCCAGGCAATGTGTAGACATAGTCGCAAAACTTCAATTCTGAACACCACAGGCTTTACCTGGAGTATGGTGAAACTGGTTCAGTCCCCTGAGCAGGGTACAGGGGTCAACACACTGCTCTCTGCTTCTTCTAGCAGGGCAGGTAGAGGCAGGCCACAATTTTGGAAGCTGAGGATTGCTCAGCTGCCAGCTTTTTCTGCAGATGGTATCACCACCATGAGATAATTAGCGTGCAGCCTCACAGGGTGGAGGGGGGCTGGGTACAGAGAAAGAGCAACCAAAATGGAAAATTAATCAACAAAGATGGAAGGGAGATTACTGCCCTAGTTGAAAATGTCTATGCTTCAATATGAAAGGGTCCTAAATGCACTAGCTCTAAGTATATTTTTCTTTCTTACTCTCATTTGTGTCTCAAAAAGGACTTGCTAGCTTTCTGGCTGTATTTTATTGCTTCTGTTTCTCAAATAGTACTTCCCATCTGACATTAATTTGCTAAGGGTTAGAATAACTTCATTCTCAAATTTCCTGCTTCCTGAGCCACACCTAAGCACTCCTGCCTAGTATATAGGTGCTATGACCAGAACCCTTCAGCATGGAGCCTTACTCCTGCTGTCAATCTGTTGCTCTGCTTACATAACCAAGGGCTGCTGTGTGGTTTGAGTCTGTTAAGAACCAACGTGATAAACTGTGCTTTTGATAATTCTTTTGCTGTTTTAAACATACTTTTGATGTACTAATAGCCACTTGTATATGAATAAAACAGGCATCCATCCTTTTTTTCCTATCTGCTTTATAAACCATTAGATTGAAAGAGTGTCAACTGGAGCACAATAATTTACCAATTGTTAGACATTAGCTAGTTGACGGAAATGTAGCTGTGTTACTGTACCTGTACTAGATTCCTTACTTCATTCGTTATATGGGTCTGAAGAGGGGCAGGGGAAAATGTTGTAAAATAACAGTAAGGAAAAAGACTAATGCCAGCTGGGCATGGTGTCAAACACCTGGAAGGCTGAGGTAGGGGAACCAGAAGTCTTAGCTCAACGTGGGCAACTTGGTGAGATCCTGTCTCAAAATTTAAAAGGCAGGGGGTGGGGGGACTTGGAGATGTAGATCAGTGTGAAGGCCCTGGGTTCAAATCCCCAGTAACACACACACACACGCACGCACACATGCAAAGACTAAGGTCCTGGTTAACCCTGGACAAAAGAAGAGCTCAATTCCTGCATACAGCATGCAAGGACTGTCCCACTGCCCTCAATCCAGGATAAATGTTGTCATCTGAGATCAATTCCTTATATATATTTCCCTTACAGAACTGGCAATCTTCAATACTTGGCAGTTGAGTTCCTTTTACAGGTAGATCTTCATGGGGAGTTGGCTTTGGGAAGATAGAAAAAAGACTATAAACACAAAAGGTCAATGACAAGAAAGCGCTCTTGCAATCAGAGAGTACTTTCATCCCTAGTTTTGGCTAAGCACACTGGATTCATGAACACTTTTTACTGAACTGTGTTTTAAGGCTTTCACTTAGTGTTGATTTGGCACAGAGATGAACCAAAGCAAGCAAGGCATCTAGCTACCCAACTCTACAATGGGGCCCACCAGGGTTTGATCCAGGCATATTTATCAAATAGTCAAAATTTGTTCTCAGCCTGCCCCTAAGTCTTTCTTTGGCACCCCCAACACACACTGCTGCCCCGAAAGCCAGGTATCATTTCCAGGCTAGGCTTGTTTCCTGTTCCAACTCTTAATTTAAGCTAGGGTGCCTATTCTGTAGCACCAAGAACCAATCCAGATGTTTCCTACACAGGGCCCAACTTACTACTGGGATAGCCTCATAAGTGACACAGCTGCCATTTTTAAAAGATTTTCTGGAATTCTTGAGCCCAATGGGTAATTCTAATGGTGGAAATTTCAGACATGATTAAACCTCAGCAAGAAATATTTTGGGGTATTTAGGAGGACAATTTAAGGACTCCATAAAACATTATTTCTTGAGGTAGTTGTACCTACTCTTTTTTGTGAGCCTGGCTCCAGAGGCTTAGTATTACACAAAGGCTCCCAGCAAGAACCATATGTACGTACAGATGTCTGCTGACTGCTGCTGTCCTGGTAGGCTCCTTAGTTGGTCAGAGACATCACCCAAATATGGTTCAGGTAGTCAAGGATGCTTCTTTCTAGCTTTAGAAATCCATAATACATTTTTGGAAATTACCATGTACTTCTTGCTTTTCTACTTGTTCGTTTGTTTTTTTTACCAGAAGAGATTAAGAAATGGACGAAAGAAACATGTAAATTACTGTCAGTTGTTTGACCAAAGTGATTTAATTGCAAATAAATTGTACTACTGCTATACCACCACAAATCCTGCTCACAAAACTAATCTCAAAAAAAAAAAAAACAGGAATAATTTTTAAATAAAAAATATGCTGAGTAAACTACTGAGAGATGCAACAATGTGATATCAAAAACACTGTGCTGAGTGAAATAAGCCTGTTTCAATGTTATCAACTGCATGACACCATTTATATGACATTTTCAAGAAGATAAAATATAGTGTTGGAGAACACATCAGAGACTGCTAGGATTTGGAGGTGGAGGAAAGGTATAAATACAATGGGGCAGCATTAGGGAGTTGTAGGGATGAAGGAACTGTTCTGGATTCTGGTGTTGATTACACAAATCTATATACTCTAAGTGCTGAAATTCCTACAATTATGTGTCCATATAGTCAATTTTTCTAATTTGAAAAATAAAATTTAGAAAAAAGGAAAAATGTACTTTTCTCATTGCTTAGCCTTCTCCAAAATCAAATTTACCCTCTAAAAAGTGATACATTCAAGATGTTCCAGATCTTAAAAAAAAACAGATATGAAAAGGGTTTTGAAGGTCTTCTTATGAAAGGAGTTAAACTGATGAAGAAGGAAGACCGTGTTTGGCGGCCTTGGGCTAGCAATAGAATTTGTGGCCAATCACCCACAGTCTTGGCTCCTCTCCTAGTTTTTACTGTGGTCACTGACTAATTCATTACAGTTAGGGGACTACTTTTCATTATGCAGAGGGAGCAAGCCCTACCATCTTACCCTCAAAAACAAGCAAGCCAGTGATTCCTATTTTAGAAAGGGAGGGGTGGGAGATTAAGGCACCCTATTTTGATTTCCAAGTGCTGGCCTCTAGAATGAAGATTTATAGAGCAAATGTTTATTTTTTTATTGAAGTTTTTTAAACTTTGTTTTCTGAGAATCTCCAGAAGGTGAACAGTATTTCTTTGTATCGAGGCCCCCTAAATTGCTGTATACCCAGGCTTGGGGAGTCACTGTTCTTTATAACTATCTAGTCTGGTAGCCAGATAGCCAGTTAGTTTCATGCCTACACAATGAAACAGATACCTTAATCCAGCTTTCAGCAAAATGTCCAAGACCCATTTTTTGTCTATCTTTTGTTTCCACCCACTCATCCATCCATCCATCCAGCCATCAATCTATCTATCTATTTATGTATTTATTTTCTTTTTGAGACAGGGTTTTGCTATGAAGTTTAGGCTGGCCTTGAACTTTGTAGCCCAGGCTGGCCTCAAACTCCTGCCTCAGCCTCCCAAGTGCTGGAATTGTAGGCGTGTAACACTACACCCAGCCTCCAACTATTTTTTTATGTTGAGATAATTTTATATTCATATGAACTGTAAGAAATTAATACAGATACCATATATCCTTCACCCAGCTTTCCTCAGTGGTAACATCTTATAAAAACACGCTATAATGTTATAACCAGAACACTGCCACAACTCATCCATCTTTTTAGTTGTAATCATTTGTTTATGTATATATTTAGTTTGATAAAACTTTATCACATGTATAGGTTCATATAGCCAATAATACAATACAGAACTGTGGTTATCACCACAAGGATCCTTCTTGCAACCTATCTGCCCCATTTCCTAACCCCTCTTCACCCTCTAATCTGTTTCCTATCTCTATGCTTTTTATTTCCAAAGTCTTTATAGTATGTGTCTTTTAAGATTGGCTCTCTTTTTCACACAGTAAGATTCGGAGGAGATTCATTCAATATGAACCAATACTCCATTTCTTTTTTATTACTGAGTAGCATTCCATGGCATGAATATATTACAGTTTGTTCAACTATTAACCTGTTGAAGAACACCAGCAATGTATGAGCGATCTGGTTCCTCTGCATTGTTACCAACATTTGGTATTGCCATCATTTTTTTATTTTAGCCATTGGGATAGGCATGTAATATCTCAAAGTGGTTTTCATTTGCATTTTCTTGATAACTAATGTTGCTGAACATCTTTTCATGTGTTGTTTGCCATCTGTACATCTTTACATCCTCCTTGGTGAAATGTCTGTTCCTACCTTTTGTTCATTTTCTAATTGGATTGTTTGAGCTTTAAAGAGTTTTTATATATATTCTAGATAAGTTTTTTGTTGGATATATGGTTTGCAAATATTCCCCCAGCCTGTAGCTTGTGTTTTCATCATCTTAATAAGACCTTTTTATGAAGAAAAATTCTTAAATTTCGATGAAGTAAAATTTAAATTGATTTTTCCATTTACTGATTGTGCTTATGGCATCAAGCCTAAGAACTCTTCGTGGGCCCTAGAACATTAAGATAGAGTCCTTCAGTATTTTTTTCTAAAAGTTTTATGCTTTGCATTTAAGTCTCTGATCCATTTGAGTTAGTTTTGTATAAGGTGGGTCATCAAAGTTGACCTTTTTTTACCTACAGAAATCAATGATTCCTACACTGTTGAAAAGGCTATCCTACTACCACTGAATTTGTTCTTAAATTTTTGTCAAAAAATCAGCGAGAAAATTTGTGTGGGTTGATTTCTGGGTTCTTTGCTTCTTTCCACTGATTTGTGTCTATCTATTGTCATTGCCATACTGTCTTGATTATTGTAGCTATACAGTAAGCCGTTATGTTGGGAAGTGATTCATGCTACTTTATTCTTTATCAAAATTACTTAGCTACCTCAGATTCTTTGTCTTTCCATATAAATTTTAGGATAAACTTATCTATGTCTACAAAACCCCTTGCTAGGATTTTGATAGGAATTTTATTAATCTACACATCAGAGAGAATCTTTACTATGTTGAGTCTTCCAATACAGCAACACAATTAGGTCTAATTATTAAGGCCTTATGTTCTTTTGTTAGTATTTTGTAATTTTCAGTATACAAATCCTGTGTGTGTTTTGTTAAGTTTATGTCTAGACATTTAATGTTCTTTGGAGCGATTATGAATGATACTGTATTGTTGTTTAGATTTCCACATTATTCATAAAAGAAAGGTGATTGATTTTTTTGTTGAACTTGTACCATACAGCCTTACTGAGTTCAATTCTTAGTTCTAAGAGGTTTATTTTTTTTAAGATTCACTGGGATCTTCCTTGTGAATGATCAAGTCTAAGAACAGAGAATTTCACTTGATTTTTTAATAATCTATATGGAATTTTCTCTTTCTTGCCTTACTGTGCTAGGACTTTTTTCCTTGCCATTGTACTGGCTAGACCTTTCAGAACAGTGTTGACTAAGTAAAAATCAACATGTTTGCCTACTACTGATCCTGTCCAGCAATTTTTTAAACATGTTCTATTACTATATTTTTCAGTTATATAATTCCCATTTTGTAAGTATGAACAGGTGTTTTCATTGGGTACAAAATGTCTGACTAATTGTCATTTTGGAAGGAAAAGAGATCAAGAAAAACTTCCTGGAGAAAAGGATGTCAGAAAGGTCCTTCAAATAAAGCAGTACATTCTAGCCCTGCCTCTGGCTACTCAGAACATCTTCTCATTTCATCCGTACAACTCCACAATTACATCAATGATTAAATCCATTTTAAAGATAAGGAAACTGAAGGCTTCACAGGTAAAGTCATTTACCAAGGTCTCACTGCTAGGAAGCCAAGAAGATGGAACCAGAATCCAGGTCTTTCCAGAACAAAAGCCATACTCTCACCAGCATTCAGAAGCACAGCTTAAATACTCCAAATACTCAACACCCACAACTTAAAAAGAGGAGAGGTTTATTTTGACTTGTGGTTTCAGTCCTTGGTTGGTTGGCTCGAGGTAGGAACAAGATGGCAGAGCAGCATGGCAGAGAAAAAGGTGCCCAATTAATGGCAGCCAATAAATAGGGAGAGAAGGGAGGAAACAGAATAATACACCCTTTCAGGTCACACCCCCAGTGACCCATCTTCAACCAGGACCCACCTCCTAACAACACATTCAGCTACTGAATTCATCCATGGTTGAATCCACTGATGAGTATACTGCCCCTATGATCCAACCACCTTCCACACACATGAGACTTTTGGGAGATATTTTACATCTAAATAATAATACCCCATCAAAAGGAGGTCTTCACAAACACTCCCAGAATGTGACCTCTCATTTTTTAGGATCCCCATGTCATTCTATCCTTTGATCATGCTTGTGCCTTCCTGCTGTGAGTTCTAGTCAGGTGTGTCTATGAAGGATGCCACTGTGGTTATCATCTATACCCACTTAGAGCACAGGGCCTTGTAGGCTGGTAGTCACCCACAGATGTCTACTGGTAGTCCATATATAGGGGACTTTAATTCAATTAAACCTGAGATCTCAAAACCACCCTCTCCAGAAGGCTGCTGTGAGGAATCCATGAATGCATGATCACAAAAAGACTGGCTAAATCCTTGGCACACACCAAATACTTGCTACAAGGAAAGATTGTTGTTAGGTTGTTTATTGTATTTGACTAGTCTCCCTTCCTGGATTCAAAGTAATTCCTCTCCCTAGAGGGAGGTGGATCAGATGTAGTCATAAGGCCACATGAGGCTTAAAAACAAGTTTCCCAACTACTAACTCCTCAGGAAATACTCCTTGTCCCTTTAAAAACTACTCACTCAAGGTTGAGGTCTGTGTTCTCTAACAACATAAAAGCACCTTGTGATACAATAATTGAGCTCAAACTTCAATCACAGAACCACGCATCTATTTCCCATCTCTTCCTGTCCGTGCCCTTTTCTATGTCCCTAATCAGAAACCAGATGTCATGCAGTATATTTGGCTCTTTTTTTATAACTTCTATTTCCTTGCTGAGATTTTCTATTTGTTTCAAGAGACACTGCAATTACTTACTAAAGCATTTTTGTGATAGCTACAGTAAAACCCTTGTCAGATAATTCTAGCATCTGATTCATCTTGGTGTTGGTATCAGTTGATTATCTTTGTGTGATTTTTTATTGTAATTTGCATACTATTATGTCAGGAGATTCTGATTCCTATTTAAATCTTATTTTAGCAGGTAGTCACTCTGTTTAGGTTTAGCATATAGCTCCTAGGCTGATTTTGTAGGCTGTGATTCCAATGACAAGTAACTTTTCAGAGGCTCTGTAGTGCTATTTTGATTCTCTTGACTAATGTGATATTGATGGGTCCAAGGATCCAAAGTAGAGTCTTGCCCAGACCAGGTTTGCCTGGGGAAGTAGGGGTGGGTGGGGATGGGTAGGGTTCTATTCTGTTAGAACAAAGGATTTTTCTTATGTCTACTTGTTCTAGTGGGATTATCCCTGACAGCAATGCCTATCCTTCTGGTACAGTATCTCTCCGTGGGAGAAGGGATCCTGAAGACCATGGATACTGAAATAGCTTCTTGAGCTAAGTTACCAGTTGAGGTGAGATTTCCCCTTGATGGTGCCCCTGGTTGCACAGTATCTTTCGTTGGGGTAAGGGAGTCTCTGGCATGGTAGCATAGGAAAGCACTTTTTAAGCTGCTTATTATCAGTGGGGCTCCCAGCTAGATTCACTTTGCTGGAGTTGCTAGTCTTCCCTGCTGTTGTTGGCAGGATGCCTATTCAATCCAGAGGGAGAAGGAACCTCCCTGAGCTACCATCTGTTGCTAGGCTAGGGGCTGGGAAATGCTGGGCCTGGGTTGCCTCCATCTTTTGGGCTGAGAGATAAGGAATCCTGCTACTATGGTGTTCCTCTAGTCCTGGGGTTCCTAACCATTCTGCTCCTCCCTTTATAACTTTCAGAATTCTCCTTTAGTCATCCTTTGCATTATTGTCTGGGTTTATGGTTGTGGTACTTAGCTAGGAAAAGCGGGGAGAAATGAGTCTATTTCACCTTAACTAGATTAGAAGGGAGGACTAAATTTGTATTGGTTTCTGCTGCTGCTTCTCCTAGGAATGACACAAGCTTTCATATATCACTCTTTCTTGGGCAAAGGGGATTTGTTCTGGTTACTATATCAAGCCCTCAAGGGTGTGTGTGTGTGTGTGTGTGTGTGTGTGTGTGTGTGTGTGTGTGTGTGTGTGTGTGGAAAGGCTGGTAGAGATCATCCCTGAAATAGCTGCTTTACAGTGGACAAACAATCTATTAGGGCACTGAGTTAGCTGAGCATTTCTCTTACCTGTAAGATATTTCTATTCCACTGTTCACAGAATGATCATATTTTGAGCAGTCAGAATAATCAAATTTTGGTACTTCCAGACGTGCTAGAGGTAGATAAAATGATTATAAGATATTCTCCTCCATTTGTATAAAATCTTGAGATATCAATATATTACATACTATGTGTAGGACTGATCCTCAAAGAAAATGACAAGGCCCTGGAGAAGACTGTCTGTGGCAGACTGAAAATGTTCCCCCTAAGATGCCCATATCTTAATCCTTAGGATGTTAATTTACATGAATTTTGCAAGTGTGATTAAATTAAGGATATTAAAATGAGATTACCCTGGATTACCCAAGGGGGCCTAATCTAATTACAAAGCACTTATAAGAGAGGGGCAGGAAGGTCAGAGTCAAGAAATACTATGTGACTAAGGAAGCAGAAGACTGGGAGTCAAGAGAGAAACTGAAAGATGCTATGCTGCTAGCTTGGAAAAGGGAAAGAGGAGCTCTGATCCAAAGAATACAAGCAGTCTCCAGGAAGCTGGAAAATGGCTGATTTCAGACTTTTGATAATGTATTTGTGTTCATTTAAGCCACTAGGTTTGTGGTGATTTATTATAGCAGCAATAAGAAATAAAGAAACTGACAGAGGACAAGTGGCATAATCAGAGGTTAGAGGTCAAGGGGTGTTGCACAGTACTTAGAGGAACATGACTGCTGTGCAAATATGCTAAGAACATGAGACCAGTCTGAAAACATGAAGTCTGAGAGGAGAGTGTCTCAGTCTAGCTCAATGTCTATACCACTGCTATCCAACAGAACTGCTGGGATGATAGAAATGTTCTGTATCTGCACTTCCCAATAGAGTAGCCAGTAAACACTTGACTACTGAGCATTTAAAATGTAAATAGTATAATGGGTAAACTAAATTTTTATTTCATTTATTCTTACTTTTTATTTAAATGTAAAAAGCCACATATAGCTAGTGGCTACTGTATTGGACAGATCTTTTTAAAAAGTACAGATAAAGTGAATACAAATGTATTCATCAAATTCTGCAATGCTAAGACAAGTGTAGGGACACATGCCTGTAATCCTAGAATCTTCTCAAAATGTTAAATATAGAATGATATATCACATGACCTAGTAATCCCACTCCTAGGTATACACCCAAGAAACATAAAAATATATATCCATATAGAAGCCTGAACATGAATGCTCATAGTAACATTATTCATAATCATCCCAAAGTGGAAACAATCCAAATGCCCACTAACTGATGAATGGATAAACAAAATGTGGCATATAAATACAACAGAGTATTATTCAGCAGTAAGAAACAAACTCATGATTCATGCTACAATATAGATGAATCTTGAAAGCATTGTATTACATGAAATAAGCCAGTCACAAAAGATCACATAGTATATGCTTCCACTTGTATGAAAGTCCAGAATAGGGATATCTATAGAGACAGACAGTAGATTAGTAGTTTCATAGGGTTGAGGGTAGGGTGGGAGCATGGAGGTGACAGCTAAAAAAAAAACAGAGTTTTTTTTGAGGTGATAAAAATGTTTTAAAACTTGACTATGGTGATATTTGCATATATCCACAAATATGCTAAAACTATTGAACTGTACACTTTAATGTGAAAATTTATGGTATGTGAATTATAGCTCAATAGTTACTTTTGAAAGCAAGTGGTAAAATAATGCATGTGCTATGAGCTCATTTATATAAAAACCAAAACTACATATGCATGTAATATAAACACTTGTGAATGTATGTAAATATACAGAGCATGATTTGGAAGGAAAGCCACCCATCTGTTAGCACTGGTTACTTCTTGAGAGGGAAGTGGGATTGCCTTCTGTAGCATCACACTTTCCTGTTTCTCCTCCTACCACTCTGGTTGTTCCTCCAAGTCAGTTTGTTGGCCTTCCTTCCTCTGCTCATTCCTTTAGTATCCACAACTCACTCTTCAAGCTTTCCCTGAAGTGATCATACCATCATACATTTCCCATGGCTTCAACAACCCGCATTCACATCCTAACTCACTCATTCAACACATATCCATGGAGCACCTACTAGGTACTATGCTAGATGCTAGACACTCAGCAGGAACAAGGCAAATGAGGTTACCACGCCCATGGAGCCTAGATTGGGGTGATGAGGGAAGATATATAATAAACAAGCAATCTGACGAATTAAACTGATCATTTCAGATAATATAAAGTGGTGGGGAGAAAACAAAACAGGGTGACATGATGCGACACTGATCAGGGTAGGGGCCTCTTTGTTAGGATGACCAATGAGAGCCTTTCTGAGAGGCTGACCCTGGAACTGAGACCTGGATGATAAGAAAGAAGGTGAGAAAAGAACACTGTAGGCAGAGTACAAAGATCCTGAAGAGAACAAATTATAGCTTGGAGCATGGTGAAAGACTGGAGTATAAGTTCAGGGATTTCAGCAAGGTGTCTTATTAGGTCCTCAGTGAGGTGATCAGGGCCAGAGATAGAAGTTTAGAAATTAAAGGTATGTGAAGCTCTAGGAATAGATGAATTACGGCGAAAGTGGAGAATAAAAAGAAAAGGGGACCTAACACAGAGTCCTAACCTCTTACCCTACTGTACTTAAGTCCAACATGTTTCAAAATGATGCTATGAACTTCTTCTCCAAATCTGGTCCTCCTGTATTCTCTATCACCTATTTGTCAGTCAACTGAATAACATCAAATCATTGGGAACATTTTGCACTGTTCAAATGTCCTTGAGAGTTACTTTAGTTTATGATATCATCACCTCATCATCATTTAGTTTATGACTATCATTATTTTGTTCCTGGATCACTACAAAAACCTTCTAGCTGGTGTCCCTACCTCCAGTTTAGCCTTTTACTGGCCCCAGTGGGGTCCTTCTAAAATGCCTCGATCACTTTATTTCCACATTAAAATCCTTCATTGATTTCCTATTATTCAAGGTAACATACAATTTTTAAATCTAATGTTCCAAGATATGTTTCCTGTTGCCCTCTCCAATCTCATCCCCAACCTACCCCTCTTTTTCTTGTAGACAAACCAACTCATCATTGCCATTAGCTCCCTGGACTCATCATTCTTGCTTATGTCTGCAAATAGTCACCTGCAACATACCCTTCCCCCACCATACCACCTGTTCTTCTCCTGCTCTATGAAAAAATTCCAAACTGCCCTTCAACCAAGCCAAGTTGGCCTCTTATTTCTTGATGTCTCCTCAACACCTTGTGCATACTTCCATCTTTATTGTCTGTAACACTTTTTGTATTTAAATGTTCATGCATCTTTCTCCCACTACTAGTCTATAAGCTTATTGAAATCAAGCACTTTGTTAAAGAGTTTTACATGATCATTTAATTGAATCCGTCCAATAATCTTCTTTGATATAGGTACTGTTTTGATCTCTATTTCTTGGAAAGAAAAAATTGTCTCATAGAGGTTAGGTACCTTGTCCTAGATCACATAGTAAGTGGCAAAGCAGGATTTATGCAAGGGCTGCCTTGAATCTGTGCTTTAAACTACTTTAGACTACTTCCACTTACCAGTGTCAACTGTGACTCTAAAGCTATACCATCCCCAACCTACAATAGCTATGTGTGAGTAAGCAAATTTAAATGCATTTTAAGAGCTCAAGAGCCACAGGTGGCTTTGTGGCTATTATAGCAGAGAGCACAGAGAATATTTCCACCATCATGGAAAGTTTTACAGAACTGTGCTACATGAGAGCACACACCTTAAGACAGGGTAGGCTCTATTAGCTTCCTCCAGGTACTGTACCTTCATCTCTACTCTGCCAGTCTGTCTCTTTTCACTTCAGAGGCCCAAGAAAACTTTGAGGCATACACAAGGTAACTTTCATCCTTGTTGCCTCTAGCGCTCACCTTCTCAACAATATCACCCTTTCTATTCTTCTACTGTTCCCCTCAATTTTGTTACTGCTTAGAATTCATCCCAGTGCCCCCCGCACCAGTTCTGTGAATGCAAAGGTCCTACTGTCATTCATTCTTAATCGGCCTTGGAGCCAGATGACTGGATGGACAAATACTTTTACAACCACAGGCACAAAAGGTCCCCCAAAAGTAGAGATCCCTGGCTGTTGAGTGCAGTCATACCCTGTCTCACAACCTGTGCTTGTTTAACTCTCCAGAGGCTGAGTTCACCCTGATCCTGACCCACATGCCTGAGAGCAGGTGAAAGCTGAGGTACAGCTTTTTGTGGCCACTACAACTCCAACAGGATTTTGGATCTGGTGAAAAGGACCTGTAACCTTTTAAGAGTCCATGCTAGCATTTCCAATGTAAGTGAAATTTGATAGGATGCTAGAAGGCAGGCTGGTTATAATTTGCTCTACACACAGGGATGAATAGGGCAAAAAGACACAAAGCTCTCAATCCCAAGAGATCTACAAAAGATAGACAGTCACTTATCCACAGGTATAGAGATCTGACACAGCAAGTTATGAAAACCAGTGGATAATCCAAAAGGCACTTTGTAATATCCACACCTGACCTCTGAACTTCAAAAGGTTTTTCCTTCTAATGAACTTTTCTTAGACTGACATTATACTTTCCAAACTGTTTCCAGCTGATGGCTAGAGGAAGTAGGCTACAGTATATTGACTGGGCGACAGACTAAAATAATCAATTTGCCATAGGGATTCTCAATGAAGGTATCTGAGTCTCCTGGACACATTTTCAAAGAGGGATTCTGTCTGTCACAACAACTAAGATTTGAACCACCTAAAACTCTTCTTAGAAGTCCACATCAAAAGTGTGTATTAAGTCAGGTGTCTCAAGCTGAATGTTTCTGAGCCCACAATGCTGCCAGTCACATGGTATACTGTGGCCCAAATCAGACACATACTGTTGATTCCCAAAAGATTCTCATGGAGAAGCAACTTCAGTCCACCTTGGGCCACTGAGCAATGAGGTATAGTAGGGAAAGGAAAGCTGGGGATAGCTCTGCCCCATCCCTGTGATGTAGGGACCATACCAATTCTGAAAACACAGTTACAGAAAGGGGACAGCAAGCAACAGGCAGTTCTGGTTCAGTCATGCTTGAAGTGGTAATAGTAGAATGACAATAGAGAAAGGAAAGGGCAAAGGGTCAGAAGACAGAGTCAAAGCTCCTGAAAATAAGAGTCCTTGCTGGAGATATTTGTCGGTTTCTGTTTTTCCTCTAAAGGGGAGAAAGTAGGTCAACACACTCAAAGAACTGTGACCAGGAACAGTGGGTTTGAGAGGGAGTCGCTTGCTGAGCCCTGCCAAGATGAAGCAGTTAGAGACACCTTTCATTTTAGGGCATTTGTTTGAGGTCACTTGGCTTTGGGGAAAACTCAGGCTGCTGATCCTCTGGTGTGTATTCCCTGTAGGCCCCAGGAGCTGGGTACAAGAGGGATCCAAGATTTTAAAATGAACATCTGACTGGTTGGTTGGCATGAGCTGACAAACACAGGAATGTTTATGAGCAAACTGCCTACTTTGGCTTTTAAACAAAGTGGGCAAGGCTCATGCAGCTTGGCTAAATATAGACAGTCTGGGTAGGGGCGGTGGTTTGGCTAGGAAGCAGGATAGCTAGGTTTTATTCCCAGGTCTGAGTTCACCTTCAGCCAAACTCTGTGTGTGTCTTTCTATCATATACAGATTTACTCTTAGTAAGATAGGGAGGGTACTGCATTTCCTTGTCTCATCTTTCCTCAAAAGATCCAAGTTGAAGAGAAGACTGGTTATGATCAGATGGGAAGTGGAGTAGCTGATATACTTTTGGAATAGTACAAAGCCATGAGCGCCCACTGGGAACCATGAGTCCTCCTAGACTAACCCTGGTGGCTGCCCAGCCAAAAACAAAAGGGGGCTACCTCACTCTTGGCCTGGCAGCAGAGGTGGTGGAGGACACCAAGTCAGAACTGCTGCCTAACACATGGCTGAGGCAGATAGGTGAAACACAAGAATTAAAGTGGGAAATTTAAGCAGAAAATTCAGAAAACAGTTCCTGTCCTTTGCCACCACCTTATGTGCCATTCCCTTCACCAGCAAGATTCTACTTGCTTAGAAGCAAGGCAGCCACTTTTCCAGTCTATAGTTAGGAGGCAGATTCTTAGGGAAAAAAGGAATTATGCACTATGCAGGGGAACCCAAGCCCAAGGAAACTATTTCGTATTTCCTGTATCAAGACCCTTGGCCTTCCTCTCATCCCTGGACACTTTCTCTAGAAGTCACTGCATCTCTGTGTGGCAGGAACATATGGCAGGAGCTGCAATTTTTTATTATAAAACTACCAAGTGACTACTGTATAAAATTAAGAGCATAAAGAAAAATATAGAGTGACAAGTAAAAATCACTATAATCTTATCACTTAAACATTATTGTGGTCGATAGGCTTTATGTAAATTCAGAGTATTCAGCCCTGGCTCTACTGCTTACTTACAGTGTAACCTTAGGCAAGTTATTGAACCTCCCAACAACCTCAGTGTTCTTATCTGCAAAATGAAAATATCAGAGTCTTTCGTTCAAAATATTATTCAAGGATGAGAGAATTCATGTAAAGAGGTCTCATAAGTGATTAACAAATGTTAGCCCTCAACATCATTATCATTGTTCTATACCCATAAATTCAAAATTATATATATTGATGGCCACATTATAATCATGTGACTGTACTATTTCCCTAATGGTAAAGCATTTGCATTATTTCCATAATTTCACTATTATTAAAATGCTGCATGTATCTTCTTATATCCATCTGATTATTTCTTTAACATTAATTTCCCAGAATTGAGTTTACTAGGTAAAAGAGTATGAACATTTTTAGGCTCCTGTTATAGATTGCAAAATGGCTTTCTAAAAAGCAGAAATTCACAGGGCATTAAGAACTGATCCTTCCATACTTTCATTAAAATTGAACAATAATGCTTTTTAAAATGTTTTTGCTTGTGGGGAAAAACAGTGTCCTGTTTTGTAGGCCTCTGATTATAAAGGATGATAAAAATGTTAAACCGACTCTTTGTTAAGCTTATAAGAACTCACATGTTTCCACAGACTAAAACCATAATGAAATTCTCAAGGAGTTTGAAATGAAAACAGACAGGGATATTTCTATACAAATAATTTACATTTCAGTAGTTGATAGACTTATTTTTAGCTAGTATCAGACCTGCAATTACCTCCCCAAAGCCCCACCTATGAGCACTTGAGGCTTTAGAGAACATATAGATATAAACAAGAGATATATAATATTGAGAAACCCAAAATATAAATAATTCAAATAGCAAAATACTATAAAAGATGGCAGAAAACAGGGAGGTACACTGTGGAGATGGGAAGGGGTTCTGGGGATAGGAGAGACAGGAGGGCAGGGAGAGGACGGAGAAGTAAAAATGACTAAGAAGCAATATGTATATGTAATGATTAAGAAGGATATGTATATATGTATACCAACTCCCCAAGATGAATGTAATCATTATGTATTGCAAACATATACTAATTAAAAAATAGAATTTTGCCAGTTACCTCAGAAGTCTGGCACACATCCCAGGTCAATCCTAAAATTAACCACTATGCTTGCTTTACTGGTATTCTCTTCCTTGGTTTCCTTTATAGTTTTATTACCCCAGTTATAACCTGAAACACTGTAGTTTGGTTCTGCTTTTGAAAAATATTTCTTTCACTTAATGACTATTATACTTGTAAAAAATTTTACTGGGCTACTTAAAGCAGAATATGCTCAGAAAACTAATTTTTTAAAATAATGCTTTATGGATACACGAAAATATATACTTACATAATTGCCCATACATTTGAGTAAATAAATTACTCTGCCTAAAACTTAGAATGTCATTTTCATATAGTTACATGTCGGTTCAGTTTTAAAGTCATCCATCCAATGTCAGTATAATTTTAACATGCCACTGACAGTTAAATGTCAGTTTCAAGTCAGAATTTAGAATTTCAACCTTTTTTTATTTTTATGCTATTAGATAGGTCAGAATTCTTTGTTGAAAACTACAGAATCTACTCTGACTAGTTTAAGCAAAAGTGAAAGTTACTAAACAATACTAGACAGTTCACAGCCCTCTAGAGACCTACAGGCCAAGTCCTAAAGATGCCAGAAGCAAGGCACAAACATAGTGTGTGGGCTGCTCTAGAAAAAATACCACTGCTGTTACTCTGGAAAAGACAACAACACCCCATGATCCTTGTCTTCCACTAGGAATTTCCAAGCTGCTATGTCTTTCTTAAACAGCACTCCCCTTCCGGAGACCTCGCCACAGTGAATACTGATTTGGATAGTTTCTATTAGCTCCATGTAGCCCTTCTGTTGCTTGCTGGTTTCTGCTCTCAAGAGTGTGGACATGTCCTCTGTTGGAAAGCAGGAAGCATAGAAACACTTTTTTGAACACACACCCCCAGGCCAGGAGCCTGCCCAGAGAGGAGCTGCAGAGGCACAAGAGCTCCTGCACTGAGGCCCACCATTCCATGCCTAAATACGTGCAGATCCTGGGGAGCAGCTGTGTGGCCCGGAGCAGCCCTGCGGCTCAGACCAGTGTGACTATGGGCAGAGACGAGCCAGGGCTCCGCCCCGACCACAGAAGCTCAGGCACACGCGCCCAAGCCAAAGGCCTGCCCAGAAAGGGGCTGCACGGGCACACAGGCTTCAGAGGCTTGCCATACCATCAACCACAGCCAGGGACCCACCTGAGAAGAGCTGTACAGGCACACAAGCAATACCCAGAGGCTCACCTCAATACCACTGATAAGTGCAAGGAGACCCTAGCCAAAGCCTATACAGACAACAGAAACTGGGATGCACAACCCCCAACCAAAGGCCCTCCCAGACAATAGCTATATAGGGGCCCCAGCGAGAGGCATGCCTAGATAATATCCCACGTGTGCTCAAGTCCCAGCCAGAACCCTGCCCAGACAACAGGTCATCTCAGGGATCTAGAAGGCCACCACTCTGAAACCAGGAATTGGTGTACCAGTGAGCAGCAGCATAAAGGCTGCTCGGTGGCTTGCTGAGAACTCAAGACCACCAGGTAAGCAAAAAGTCACCTCAACAAAGACACAGCAGGCTGCATCTGTTGAAATGAGAAGACATGTAAGTAAGTCCAAAAACCAGATTTCTAGATCTCCTAAGAGAACCCCAAAGGACAACGAGATGGAACAATCTGATACTCAACAACCTAGACTCCCTGAACTGGCAATGAAAGGAGACCTGGAAAAAATGAAATCAGAAATAATTTCTCAGAAAGCGGCAAAGATTCTACCCATAGTACAAGATATGATTAATAAATCTAGAGTGGACACAGATAAAAAAAATAGAGGAGCTGAGGAATATGAAGGAATCCCAACATAGAAAACAAATGGAATCCATAAAACAGATGCAAACAGATTTCTAGGAGATTAAAAACTCCACTGAACGTTTACACAGCAGAATAAGCCAATGCAAAGTTAGAACTACAGATATAGAAGATAGGATTGCAATTAGTGACCAGGAAAAGAAAAATTTCTTTAAAATTGTAAGGGACCACCAGAAATCAATCCAGCACCTGCTAGACGATGCAACGAAGAGTAACATCAGAGTGATTGGAGTCAAGGAAGAAGCAGGAGAAAAATGCAGATGACATAAAAAAACTGTTCGCAGAAGTAATGGCAGAAAACTTCCCAACTAGGGGAAAAGAATTTGACATAGAGATAAGTGAGGCATATAGGACTCCAAATAGCCTTGATCAAAAAAAAATCTATACATAGGAATATAATACTTAAGATTCCACAAACCCAACAGAAGAAAAAAATTCTACAAGCAGTTAGAGAAAAGAAACAAATCACATAAAATGGAAAGCCCATCAGAATCACAGCAGACTTCTCAACACAAACCCACAATGCAAGTAGAGCATGGAGCAACGTATTTCAAGCCCTAAAAGGAAATAACCTCCAACCCAAATTGATGTACCCTGCAAAACTATCTTTCAAAATTGATGGAGAAATAAGATACTTGCATGACAAAGAGCACCTTAGGAAATTCACGAATAACAAACCAGCACTCCAAAGAATTTTAAACAACATCCTAGGAAAACACAATGAGGATCACAACCCCAGGAAGTCCAGCAGAATGAAACCATCAGGCATGACAATAAATTAAACACAAAAGGGGAGAATCCAACAAAAACAAAAAGCCATGACAATGATAAGTCAATATGTATCAGTTAGAACCATCAATGTTAATGGTCTCAATTCACTAATCAAAAGAAACAGACCGGCAGAATGGGTCAAGAAGCAAAATCTAACAATAGGCTGCATACAAGAAACACACTTAATTCAAAAAGAAAATCAAAGACTGAAAGTTAAAGGGTGGAAAACAATACTCCAGGTGACAGGAACCC
>NW_004624895.1:2823264-2833720 GCF_000247695.1 Heterocephalus glaber | reverse complement strand
TATAGTTTTGTTTTCTTGAGACAGGGTCATGCTATGTAGTTCAGGCTAGCCTTGAACACACTATGTAGCCCA
Source organism: Heterocephalus glaber (assembly GCF_000247695.1). The sequence goes on along the minus strand of NW_004624895.1, from coordinate 2,833,648 downwards.
GGCTGGCCTCAAACTCACAGTGATCCTCCTGCCTCAGCCTCCCGAGTGCTGGGATTATAGGCATGCATCACCATTCAATTCAGTTGGTTTCTAACTCACCGCACCACCCCACCCTAGATAAACCAACCCAGTGAAGAAGTATCCTGAACGAATTTTCTGAGACACTTTTGTTGGGTGAGGCTTGGAGTTGTGCTGCTAGAAATACGGAAGGCAACATCTCTCTGTGCAGTCAAAAGATGTCTTGAGGTCCACAACGTTTCCATTTGGGTGGCTCAGTCTGTGGCCTGGATGCTTCCTGGCCTCTCTGCCACTCTGCATGCCTAAAGCCCCTATGCCAAGCAAGAACTGCAGTTAGGTAACGGATTCACCTCTTGGAACCCTGCTGTGGGCCAGGTGAACTGTTCTATTATAGCATGTCCGTGAAAATGTTGACTGACTGAATGACTGACCGGGTTGGGGCTTATTAGGCACTTAGTGCTTATTGAGCACGGACGTCCAGCGAGATGAGTCAAAAATGCAAAATCCACCCCGAGCCAGCTCCTATGGGGGCCCTCCTGGGGAAAGCACATCTATTTACAAGTGCGGTGGGAGGCGCAAGGAGATGTAAGGGCACCTCTCTAAGCTGCAGGAAAGGTTGGGATAAAGGCCCTCCTTCCTTGTCTTGTGGGAAAGGGAAAAACCCGCCACAGTGCCAGGGTGAGGCGTCTCCTCCCAGGGCTTCCTGGACCCAGGAAACTCACGCGGCTGAGCCCGGACTTCAGTCGTTTTCGCCGCTGCGGCCTCGCCCTCCAGCCCCTGCGGAGCTACAAGGGCCGGCAGTGGAGGAAGGAAAGCTGCCCTAGCCGGCGAGCGGCGCCAGGCCGTTTCCCAGTCGGAGCGGTCTGGGGCTCCCCTCGCTGACCTCACGACCTTGCTGCGTAGATACCCCGATCACGTGGCTGCCGCGCCACTGTGCCCTATAGCCCCCTGGTGGCCGGACTCTGGCAACGCCGGTTCTGTGGGCGGGAGCCCAGCCGAGCCCAGCCCAGCCCAGCCCAACCCAGTCCAGTCCAGTCCAGTCCAGCCCAGCCCAGCCCAGTGGAGTCGAGTCAGGCAAGCTCCTACATTGGCATGAGCACCCGCGGTGCGATCTTGGGCTCTACGGTGGAAATTCCTTCGCCGATGGCGCCGGGGATGGCACCGAGAGGCCCAGGGCAGCCTCCCCAAGTCCGAATTGAAGTGGGTGGAGGCGACAGAATGGCCACAGTATCTTGAACTAGGATCCCAGGTCCCTTTTGCAAATAACAGAACAGAATAAGGGAGTTTAAGGAGTCTTTTTGTTGTTGTTCCTTAGAACATGTATCTCTTGCCAAAATAGCGTGAACTAATTATTACTCCTCTGAGCCTCAGTGTCCTGATGCAGAAAGTAGAGATATTAAGAGTGCCTACTTCACAAGGTATTTATTAGGATTAAATCAAATAATCCACCTAAAGGATTTTAGCAGACTGGTCAAAGCTAGTTAGTTGTTTAATTTGTTTCTTAGGGCTTAGCAAAAAGCTAAGAGTAGGTGTCTTTTTTTCCTCATGATTAAGGGAAATGAAAGGATTTTGACACCATAAACTAAATACATACATAAAGTGAATTACTCATAAAAATGTATATATATAATAATTACAACCCTCTCTTCCCACACTTAGCCTGGACTCTGAGAAACGAAACCCCACCTTAGTATGTACATAAACAGAACTTTCCTAATCCACTTCATTTGCATTGTCTTCATTTGCATTGCCTTCTCAGGACTCTGCAGGCAAGTAGTTCCTGGCAGGATTTTCCCTCAAAACCCATCAACTCTTCCATGAAAAGCATCAACAGCTTGCACCCTAGAATTCTTTGAATGCCTCCCCTTAAAATCCTCCCTTATAGAAACATTATGCATTACAAACTTGTTCTAATTTTTAAAAACAGGAAAAACGTGTTATATACCTTAAATGTAAAAAAAAAAAAAACTCCCCTTGTTGATTCCACCATCGCTATACTGTTGGCATCATGATTCTTAGCCAATTCCAATCAAATTCCCACATTGAAAGTCCCCCTACCTTGCCTCAAACTTACGTTTCTCAAGTTCCTCCCTGAGGTACTGTTACAGATTTGCCAGGTGGTGTTCTCTCTTAATGAAATAAGCAGTAAACAGCTTTGTCATATCAGCTGGTGATAGCCAGGAACTTGACAGTTCCGAGTACCACAGCTTTACCACAGCTCCAGATCTTCAACTTGGAAACTGTATGCTCCTCTCAGATCTCTTAAACCTCTCTGCTGTAATGGTAGGAAATGAAGGTTTCACATTGGTTGGAGCTCTGATCTCTTTCCCTGAGTTCCAAGTTGCTAAGGATAATAGGCCTATTGCCCACACGTCATCCACTATGAGAAGTCATTCCTGACTCCCTGGATTATAGGGCTCTTCTCTGTATTCCAGCCACCCTCTGGCTCACCTCTTACATGGCTCTCACCACACCTGTTTTGTCCCCAGTGAGCCACTGTATCTAACAGCAAGTCTAGTAAGGCAGGGTTTCCTGCATTGTGCTTGAGATGTCAGCAGATGATGTGTCTGGGACTCAGGTGATTTTATGATAATTTCTATATTTCTACTCTGGCCACCACACCCAAGACCCTCTAGCTACACTTCAGTTTTCTCCATTCATTCAAGTGTTCTAATAGCGTACTCAAAAGAATTTTTATCATTTTCTTCTAAGTTATTCAGATTTTTTATTAGTGCCCTTCATTATTTTATCTTCAGATATGATATATTTCTATGTTTCTCTTTCTTTTTCTTTTTTAATTTTTTTAAATTATATTAGTACATGTTTGAAATGCATGCAGTTTACAATAATCTTGGGGAGTGGTTACATGTACATACCACAGCTTGTGACTTTTTTTTATCCCCTTCCCTCCCTCCCCTCCCTCCTCCTCCAGTTTCCCTATCCCATTTTTCATTCTTGTTGATATTACTGATCTTAGCTCATGTTATGGCATATAATATTTACATTAATTGAGGTTATTAAGTTCCTGTACATGGTATATCTTTATTCTACTTGTTTCCCCTTCCCCTCCTCCTCACCCCTAGCACTTTTTCCCTTGGACCACTTCCATATTGCAAGAGATCCATCTCCTAGTCCCCTTTTATCCATCCTTCATTATTCTCTTTATACTTTGCCTCACTCAAATAAGAGATACTATAACATATTTAAGCTTTTGTGTCTGGTTTATTTCACTCAACATTATATTTTCCAGGTGCATCCATTTTACTACAAATGTCTCAAATCTGTCATTCTTTATAGCAGAGTAGTATTCCATTTTTTATAGATACCACATTTTCTTTATCCAGTTGTCCATTGATGAGTATACAGGCTATTTCCAGGATATAGCTATTATGAGCTGTGCTGCTATAAACACTGGTATGGATGTATTACTGTAGTACAATGTCTTAAACTCTTTGGGGAAGATACCTAGGAGGGGAAATAGCTGGGTCATATGGAATTTCTAATTTTGGTTCTTTGAGAAATCTCCACACTGATTTCCATAATGGTTGTAACTAGTTTACATTCCCACCAACAATGAAAGAGGGTTCCTTTTGCACCACAGCCTCACAAGCTTTTGTAATTGTTTGGTTTCTTAATGATTGCCATTCTTTCTGGAGTAAGATAGAATCTTAGGGTTGTTTTAATTTGTATTTCTCTAACGGCCAGAGATGTTGACCATTTTTTCATGTATTTGTTGGCCATTTGTATTTCTTTCTCTGTGAAGCTGTCTGTTCGTTTCTCTTGCCCATTTCTTGACTGGATCTTTAATTTTAGGTGGTTTTTTTTTTAGTTCTTTCTACATTCTAGATATTATTTCTCTGTCTAAGGAGTAGCTGGCAAAATTTTTTCCAGTTTTGTAGGTTGTCCCTTCACTCTAATGATTGACTCTTTTGCTGTACAAAATCTTTTTAGTCTGATATAATCCCATTTGTTGGTTCTTGCTGTTATTTCTTATGCAATTGAGGTTCTGTTTAGAAAATCCTTTTCTATATCTATGTTTCAAGTGTTTTACCTATTTTATCTTCCAATAGGTTTAATGTTTCCATTTTAATGTTTGTATCTTTGATGCATTTTGATTTTAATTTAGAATATGGTGAGAGATAAGGGTCCAGTTTCAATATTCTGCATACAGATAACCAGTTTTTACATCACCACTTGTTGAATAGGCTGTCTTTCCTCCATCAAATGCTTTTGGCCCCTTTGTCAAAGATCAAATAGCTGAATGTGTCAGGGGAAGTTTCTGTATCCTAAATTCTGTTCCACTGATCCACCTATCTGTTTTTGTTCTAGTACCATGTCACTTTTTATCACTACTGCTTCTGCTTTGTAGTATAGTTTGAAGTCAGGTATTGCTATGCCTCTGGCTTTGCTCTTACTGCTCAAAATTGCTTTGCTATCCTGGGGCTCTTCTAGTTCCATATGAATTTTAGGATTATTTTTTCAAGATCAATAAAATATCCTGTTGGTATTTTGACTAGGACTGCAGTGAATCTGTATAACAGTTTGGGGAGTATGGCCATTTTGACAATACTGATTCTGCCTATCCAGGAGCAGGGCACATCTTTCCATTTTCTGAGATCCTTTTCAACCTCCTTTGTCAGAGTATTATAGTTTTCTTTGTAGAAGTCTTTCACTTTCTTGGTTAGGTTAACTCCTAGGTATTTCATTTTTCTTGAAGCTACTATGAATGGTATTATTTTCATAATTTCCTTCTCATCCTGTTCATTGTTGTTATACACAAATGTTCATGATTTTTGTGTGGTGATCTTGTATCCTGCTGCAATGCTGAAGTTTGTCATTAATTCTAAGAATTATTTGGTGTTCTTTGGGTCTTTTATGTAGAGTATTATGTCATCTGCAAATAATGACAATTTGAGTTATATTTTTCCTATATTCATCCCTTTTATTTCTTTCTCTTGCTTAATTTCTCTGGCTAATGTTTCAAGTACTATGTTGACAAAATGAGGTGATAGTGGATATCCTTGTCTTGTTCTTGATTTTAAGGGGAATTCTTTTAGTTTTTCCCCATTTAGTATGATGCTGGCTATTGGTTTGTCATATATAGCTTTTATCATATTCAGATATGGATCTTCTATACCTGTTTTCTTCAGAGTTTTTGTCATGGAGGGGTGTTGGATTTTGTCAAAAGCCTTTTCTGCACCTGTTTATATGATCATGTGGTTTTTGACCTTGCTTCTGTTTATGTGATATATTATATTTATTGACTTATGTATTCCCTTATACACTTATGATTGATATTTGTCAGCTAATAACACTACAGTGCTTATTTCTTGTAGCTTTTACTGGTATGTTTTTATATTTGTTCAGGCTTTACCACCTTACTCCTCTTTTTGCCAAGTAATCTTTAATTTTTACCCTTTACATTATTATACTTATCATTAGAAAGCGAGCCAAAACTTTATGTTTTCATTTGTAAAACTCTATGGAATGTACATTTTCAACAGAGTAAATTGGGAGACATTTTAGATCTAAATGATGAACAGTCCCAGAGTTAGAAAAGAGATTTAAAAGAAGTATGCCAAAGGGCTGGGGATGTAATTCAGTGGTATAGTGCCTGCCTGAAAGCATGAGGCCCTGAGTTTGATTCCCGGTACAAAAAAAAAAAAAGAAGAAGAAGAAAAAGAGAAGTATGCCAAAATGTTCAGTGTTTGCCTCTGGTTTATTTTTTCTTTTTTCTGAATACTTCCTGAATATTTAAATATTAATAATTTATTCTACTACTACTACTTGTATAACAACTCTAAAATTATTTAATAAGTAAAATGGTTTTACAAAATGTTCTAGTAAACAGGGAAGCAAAAAGTTTATTTTCAGGTATTAATGAAACTAAACTGAGTTTAGTTTCAATTATGTTTCCCTGGGGTAAAATTAGTGTTTGGTTCATCCAGGATATTTAAAATCCACCTACATCATGTTCCCACTAGTAAAATTTAAGTTCTAAAACAGCTTTACTCTGTCCTTGATAATCATCAGGATATTGATCAAGTATTTATATCTCCCTCATACCTATTACCCCAGCCAATCAATCATTGATCTTCCACTGTTGTCTTAGTTTCTTTTCTCATTGCTGAGACGAAACACCCAACACCCACAAGTTAAGGAGAAAAGGTTCATTGTAGCTTACAGTTTGTAGAGGTTTCAGTCCATAGTCATCTGGCTGCAAGGCAGGGTGGCATGGCAGAGGACAAACAGTCCATGGCAGGATAGACAGCAAGCAGCAAGCAGTGAGCATTCCATTCCCTTTTATCCCATTCAGGCTATAAGCCTATTGGATGGTACCACCCACACCCATGGTGGGCCTTCCCATTACCCACACTTAGAACTATGCTAAACCAATGAGTGGACTGATTTAGTTATCACACATTCTTTTTTTTTTTTTGTTTCGGGGATCAAACTCAGGACCTTGCACTTGCAAGGCAGATGCAGTGCCACTGAGCTAAATCCCCAGCCCGGTTATCACACATTCTTAATCCCAGTATCACAAATCCTAATCCAGCATCACACACCCATGATCCAGCCACCTCTCAAAAGCCCCACCTATGAGTGCATACGGCTTTGGGAGAACATCTAGATATAGGCCATAACAACTGTGATTGAGTTTTTCTCAACTATGTCAATATTTTTGCTTGAAATATAGAATATAAGGTTTATAAAGTATGAAATAAAAGACAGATAATAGGAAAAAGAGAAAAAAAAAAGGTATTTTAATCCAGCACAAACAATGTATCTAAAAAGTATATCTTGACTTAGTACAACTGTCTTACATGTTTTATGTGTTCTTTGGCCTATTAGTCTGGTTTTCAATCTGTATAGATGATAATTAACTTTATAAGGTCTTATAAGATAAATAAATGAATCAGATCCTGGAAAAATAAAAGGGATGGAGGGAGGTGGAAAAGGAAAGAAATTGAAATGTGTTATGTACATGTACCAATTCTCTAAAGTGAATATAATCATTATTTACTGCAAACATGTACTAATAAAAGTCAAAAAATGTTCACAAACTTTGGATCCCAAGCTACCATCTGCTTCCTGGCTATATAACCTTAGTTTTATTACTATTTCTTGCTGAGACTCATTTTTCTCCTTCAAAATGAGGTCAAGAATTTTGAGTATATTGTCGACATGTTCAGTACATACTGATTGTACTGGTTAAAAGTCATATTATTAATTATTCTTTAGTACAAGAAAAGTAGCAGAGTGCTCAAAAACCCATATTTTGCAGGGCACTTATTTTTAATATTTACAAATGCATAGGGGATAATTAGGAATCTTAAACCCTTAATTCTAAATTTTGATGATGTGACATAGATGTAACTACAAAAAAACTGTATTAGTCACTTTCCCATTGCTAGGACAAAATACCCAATACCTGCAACCTAAATTCAGTCTGTGATTGGCTGGCTCCAAGACAGAAACATCATGGTGAAAGGGCCTGGTGGAGAAAATCTCTTAACCCATGACAGCCAGGAAGCAGAGAGAAAAGGGAGAAGCCAGGGACAAGAATATACCCTTCCAGGTCACACCACCAGTAGCCAACAGCTTCCCCACTCCTAATCGCACATTGAACTATGAACTCTTCAGTATCCACTGATGAGTATAGCACTCCCATGAGCCAATCGCTTTCTGAAAGCCCCACCTCTGAACACAAGAGACTTTAGGGAGACATTTGAAATATAAACCATAATGGAAACCCATCTCCCACTTTTTACCACACCAAGAATGAATAGTCCAACTAATAAGTGACACCCTAGGAGAGGACCAAGCAAGTGATCTAGAATGTCTTCCAGGTTTCTGATCTTATAAACTAGGTTGATGGCATTCAGTGGTGTGCACTGTTCTCTTACTGGCCATCTCTTCTCCAGCTGTGGCTTTTCCAGGTGGACAGCAGTAACAAAGGCTTCCATTCATTGAGAGCCTACTGTGTTTTAGGCATATCATTCATTCCAGCCCCAAACATTTATGGACCAGCTATGTTCTAGGCAGTGTTCTAAGAGCTGAAGATGTGCCTGAACTAAGCAGACTGAGATGTCTGCTCTTACTGAGTTTATATTCTCATAAGAAGAGACAGCAATACACAGTATAACAAGTGAGTATGTTATGTGGAATAGTACAATAGAAGAAAGCCATATGATAGGAAAATAAAGCAATGAAAGGGGAATGAGAGGGCTGATGGGCAGATATGCAGTTTTAAATGGGCCATTTGGGGTGAGCCTGATTAAGAAGGGGACACAAGCAAATATTACAACATTATGAGGAATCAAGTCACAGGGCTATCTGAAGGAACAATGGAAACAGCAAACACAAACACATGAAGTGAGGGTGTGGCTGGAATATGTGTCTAGATAGTCCAGCAACACTGTGCTGTACCAGGGGTATAAGCCAAGAATGGAAGACAGATCATTATAGAAGCAATTATAACAAAATAATTAATACTACCTAGGATATATAGGGAATAAACTTCAGCGGAGTCAGGGAAAGCTGGCCTGAGGGAGAACCAGTGAGATGATACATGAAGTTTCATGAGGATCTGGCCAGGTGAAGGGGAGAAATCCAAACTGATGGAGCAGCACTTTGGGGGTAAAGACAACACAATGGCCTGGCAGAGCAGTGGCCTTCTAAGCTGTTTTTTTAGAGAGGCCACACATAATTTTTCCAGTTAGACAACTGATCTGATGGCACACCCAGTTTTAAATGTGTAACATTTCATTGCAAGTACAGAGCCTGATTTATTCAGGCAAACCTTACTCGTGGTTTTTCAGTTATTTTCCACTTTCCCATTATTACAAAAAATCCTAGAGTAAATATCTTTGTTCATAAAACCTTTTGTTTGTCCAACTATTTTCTCAGCATCAATTTCAAGAAGTGAAACTGCCAGATCTAGGGATTTTCATATTTCAATATTTGATGATTTTCCTGCCAGCCTACCAGAAAGTATGTCCATCCTCAGTCTTACCAGCAGCATGGCAGAGAGACTAATGGCCAAAATTCCCACCAATAGTTCGTCATTTTGATTATCTTATCCCAGACACTGGATATAAAAAGGAGAATGAGGGGAAGATATTTTCAAACTCTGAGAAGCACCTTTCCTAAACTGATCATCTTTTCTGTCTTAATATAAGAAATGAAATAGAGGCCTTGTTCCTGTGCTGACTTGGCAAGCAGAAATTAGTACCAGGTGCAGCCAAGAGAATGAATGGATATTTGTACCCATTACTTTAGAAACAATTATACAGCACAACGGTAACGACTTCTGGCTCTGGGGAGAGGCATCTGAAATTCAGTTCCAGCTCCAGCCCATACTAGCTGTGTTACCTTAGAGAAGTGACTCTGTGTGTGCCTTAATGCCCTCCTCTATAAAATAGAAGGATGAACATGGTACATGAGTGAGGGAGCAGTTGTAAAAAGCCACTCTAAGGTCTTAGCTCTTTCTGAGATGAACTGCTGCGTGGGGGATCCCAATACCCCATCAGCATGAGGCCACAGGATCAAGCACTGCTCTCTCTGCACCTCCTCCCTTATTGATGACATACAAATTACAGTTTTATTTGTTCAATAGCGGTATAAAAATCATAAGATTTTTCACCAAAATAGAAAATAAGAACCATAACATGCTATAAGCACCCTGTATATTTTAACTGACAATAGCATTTTTTATTGGTACATTTTAGGTATGCAATATAATAACATTCATCATTGGAAATTTATACCTTTACATAATCTCTCTTGGTTCTTATTTTTCCCCTTTCCCCTGCCCTCTCTTCAACCCCTCCATCCCTCCCTATTTACAACGACTTTGTTTCCATTTTTTAATTTTCTCATATTAATTCCATCCCCTTCTTTCCTTTCCCCTGCCTCTACCCCTCCCACTTCCCCTTTGCCCCTTTTCTTCCTATTTTACATTATCTATTATACCTTTTAGTCCTTATTTACACTTTCAGTTTCTCACACTAGAGAAACTATTCCGTATTTACACATGTGTGTCCTGTATATTTCACTTAAGAGTATGGCCTCAATGTTTATTCATTTAGCAATAAATGTCTCTAATTTCTCATTCTTTATGGCTGAGCAGTACTCCATTTTATTTAAAAAAACCACATTTTCTTTATCCAGTCTCCAGTTGATGGGCATTTCGGCTGCTTCCAAGGCTTAACCATTACAAATTGTGCTGCTATGAACATGGGTACACATATATCACTGTGGTATCATTCTTTTAATTCTTTGGGGAAGATACCCAGCAGGGGAACAGCTGGGTCAAATGGGATTTCCAGTCCTAGTTCTTTGAGGTATCTCCATACTGATTTCC
>NW_004624895.1:2795470-2811350 GCF_000247695.1 Heterocephalus glaber | reverse complement strand
GGAAATAAAGTCTTTGTAAATAGGGAAGGGTAGAGGGCGTGAAGGGAGGGCTAGGAATGGGAAAAAAGTAAGAACCAAGATGCATTATGTAAAGGTACACTTCCCAATGAGAAATGTAATTGTGTTGTATACCTACAATGTACCAATAAAAAATTTAATACAAAAAAAAAGAAATAGTACTTATTTCTTGAGTAAAGGAAAAGCAAATGTCACACAAAATGATGTAAAAAGAAATGTTAGACCAGGTTAGGGAAATATAATTTCCAGTTTTTTCAAATACACACAATAGAGAAGAGGATAGGGAAAGGGAAGAAAAGGGATGAATCAAAAAACAGGTTTTCCAAGCAGTGCTCTACACTGAATGACCCTGCTAACTCCAGTGAAAAGGAGAGTGAGGGAGGATGTGGACAGAATGTATTTACTTTTCTACTCTATCTGGTTCCAGAAAGGAATGATGACAGCATATTCTGTGTCTTTGGCCACATCATTGAAAAAGTGTTTACAGAGTAAAACAGCTGCGAATAAAACCATTATTTTCAGCTGGACTAGATGTTAGAGTTAGAAATACCCTTAGATTTAGGGAGGAGTAGGGATGAATTAAGGGTCAAAATTGATTCAAGCTGGGAGATGTTGGAGTCTGCTGTAGCTTTTGGGGACTGACTTGAGCTGCCTTCTTCCTAGGGGTGCAAGAGGTGTCCCCTTTATTTCTGAAGAGATTGAGGGGGCTGCCATGGGACACAGAGGTGCCCTCTTGACTCTTTTTCCTGACCCAATTCTTGGGTAAAAGGTCAGAGGCACAGGGGCCATACTTCTGGTGATGAGAGTTAAGGAAGCTGAGGTTTAAAGCAAATATGGAATGCCGGAGGAGGAAGCAGAGAGATGAGGGCACAGTACAGGAGGCTGAATCTCTACATTTGCCACCAACACAGTGCAGCTCCAGGGGGTGCCAGAAGGTGATTGTGCAGTCATGAACAGAACTGGAGTATGAGGCCAAGGAGGAGCTGAAGGGGTACTTCCAGAAAGAGAAGCCCTTCAAGCCAAGTTCTGTGCTTGGCTACTTACTCCCTGCAAGGCTTCATGTAGCAGTTGGTTACCACCCTTCCCTCAAGGCCACAGCCTTCATCCCTACTGAGTGGGTCATCAACTATTAGCATAACTAGAACCCTAACAATCTTCTCTGGGACCCTCAGTCCCTGTCATTCTTGGTATAACACAGCACAGGGTTCTCTGTAAAACCCTAACATCCATGATTCCTACCAGGCCTCCTGTCCCAGTCGATCTTCATATGACTCCCCCAGTCGTAGTGCCCTCACTCCTGTCCCCTGACCCTACAGCTCTATGTTTCTAACATACCAGCTCTCACTGCTGCATACTCTGTCCTGCTACCTCAGTGGAGCCCTTATTTCCTGCATGACAAACTCAGATGTACACATGCCTCTCACTCTCCACCCTTCTGCCTTCTCCTACTTGCAAAAATAGGACCTTAAGCACCTACAGGAAACATAAGGACCCTAAGGGTGTGAAGTCACACAAGTCTTTTATCACCCTTCAATTTGAGACCAGAGAACGGAACAGGGAGGGCTCCTAAGGGCCAGGTTCCTGGGAAGATCCCTTTCTTTCCTTCCTCCATGAATGCTTTCCACTCTGCAAAAATGGTGTGTTTGTGGTGTGATCAAAAACTAAATTGAATGTTTAATTATTAAAAATTATCATAGTAAAAGATACACTGCCATTAATGTTCCTCAAAACACATTGCCTTGCTTTGAATACACTTATCCCATCATTTTTGCCACTTTTTGAAATAGTTCTGGAAGTTCTCTTTTGTGTCTTTACAAGCCGTGATCTAAAAATACAGTGAATGCTGCTACCAAGTGCCATCCAACAGACAGGCGGGCTTGTGAAAACATTCTGGTGTGTCCTAAATCACCTTATTCACTGAATCTGGCACTGTGTGACTTCTGTCTCTTTCTCAAAGTCAAAATGACCACGAAAGGTAAACATTTTCAATTGATTCAGGGTATCAAGGCAGCCAAGATAGTACACTTAAAGACACAAAAGACTTCCAGAACTGCTTCAAAAAGTGGCAAGAATGACAGAATACGTGTGTTCAAAGTGAGGGAACATATTTTGAGGATTAATGGCAATGTGTCTTTTACTGTAATAACTTGTTTTAAACATTCACCATATAATACATACTTTCATCAAGCTTCATAGGGCTTCCTGGCTTTCTGATTCCCATGTTCTTTCCTATGTCCTGGCAACTAGATTAATTTTCCTCCCTCCCTATGGTGGGATTGGAGTGGAGGTGAGATTGGGTTGGAATGGGGTTAGTTTGGAATCCTCGGGCTACCTATGTCCTGTAGCACGTCACATCAGAATTTACAGGACGAGGCTTGGGCACTGTCAGGACCTGGGCCCACTGGTGCTGAGTTTCAAAGAGTAGCTGCTCTCTCCTCTTTCCATCAGGCAGAGGGTGGTATTAGCCCACAGAAGAGAATCCTTGTTGGGGCCAGAGTGTTATCCAGAAGGAGCAGCACTAATCTAAGGAATCCTCCCAGAAGAGGGACAACTGCCCCTCCCCAAAATGAACAGGAAAGGAGACCGTAGAATCCCCATGTTGGGCTATTAGCCCAGTACCAGACTTCTCCTTCAGACTCCTCTGGATACTTAGAGAAGAATGCACGCATTAGTATTGATTAGTACAGGCCATAATTTGGCTCAATGAGGTAGGGGCCAAGTCACTTGTGGGAAAAGGACCCTTTATCTCTGGGGAATATTTCAGCCCATTTCTTTTTCCTTTACCTCTTCTGCAAAATAAGCTTGATTTTTAAAAAAACCCACCTCAGAGTATGACCCCCTTTTATAGTTTTGCATTATATTTTTCTTATTTCTTTTACTTCTTCCAAAAATACTACGAGATATTAAAGTAGATGCTGATTTATAGATACATATTTATTGACATAGAAGCCCACAACATATTTTGTTTAGTGAAAAACTACAGCATATACAACATCACTTGACCATTTTTATCTGTACACATGCGTATCTGGATACATAGATATAGGGAAAAATCTAGAACATTCACCAAAGGGCTGACAATAGTTATATGAGGGTGGAGACTTTTGGGTAATTTGTTCTTAAAGATTAACAGTGAATTATATAACACTTTCACAAAAAGAAAAAAGCTATCAAGGAAATGGGCACACACAGAAAATAGACTCTTAGGCAGTGGGGAGAGAGACAAAGGACAGAGCTGAGTCCTTTCCCTTCCACCATACTGGTAAGCCAGATCCTTTATTCTCCGGAACCTTTCTCCTCCACCCCAAAAGAAAGCTGTTTTGCAGATTAATTCATGCAATGAGAAGTCCCCCTCCCCCAGTTTTACCATCACTGAACTTTGAATATAGGGAAGAGGGTTCATTGAAAGCTGGGGGTTGGCATCTTACTGTGGCTCAGCGGGGTCACTCAATTCATGAGGGGCTTCTCTGGACCCCTCCTCCTCTGTATGTGTCAGCTCCTGCAGGGTGATGATCAGATTCTCAAAAACCTGGGCCTTGTTCTCATTGTCACAGATTTCTTTTGAGTGGCCCTCCTCCCCACAATAAGAACAGTACATTGTATATTTTCGTTTCCTGGCTCTACACATATCTCCAGGACCATTATTGTTATGCCCAGAACCACCACTAGCAGAAGGAGACTGAACTCCGCCATTGTTGGGAGAATCAGTGACCAGCATGTGGTCCTGAGATCTGGCCCAGCCAGTCAGTGGTGGGGCATCAGAGAATGACAGTGGAGGGTCCTCAGACTCCACCAGGATCACATCTTCATCTGAGTCATCGAGAGTATCATCTATTTCTATCACGTTGCAGTCAGCACTGCCAGTAGCCATTGGCAGGGAGCCTTGAAATGCCACAGGGCTAGTTGCTCTCTCCAACATTGACTCAGATCTTTTGGGCCGCTTCCACTTAATAAAAGTGTCATCCCAATCCTCTTCCTCCCTTATCATCCTGATTAATTCCAGGAAATTGGGAAGCTGGTCCTGCTCATTTGCATATATCCTGAGAAGATGCTTAAGCCTGAAATGCAGGTCCCTATTCAGCTCAGCCCCTACCAGGAGCTGGTGCAGACGAGTCTGGTTTGCATCTTTCTTAGCTAGGATGCCTGCCTGAATAGCATTCTGGAGCTGCACCTCTAAACGGATCACATAAAGGGAGGCTTTCTCCCCTTGTGCCTGCAGGGTGTTAAAAAATTTACCATGGACAGTCACACTGCTCTCAGGCTCCCCAAACACCAGTTTCATTGCCCGCAAAAAATCAGCCACACTTAGGTTGGGGTTGGCAGCCTGCAGCACATGCATGACCTCCCGGGCAGGACCCCTAAGGGTTTTCATCAAGCGTTTGAGCTTTTCCTCCTCAGACATATTCCAATCTGGCAGGACCCCATTGACTTGGATCAGCCAGTTTTCAAAGGTTTCTTCCCCGTAGGCTGGCACTGCCCTCCCAGAGAACAACCTCATGTTTCTCTCTACCAAGGTGGCCATCAAAGGACCAAGACTCCTCCCCAGGGACCTCAGCATGGAATGGGCCCAAGGCGGCAAGGCTGTGTTTTGCCTCCGTCTATTACCCACACAGGCAAGGATGCTAGCCATGCCTGATGATGATAGGGTATCTGAATACAACAAGGTGCTCAAGCTTTTCAGGAAAAACAAAAGCGTAATCAGCAGGTGTGCAGCAGGCTCAATCTTCCTCCTACTTCATTAGCGACTGCAAAAAACAGAAAAAGGGGTTATTAATAAGGAAGCAGGCTGCAGCCACATTCTCTCCCTACCTCAAGAGCCTTCCTTAGATTTTCTATCTGCCCACTGCCCTAAAAATACTCTGCAGGAGACTGGCAATTAAGGCATCCTGGAGCTAGCCAGGGTCCATGCGCTAGCAGGGTGCTTTTTGCAGCTAGTCCTCCAAGAGCGACAGCAACTGTTGCTTGGAATTCTGGGTTTAACAGTGTGTGAAGTTGATAATTGGACTGTCAAAATAGAGCACAATGGTCACAGATTTGTGAACATAAAATAAAATCTCATTAATTTTATGATCTCTGGTCTCAACCACACCCCCTTCTCACCACCCCCCGCTACCCCCTCCCATTATTTCTCAGATTCTTACACAAGTTCAGAAATAGGAGTGCGCCTTTATTTTACTTCCAGCCTCTGCAACTGGTGCCCTCGGTGAGAAAGCTCGCTTCCGCGGTATGGTCTGACTCCGTCCACAGAGGGTCGCAGATCCGGGTGCTCAGGGCATTGACACTGCGCCACAGAAGAGGGCAGGGAAGGGAAGGTTCTGAAGCAGCCTCAGCCTTAATACCGATACTCCTCCTCCTCCCACCGCCTCTCCTGTCACCGGGCGGAAAATTCCCTCTCCCACCTTGTAAATAAAAGTCCAAACGACCCCCAACCCCGCGCGCTCAATCCGCCCCCCCCCCCGACCATCAGCCTACCCAGCTCTACAATCAGTTGTATGGAATTCAAGTTCAGATTCGGCTTTGAGGGGCTGCCACGGAGAAAGGGAACAGCATTTGGACACACCCACCCACAGTGAAGGGGGTTCAAGCCAAACATGATCCCCCCCCACGTATCCCCCTCCCCCTTTCCAATCCAGGCAAATCCTACCCAAAAACCCAGGTAAACCCCACCTCTTCAGCGCAGTCGGGCCATGGAAATGCTCCTTTTCCAGCCGCGAAATCCCAGATTTTTCCAAGCTGGAGCCGCCCTGGACTGGCGGGACTTACCCCTCCCCTCTCTGCGCCAGGGAATGTTCCCTTTCTTTACCTAGGCTCCGCTGGTGGGCAGCGGATGCTCTGGCGACCACAGCTATGGATTCCTCCTTCTGGTCTCCGCAGCCCAATAGAGGAAAAGAACAGGCGTCGACTTGGCCGCTAAGAGACCCGAGGTTGCCGGGTGGAGCCGCTTCACAAGGCCGCCCAGCGTTGAGTAGCCAAGGCGAGGCAGCACGGTTTTCTAGGCAGTCGAAGCTGCTTTATCTTCCACCCCTCCACCCCCACCCCCACCCCCCGAGACAAAAGCCTGACGAGCGGACCAAGGCGGCCAATCAGCGGAGCCGGGGGGAGGGCATCCATCGCAACCCAGGGCCTGGCAGAGCCAGAGGAGCCTGAGGTGCAGCTGGCAGACAGGGCCTGGACAGCAGCTCAGTCTGCAGGAGGGAGCCAATTTGCAACTCACCCTAGAATTTGCGACTATTTCTCCTTCCCTCCATTCTTTCATTCTCCCTCCCTCTCTCCTTTTCTTCTCCTTTTTTCCCTTTGGTTCACCTCAGCGCCTGGAGGCCTGGTGCATTAATCATGAGTTGGAACCAAAATCAAGTCAAACAGTGGAAGTTCCTCACCCTTGTATACCGGGAAGGAGAGAACGTTAGTACTATCTGTGCAAATAGGGTTCCATGGGCAACTCTTATTGTGATGGAGGGGATAACGTGTCCAATTAACAAAGAAGAGATTTAGATCACAGAGACTTATCTAATACTCACACAAGTATGAGTGCAAAACTGGTTGCATCAGGTTTATTTGGGAGAGCTAGTTAGAAATTCAGATTCCTGGCCTCATCTCTAGGAAATTCTCTCTGAGGTGTGGAGAGAGTAGTGAAGAAGTAAATGGGCCCGTCTCCATTGTATCTGTGAATATTTTATAGTGAAATGCAGCACCTGGGGAGCTGTTCTTAGCTGGGGCCATAATCTTCCCAAAATTGTGTGTTAAGATTTTGGATTCTGTAGCAGGCTGAATAGTGGCCACCTCAATGCATTCAAATTCCTGTCACTGCAACCTGTAAATGTTACCTTATAAAGTGAAAGGGTCTTCACAGATGTGACTAAGTGAAGGCGGTTGATTTGGGGAAATTATTCAGATGAGCCCTAAATCCAGTCCCTGATTTCTAAGTAGAATTTTGTTCTGTATTTAAATTGGCTCCATCACCAAATCCAGTCCTCTGCAGTGGGACCTGATGGCATTACAAGGAGACTAGGTCTCAGAAGTCTGACAACACATGTTGACTGTGTGATGGTGTCTGGGTTGGTTCATCGGAACAAAGCCAGGGCCTCTTCATGTAGGGCTTGGAGGAGCATTTGCTGAACTGGCTAAAACAGGGTATGGAGTATGTCTTATCCCTGGTCTCATGTTGCAGGAGAGGGGTTTGAGGTGAGAGGCTTTCCAGTTTTAAAAATTTTAGTTCAGGTAAGGAGGCCACATTTTATTTTCTAATTATAAAAATTAAATCTTAAAGGCCCGAAAGTTAAGTGCCAAAGATTTCAGTTGAAACAGTAGCTACCTTGGGCTGCCTTCCTCCTCTGTGCCAGTTTTCCATCCCTTATCTCATCCAAGGATCTAAGCAACCCTATTGAGATAGGCACTGTTATCCTAGCAAAGGAGCTGAGCGCAGACTGGCATCTCACACTAGGATTTTGGTTCTTCTGAACTCAAAGCCTGGATGGGGATATGCATGGCTCCCACCTTGTCCATGTTATTTGATACTCCAAGGGCAGCATTGTGCATAGAAATATTCAAAAGGAAAGTGAAGATATTTGTAGACAGACAAAAACTGATCACCAGCAGACCAAACTAGTGGAAATTAAGAATGTACTTCACAAGGAAACTGATACCAGAAGAACTAAATACAGGAAGGAATGAAGAGCACGGGAGGTGGGAGAAGGACATGGACAACATAAGTGAATATCGATGGAAGAAAGAATCATACAAACATCCCTGCTGGATTTACAGAAATAAAGTACTACACAATAAGAAAAGACATCAAGAGGGGCATAAATAAAATTCAACTTTTCTAAGGATATTGTATCACATCAGAAGTGACTTAGGTATTTATACTTTGTAAAGGTAATTGTATTGTAGTAATTAATAGGACAGGACTATTAAAATAATGGAAACATGATATAAAATTCCAAACTACCAGAGAGGAAGAAAATTGAATAATTAACAAAGACCTCAATTTTATTTATTTATTTACTGAGGATTGAACCCAAGGTTTTATGCCTGGTAAGCACTTACTCTACCACAGAGTTATGATCCCCCAGCTCAATTTTTTGTAAGTCAGGAAAGAAGAGGTTAAAGAGACATAGGTGAGACAAAAGCACAAAATAAAATGATAGCTTTAAACCTAAATATAGCAACAATTGTATTAAATGTTTTGAGAAAAATATTCAAGTTAAGAAACAAGTATCCGTTTCTCAGTTCCTGGCTATCTTGTTGGTGCTCTTCGCACCTAAGGCAGAAAGATAGCAGCTGCAAAGAAGATGAAAAACTCTCTGGATTTCATCAACTCTAGGCTCCAACTTGTTATGAAAAGTGGAAAGTACATGCAGGGGTACAAGCAGACTTAGAAAATGATAAGAAAGGGCAAAGTGAAATTGGTTATCTTCACCAACAACTGCCCAGTTTTGAGGAAATCTGAGAATATTATGCCATGTTGGCCAAAACTGGTGCCCATCAGTACAGTGGCAATAATATTGAACTGGGCACAGCATATAGAAAATACTACAGGGTATGCACACAGGCAAAATCATTGATCCAGGTAATTCTGATGCCATTAGAAGCATGCCAGAACAGACTGGTGAAAAATAAACCACGCAGAATTTCTCGTTGATAGAACTTGCCAGAGCTCATTAAAAAAAAAAAAAAAAAAAAGGCTGGGCTTGGTGGCGCACACCTTTAATCCCAGCATTTGAGAGGCCAAGCAGGGGGATCACCATGAGTTTAAGGCCAATCTGGCCTACATAGGGAGTCCAAGGCCAGTCTGAACTACATATTAAGAGTCTGTCTCAAAAAACAAAACAAAACAACAAAAAACAAGTGTCATCAAATATAACTGCATGCAGTTTAAGAGACAAACTCAAAAAGATAGGCTGACAGTAAAAAGATGAAGAAAAGCATGCAATTAATGTATAAAGGATAAAAAATTCTTTATACTTTTATTCACATCAAACAATATATTTTAAAGCAAAGAGAATTATTAGAAATATAGAAGGTTATTTTATAATGATAAAAGGTTCAACTCTCCGGGAATTTTAGCAAATTCACATGATTATGCACTTATAGCAAAGCTTCACAGAAAGACAAAATTAACTTACTAAAAGGAGAAATAGGCAAATATACAGAGTGGAAGGTCATACCATACTTTTATCAGCAATTGATCAAGACAAAATGTCTCTAAGAATATAGAATTTTTAAAAGAATATGATTAGTATCTTGAGCTAATAGCTAATGTAAAGAACACTGCAACCAACAACTACACTGCAGTATACATGTATAGAACAGTTAAAAAATTTGATCATATACTAGGCCAGAAGGCAAGTTCAATACATTTTGAAGAATTAAAGTCTGATCACAATGTAAATAAGTTACAAATCAGTAGCATATAGGTAAGTGGAAACTCTAAGCATGTTTAGAAACCAAGACACACGTTCAGAAATAAGTGATGGGTCAAATAAGGGTGATTGTAGAATTTAAATATATTTTTAGCTGAGCTAGCTGCAGGGACACATGCCTGTATTCTCAGCTACTCGGGAGACTGAGATTTGAGCCCAGCGATTTGGAGCCAGCCTGGGCAACATAGGGAGCCTCCGTCTCAAAAAAATTAGGGGAATGATAATGAAAATACACTTATCAAAACCTGTGGAATGCAGTTAAACCAGTGCTTAGAAGGAAAACTCTACTAGCAAAGATGAAAGGCCAAAGTTAATCAGTTAAGCATTCATCTTGAGATGTGAGAAAAAAATTAAAGAAAGCCAAAAAAAAGCCCAACAAAATTTTAAAAAATGGTATGATTAAGATCAGAAATTATTGAAATAGAAACCAATGAAAATAACCAGTCGAGAATAATATCCTCTCTTGCCACTTCTATTCAGTATTGTGCTGGAGATTCTAGACAGGGCAATTAGTCAAGAAAAGGAAATAAATGACATCCAGATTAGAACATAAGAAGTAAAATTCTAATTTTAGATGATATGATTTTGTATATAGAACTCTTAAGGCAATCACTAAAAAACTACTAGAACTAGTAAATGAGTTCAGCAAAATTGTAAGATACAAGATCAATGTAGAAAAATCAATGGTATGTCTATATACACTAGCAGTGTACAATTCAAACATGAAATTAAGAAAACAATTCTAATAGTATCAAAAATTAAATATTTATGGGGCTGGGGATTTAGCTCAGTGGCATCACGCCTGTCTCGAAAGTGCAAGGTGCTGAGTTTGATTCCTGATACCGCAAAATAAATAAATATTTATGAACAAATCCAACAAAAGAAGTATAAAATTATTAAGCTGAAAATCGGGAATCACTGCTGAAAGAAATTAAAGGTCTAAATAAATGGAAAGACATTTCATGTTCATGGGGTGGAATGTTTAATATTGCTAAGATGAAGAATCTAGAGATTTATCTATGGATTCAGTGTAATTCCTAGCATAATGTCAGTTCACTTCTTTTTATAAATTGACAAGATGATCCTAAAATTCATATGGAAATGGAAGTATAGGGGACCCAGAGTAGCCAAAACAATCTTGAAAAAGAAGCACAAAGTTGGAGGATCTGCACTTCCCACATTTATGGTCAGTTGGTTTTTGTCAAGAGTAACAAGGCCATTCAATAGAGAAATAATCTATTCAACAAATAATGCACAGAAAACTGAATATCCACATGCAAAAAAATGAATTTGGACCACTACCTCATACCATGTGCAAATATTTACTCAAAATGGATCATAGACCTAAGTATAAGATCTAAAATGATAAAACTCTTAGAAGAAATCATAGAAGTAAATCTTTGTGTTCTTGAGTCAGGCAAGATGTTCCTAGGTATGACACCAAAACATAAGCAACAAAAGAAAGCACAGATAAATTGGTATATGTGCTGCCGAAGTGAGCACAAGCACAGATAATTGGACTTCTTCAACATTTAAAGCTTTTGTGTATCAAAAGACACCATCAAGAAATGTAAGGCAATTCACAGGATGAGAGAAAATGTACGCATATTGTACGTAAGGGAATTTCATTTAGAATATATAAAGGTTTTTAAAAAGTTTTACAACTCAATAGTAATAAAAATACAGAGAAACCAATTTAAAGATGGGCAAAGGATTGGCCTCCTCTGTGAGCACAAAGGAGAAAGCCTGCACTCAAGGGTGATGGCAGATCGCAGGTTCTAAGGAAAAGTTAAGACAGCTGAGATTAAGTTGTTTACCAGAGTATGTACTAATGGATATTGGAAAGCGGATGAATCTTGTATTACTTTGATTGCTTATACCCTTGTGTTTGGGTGAATAAAGGCAAGATGCGCCAGACACATGCACGTGTGCGTGCTAGTGCATGTGCATGTGTGCGTGTCTCTGTGTGTGTTCCTCTGCCTACTAAGAGGCAAGAGCTCCCTGGCTGCCCACCTGTTAAACTGACTCTGTGTCTCTTTGTCATTCATTCTCATTCACCCCCAGGACAGGGGGAACAAAGTAGCAGGTCTAGGTCTCAGAATAAGGCCTGCTGGGTGGATGAGCTACAGGTGGCAACCCAATGTAGGGCTCCTGGGACCCAGGGGGCTCTGCTACAGACATTTCCTCTGCAAAGATATATAAATGGTCAATAAGCACATGAAAGGATGCTCCACATCAGTAGCCATCAGGGAAATGCAAATGAATACCACCAGGAGACAGCATTTTATACTTACTAGAATGGCTATAATGAAATACATTATCAAGTATTTGAAAGGACATGGAGAAATTTGAATCTCAAATATTGCTGATAGAAAAGCAAAATGGTATAGGTGCTTTGGGAAACAGTCTGGAATTTCCTCAAAAGGTTAAGCATAGAATTACCATATAATCCAGTAATTCCACTCTTAGGTGAATATCCAAGAGAAATGAAAACATATGTCTACAAAAACTTGTATACTATCATTTACGACAGCATATTAATAATAATAGCCCAAAGTAGAAACAGCTCAACTATCAAATCAATTGATGAATGATTTCATCCTACCGCATAGATGAACCTTGAAACTATGTTAAATAAGAGGACAGATACAAAAAGCTACATATTCCATTTACATGGAATATTCAGAAGAAGCAAATCCATAGAGACAGAAAGTAGACCAGTGAGGCTAGGGATTTAGCTCAGTGGTTCCGCTGCCTGCCTCGAAAGCGCAAGGACCCAAGTTTGATCCCTGGTACCAAAAAAAGAAAAGAAAAGAAAATAGACCAGTGTTTCCTAGGGAGAAGGAAAAAAGAGCAACTGCTAATGGCTGATGAAACTATTCTAAAATTGATTGTGTGATGATCATACAACTCTGAATATATATAAAACCACTGAATCATACAACTTAAAAGAATGAATTTATATCACAATAAAGCTATTTTTAAAAAAGAAGACTTATGGTATGGATCTGTTTATATAAAATTCAAACAGGTAAAACTAAAGTGTGTTGCTTAGATATGTATATAGAGATTATAAAACTTGAAGAAAACCAAAACTATTACCATAAAAGTCAGGATAGTGGGCCTGGGCATGAAACTTACTGGTAGAGCACCTGCCTAGCATGTGCAAGGCCCTGAGTTCCATTCCCAGCACTGAAAACAAAGGTGAACTAAACCAGGCTATTTACAGAAAAGGGCTGCTTAAACTAGATGTCCCTAAGATTAAAAGATGGAGTAGAGATGGAAGGGAATTTAGGTAGAAGAGAAGGTTTAAAGAAGCACTTCTTTGGTTCCTGAGCAAACAAATCAGATAGAGTTAACAGTGTTAAAGTGTGCAGGCTCTACAGCCAAATCAACCAGGTTCAATTTCTGCATTAACCACTTAGTTTTTAGTTTTATGATCCTTCTGTGCCTCAGTTTCCACATTTGTAAATGGAGATTGTAATCACATCCATTTCTAATGTTATGTGAGGATTAAAATGATTAACCTTGTAAGTCCTTGAGAAAGTTTTTTGACATATATGCTCTCTAACTGGCACCTGTTATTTCTTCTTGAAGCTCTTCATAAAGGTTCATTTAATTCTGAGTCCCTGCTGCATGACTGCAGTTGTCCTATATTCCATTTATTTCAGATACATGAAAATATTAAAATTTCATCTAAAAATATTTACATTTCTGTGTCCCCTCTTTTTTTCCCTGATGATCCTGGGGATCAAACAGAGGGTCTTTCACATGCCAAACACTTGGTCTACCACTGAGGTACAGCCCTGGCCCCAAACATTTACACTTCGTCCTTTAAGATTGTTTCTGCCTCTTCAGTTAGCCCAAAGGAGTTTAACAGGAATGATATTTATTGAATGTTTCAATGTGGCAGATGTAATATCTGGTGCTTTACATATGTCAACTCCTTTATTCCTCAAATTTATTTTGTGGATCAGTATGCTCAATAGAAACTGACATTTAGAGAGGTAAAGTAAGAAGCCTAAGGTCACACAATTTGTAAGAAATAATCTTTTGAAAACAAGTCCATATAACTCCAAAGCCTTTGTGCTCTCCATTGCATTATGTTTTTCTTGGAGTTGAAAATGACCATAGATCAATAGGAAATTCAAATAATTTTCTACACAAACATTGTTTAAGTCACTTTGTATTAGTCAGCTTTGTGTCACTGTGACAAAATACCTGAGAGAATCAATTTTAAAAAAAGAAAGGGTTTTTTGGCTTATAGTTTCAGAAGTTTCAGCTCAGATCAATTTGCTCTATTGCACTGGGGCTGTGGCAAGGCTGTGTGCCTTAGCAAGAGCACACAGTAGGATAAGCTGCTCACCTCAAGGTATCCAGGAAAACAAAGAGAAATAGGAAGGTGCAGAGATCCCATTATACCTTCCAAGGGCATGCCTCCAGTGACATAACTTCCCTCTACCAGGCCCCATCTCCTGAAAGTTCCACCACCTCCAAATAGTGCCATGGGGTGGGAAGCAAGCTTTCAACACATGAGCCTTTTGGAGACATTGAAGATCCAAACTATAACATATTTACATGACTTAATGTGGAGAAAGCATGCCCCAAAGCCTGAGTGCTTTATATGCTTCAAAAGTTTGTACAGTAAAAATATACAGTTAAAGAGCAGACCTAAATCTCTTGTCCTGGTAAATAGGTCTTCCTAGAAATTGTTTAAATTGTAAAAATCTATCAGATATTCCAGAAATATAGTGGTAGGGTTTCCAAGTCAGAGAAAGTGTATTACCAATAAGAGAGCCCAAGTCACCAAATCTGAGAGAGCCTAGTGTCCAACTCTTGATGGAGAGAACCTGGCTTCCAAAACTATTATTTCACCAGGTGCTTTCCTTCTTCTCCAGTTCTCTAAACACA
Source organism: Heterocephalus glaber (assembly GCF_000247695.1). Next base: position 2,796,999 of record NW_004624895.1, on the reverse strand, counting down.
GGAGCATGCCTGCCCAGAGCTGCACCCTAAAATGGCCCAGTTTAAAGTCTAACCAAATCTGCACAACTGGCACCTCAGAAAATGTAGACCAGTCCTCTTGCTGCTGCTCTGGATTGACTGAGATAACTGAGGCCTAAGTGGCCCTTTAGGACTTATTTCTGTGAAGTTATGAAGCTACGCATGTAAAATCTCCCCACTGACAGATTGATTGAACTGCTAGAACAAGTGAGAAAGAAGGGAGGAGTCCATAGGTAGAAGGCAGGCTGGAATGTCTTTGGTACACACAGTTGAAAGGTCGGCTGGCAGAAAGTAGATTAGGCTGGTGGCCATTCTGAATATTTGCAATGATGAGAGTGTTAAGCTATGGCCTGAAGGTCTGGGTTCAAAGACCAGCTCTGTTACTCACAGGCAAATTAATAAATCTCGAGACATGTTAGTTCCCTCATCTATAAATGGAGATGAAAACAATATACCCATCTCAATGGATAGTCAGGAGAATCAAATGAAATCACGGAAATTAAAGGACTAGGAAAACTCTCATGATTTATAGAACTATAAAGATTATGTGTTTATGTGCTTTATTTTCTTATGTATCCCTAGAACCTGGGACAGTGTCAGGGATATAGCAAGTACTTGATAAACACCTGTTGAATGAATGAATGAATGAATGAATAGTATATGTACTAGACTTTCAGTATGGACTAGAATACTAGTGGTTGTGATAAGCAAGATATGAGATAGGCAAAAGTAAGTTCTTGCACCCTTCCATTTAGAGCCCTGTCCATTGTCTCTTGACAGTGCCCTGGAAGTATATTAAATATCCAGTGACCCCATGCTACCACATTTTCCCTCACCCAGTCCACTTGTTATCAACGATGACAGGAACAACAGCTGCCATTTCCTGAAGGATTATTAGGTTCTAGGCACCAGGCTTCACAAGCACATCCTCAGCTTGGTCTTCAAATCCATCTCCATATTTAATGACTATTTTTCCTAGAAAAAAAATATTTCAAGGGCTCTACCATTCAAGTTTTCTGACTTGGTCTGCAAGGCAGATCTACTATTGAAACTGTCATATCTACTGGAGTTTTTGTTCTCAGAACTCTTCTCAGCCACCCAACTCATATTCAAGATTGAAATTGTGTAGTAAGGGGGCTCAACTGCTTGAATTATATCATTAAAGCACAGCAGTGTGTGATGGGGCATAAGGGCAGGGACAGGGCAGGAGCAGGGGCCCTGGTTTCTGACGTAAACACCAGCATTCAGGGAAGTTGACTAGACTTGTACTGTTGATTGGTCCTAACTGTGCCAAGGCACCAAAGCTATCTATCCTCTTTCACTATTTTTTCCATTAAGTTTATTGATACATTTTAGATATAAAATAAAGTTACATTCATCATTGGGATCTTGTACCTTTACATGAGTATCTTGGTTCTTATATTTTTCCCCTTCCCTTGCCCTCCCTTCACCCCCTCGACCCTTCCCTATTTGCAAAGACTTTGTTTCCATTTTTTTCCTTTTCTCATATT
>NW_004624895.1:2757808-2770319 GCF_000247695.1 Heterocephalus glaber | reverse complement strand
CCCCCCCCCCCCCCCCGCCAAGTGCGGACAGGGCCACACTTGTCTGTGAATTTCACACCTAATCCAGGTCTCTTCTGGAGTTTGAGGCTTGTTAACATCCATTAGCCTCTTCACTGCACCCATTTACTGGCCTGTCTTATTTTAGGATGCATGGTAGAATTTCTGGCAACCATCATAGGTTTCGTGTGTACACTGCACTCCCATCCTGGGAAAATGGTTAATTTGGGCTCCAAACTTAGCTAATTTGCCAAGGAACAGCTATCCAGCAGCATTTGTTCCAGTTCACACCTACCCAAGAGATGAGGGGAGGGTGGAGAGAATGAAAAGTATAAAGAAAAAACTATTTCTGATTTTAAGTGTTTTTAGAAGCATAAAAGAGTTAACATGTTAACTGGATTTGTACTGTATAATTTTTTCTAAAAATAATGTAATTGAAAATGTCATGCTATTACAAATTCAGTTCAATGAAGATAAATGTTAAAGTATAATATGATATTATAAAAACAAGATATATTGCTTCCACCAGAATTGTCATTTTCACATAAAAAGGGAAAAGGAATTGGTTCCAGTATAACAGTATGTGTAATTACAACTACCATTTATTAAAGTTTACTGTGCTAATCACTTTACATGTTTTATTTCAGCATCTCCTAATGACCCTATGAGGCGGAGCCTTTTATCAAATTTACAGATGAAAACTGAGACTCAGATCAAATTGAGGAAATATTCCAAAAAGTGCCACCAAAAGTCAAAATAAATGGAACATGGAAAAAAGATATGAAAGTTTGAGAATCCATTTAGTAAATCCAATATCTAACCAATAGAAATACTAGAAATAGAGAAAATAAAAAAGATATTGGTTGAAATAGTATAACCAAATGTTTCAAAAATAAAGGGTGAAGTCAGTCATGGTGCTACACACCTGTAATCCCAGCACTCTGGGAAGCTGAAGCAGGAAGACTGAAAATTCAAGTCCAATCTGGGAAACTGAGGGAATTAGTGAGACCTGTCTCAAAATTTAAATGGGTGGTGGTGGTAGTGGTAGGGATGCAGCTTAGTGTGAAGGTCCTGGGTTCAATCACAAAAAAAGAAAAATGAATTTTTAGATTGAAACAGCCCACAAATGGTATTTCACACAATGGAATATTATTGCTCAGCCATAAAGTAGAACAAAATCATATCATCTGCAGGAAAATGTACGGAACAGAAATTATCATATTAAGTGAAATTAGCCAGACTTAGAAATCTACATGTCACATGATTTCTCTTGTATGAGAAACCTAAAAAATAAATAAAATAAAGTGGAAAGAACAGAAAACCAGGAGGTAGATTTCTAGAGATAGGGAAGAGGGCAATTGAGGAGGAGGAGGAGGGGTGGGGAGAGGAAAATCAGGATAATGGGATTGAAATTGATTAAAAATATGTTAAATGAAGCCCCATCATCATGCAATATTAACACACACTAATAAAATGTAAAAAGAAAGAGAGGGCTCATAAAACCCTAGCCCAGTAAATAAAAGAAGATTCACAATAAGACATATAATTTCAAACACTAAGGGTCAAAAGAAAATCTTGAAGAAAAAAGAAATTTATATGTAGAAAATTGGAATACATTAGAGAACCAGACTTTTCCAAAGCAACATTAGAAATAATAACACAGTAGAATAATATTTTCAATGTTCTGAGAAGAAGTTATTTCCAAAGAGGAATTCTTCACCTAGTGAAAATTTTAATCATGTGTGAAGATATATTCAGATAAGGATTTTGTTAAAATCAATTCCAGTACAACCTTTCTAAGGAAGTCAGCAAAGAGTATGGTCCAGGAAAACTACAACATAAAGCCACAGATAAAACAATGAAGGATTTAAAATAAGAACAAAGATATGTCATGTAAAGGTACAAATTTCCAATGATGAATGTCACCATATTTTATACCTAAAATGTACCAATCAATTTAATGAATTAAAAAAATTTAGGGCCAGGAATTTAGCTCAGTAGCACCACACCTGTCTCGCAAGCACAAGGTCCCGAGTTCGATCCCTGGTACAAAAAAAAAAGAACCAAAGCTAACATAGAAGAAAAGCAAAGGGGATTCCCTGGTTGAGAGCTATATGGCAAATCTAAAAAAATAACCATTCCAGAATGATCAGGAGGGCACGAATTCCAAGAGGGCACTCTCTAAGACAAATAAATGGAACTCATAAATTACCTAATATGTTTGACTATATCGAGTGGAATTTTATGGGTCAGAAAGTTTAGAGTTGAACTCATAACAACTACATAGAAAAATCAAACAAAGAGAAAATTTGGGGAAATAAAGAAGAAATATATTAATGGTATCTACATGCATCAAATATGAGCAATATTTACATGGTATAATTGAAGTACTGAATATTTTAACCAATTTTTCATATCTGTAGAAGTGTGTGTGTGTGTGTGTGTGTGTGTGTGTGTGTAACGCTATCATCAGGCCCTCAGTTCAATCTTTAGCACCATAAAGAAAGCTATCATAAAGCTATCATCAGGCCTTTGGTTCAATCTCTAGCACCGTCTCCCCCAAAAAGGAAGGAAGGAGGGAAGGAACGAAGGAAAGAAAACCTAGCTAATTCCTCATCTTACCAAGCAGAAATTAGGACTAGACCTCTGAAACGACATAGAAATAAGAAACAGAATTAAGTATTAGGGTGATATTCAGAAGTATAACAAAAGAAATTTCTAAAAATGTTTAAAAGTCATTTAAAAACAACCAAACTTTTACTTCACATTTTTGTAGGTCAGAAGTCCAACACTATGTGGCTAAGTTATCCTCTCAAGGTTTCATAACACCAAAATCATGGTGTCTGCCACTCTTTCTATATGGAGGCTCTGGGGAAGACTGTTTCCAGGCTTCCACGTAATTGGCAGTATTCAGATCCTTCTCACACTTTCTACATGGTCTCTTACATCCTCAAGCCAGTAAGAGCATTTGAACCTTTTTTCATGCTTCAAATTCCTCTTCCTCTTTTTTCATGAAAGATTTCTCTGCTTTTAAGGGCTCAAGGTTGGACCCAGCCAGAAAAATCCAGGAAATCCTCCCTATTTTAAGGTCTGTAATCTTAATTACATCTTCAAAGTCTCATTTGCTGTGTAAACTTCCGTTTTCACAGTTTCCAGGAAGTAGAGTATGGATATCTTTTCTCAGAGCAGGAATCAGGGATAAGGAGGGGTAGAGTAGGGTGCAGCTGTTTCTTAATGATGCACTGTGTTCGTCACATTTCTATTTTTATAACAAATACCTGAGACGATCAATCAACTTATAAAGAGAAAAGACTTATTTTGGTTCAGAGTGTGAGAAGTTTCAGTCCATGATTGGTTATTCCTGTTGCTTTGGCCCTGCAATGGCACAGTATAGTGGCAAAGCATGACCAAGAAGCAAGGGAGAAGAAGATGAAGGGGATATGGTCCCACTACCCATTTTGAGGGCATGTGTCCTATGACCCAAAGATCTCCTACTAGGTCCTACCTCTTAAATGGTTTCCACCCCCCCACCCCCAAGAGTGCCACATGGGAAATAAGCCTTTATCACATGTACTCTTGAGGACACTTAAGAGCCAAACCATAGCAAGCTCTATAATATGCTCTGAGTTTTAAAATTATGTATATGCATTCTTTTGATGAAATAAAAATCAAAAGTCAAATTCAATTACCAAATTTACAAGTACTAAATTCAAAATGGATTCTATTTTAGGTAATATATCAAATGTCATTATACAAGCAATCTATCGTTTATGTTTTTAGGGTAAATGACCTAAGATCTGCCAAGCATGTTAGATATTTGTTAGGCACAACCATGCTAGCCACTTGTGAAACTCCTGAGTGGACCATGGGGCTCATCCAATGGTGTTATGGTTTGTGTTTAGATGTCCCCCCAAGGCCTCATGCAGATGAAGTGGAACTTTCTTTTTCAGAGGTAGTTGAATCTGGAATGTGTGATGCTTGGGTTAAGGCCATGTGATTACTAAAACACTACATGTGAGTGATTAATTTGGTAGCACCCTAATCCTGGTAGTCTGAATAAGGAGCAGAAAGATGCTGTTAAACCCCCTGGTTGCCTTTGCCACCTTGTGCATGCCATGTTGTTTCTCCTCTGTGATGCCTGTTTGTCATCCCTACCTTGGAGGCAGCCAATTAGGGACTGAAACCTCTACAAACTGTAAGCCAAATAAACCCCTGCCCCTCTAACTTTGGGTGTTGGGTATTTTGTCTCCGCAACAAGAGAAAACTAACACAAATGGTATCAATTCTTTTGTTATTCTCATTGGACTAAAGGGCCTACTCTTCTGGTTACTTTGGCAGTTATTGCTAATCACTAGCTATTTAAACATTTTTTCTCAATTTGTAAAACAAAAGTCATCATCTTAGCCTTAATAATGTATGTCAAAATGAATAAAGTTAATCTAGTCCAACCTTATTGTACAAATAAGAATACTGACAGCCAGAGAAGGAAAAGGACCTGCCTATGGTCAGAGAATTAATGTTCATAGAAAAGATTTGTTTCTAAATGAGTTCCACAATTGTCTTAGCTACTTTTCTCATTGCTGAAACAAGATACCTGACATCCAAAGTTAAAGGAGGAAAGGTTTATTTTAGCTTATAGTTTGTAGAGGGTTCAGTCCGTAGTCAGCTGGCTGCAAGGCAGGGTGGTATGGCAGAGGGGCATGAAAGAGGAGAATCAGTGCATAATAGGGCAGGTAGAGAGCAGGAAGCCACAAGCCTCCCCTCTGCTTCTCTTTTATTCTATTCAGGCTACAAGCCTATTGGATGGTGCCACTTATACCAAGCATGGCCTTCCCATTATCCACACCCAGAACGATGATAAACCAATTAGTGGACTAACCCAGTACTCCACACCCTTAAACTCAGTATCACACATCCATGATCCAGCCACCTCCTAAAAGCCCCCTCTATGAGTGCATGAGGCTTTGCAGGGACATCTAGATATAAGCCATAATAACAATTCATGGCCACTGTTGTGTATGGGATAACTAAGTCTGACATCTTCATTTTACAGATGGGAAAACATACCCAGACAGGGAGAGATACTTGCCCAAGTTCTTCTGGAACATCTAAGTTCAAATCCAGATTTCTTTCTCCTTTCCAATGTAGACACCCCTTAATTAGTCACCTGATATTAAGCCAAACTTCATTCCTATTATCTAGCACCTTGCCTGGCACATAGATGAATGAATGCACAAATAAATCTTAAGATAGTACTAAAAGTTTACCTTACAATTAAATGATTTAAATTCCCAGTCTTCCAGTTGATAAACAATTTGACAATAATGTATGATAAGGTGTTTCTTCTTTAGACAGCTTGGTCCTTGAGTAAATGAATAAATACATCACTGGCTATCTTATACAGCTTCAAAATCAAGCTGACTTGTATTCCAATTTTGTCTCAGTTATTTACTAGCTGTGTGATTTTGCAACAGAATTCAACCATTTTATGTCTCAGTTTCTTCATCTCTAAAATGAACATAATGCAACCCATCTCGTGGGACTGACATAGGGAATGAAATAATACATGTTACTTGGTACATGGTAGCCACTCAAAACTATTGATTTTTCTCTTTTTATACAATAGTTTACCTAACACATGTTGAAAACTCACAGTGAAATGTTCTCTTGTTGCTAATGATAAGCCAAAAATGTGACCATTGGGAAAGACAGTTAAAGACCAAAGAACCTTCAGGAAGAAATCATCTTGGGGCTTGATGTCAAAAATATCTAGCATATCTAGATGTCAGTAAAACTCCACTCTTGTGTAAATTAAAAGCATACCAAGATTTAGTTACAGTATTTACAAAAAAGTTATTCCTTGGCCTAATCATTAAGGTTGAAAGAAAACAGAGTTCTGGAATAAATGCTTTTGTTTCCACACTTTCTTCTACAACGACTAATAGATATCCTAGTAGCACAATATGCTATTCATATCAGTAAAAAGGTCCATGTTTTTAAAAGTCAGAATTCATGGTAACGACAAAATGGTAAAACGCTTTGGAAAGCAAATGTGCTTAAATCATTTTAGCTCCTCTCCCTCCTAAAACTAGATGAGCATATTTGTAGCTACAGAAATTTGGTTTCCATAAACTTTATACAGATGTATGATCATAAGAGTCCCCAGTTAAAAGATTTCCATCATAATACTCAGTGGTGATATGTTAAAAATTAGAAAGAGGTTTCTTATTTAAACAAACAACTATAATTACCTAGACACGGGTTTCCAGAATCTTCCCAGATAATTTCAAATAGTTACAGAAATAACCTGATTGGCACCTGATTAATTCTAAGGTTTGGATCTGGTAGAGACGCAGTAATTAACAAATGTGGTCTGGCTACAGATATGCTCTTAGAAATTAGTACAAGTGAGAAAAAATTCTCTGTAACATTCAAATCATGTTGCTGTATTATACAAAATATGAAACTATATTACTATTTCTTAAGAGGATAACTACTGAACACTGATTCTTAGTCTCAAATCTAATGTACTGTTATGATTAATCTGTAACTAGAGGTCCCCCATCACATATACCACGACAGTATATTGTATATATCATGCAAAACATGACAGCAAGCATACTGAACTCTATGTTCAGTTTAATATTGGAAAGGACCAGTTCTGCATTTCCAGTATTTATTATAACTACAATTTATTGAATACTTAAGTCCCTTTATGTGCTATCTGCAAAGACAGTACTAATATTAAACTAAGTACATGCGTTATCAGAAAACATGGGGACAGCAGAACAGCAAGGAAGCTTCTAATAAATGATAATAAAACAGCAACCTTGGAATATTTTTACAGTGTTTATTCTTTCAACTCCAATTTGCTCCACCACCCACTCCTTACAATACTTTCCCCCAAAATAAGACCAAAGGAAAGCATTTAGGTGACATACAAAAAGACAATTTATATTTATTTTTCTCAAGCATTCATATAAGAAGCAAAACTGACCCTAATTCAAGACATTACCAAAAATGTTAACATTGTTTCATGTATACCTTCAGTGCCCAGATGCATAAAACCTTTCTGAATAAAAGAGTAAGAATGACAATCCTTACAATGGGTTTTCTTGGGTATATGGGGGGAGAAACATGTAGGTCAGATGAAACGGTAAAATATGACCCTGCTATTTTCCTATAGGTAATATATTGATTCCTCTATCAGTTCCTATGACCTGGAGATTACTTTTTAGCAACTTCACAATTATACTTACTCCCATAATTTACTGCCCCCTTCTCTCTTAACTATTTTACTGCTAAAAGAGGAGGATAGAAGCAAAATATGACTTCCCCACTTATAGGCTGCATGGCTATCACTATCAGTAGTTCCTTTGAAATTTCTAAGCCTCCTCCTCATGCCATCAAAATAGGTTAACAGTAAAAATGGCTTTGGTTGAGACATTTTGGTGTTTTGCTTCACAGAATTATAAAGTCGGAAGTAATCTCATTTCTACACAGGAAAACCAAGTATTCTTTCTAGTGAATAGTACAATAAAGTGAACACTTATTATGCCTGTATCCCAGCCTCAATGTCACTTGTATACTAAAAACACAGGGAGGAAACACCACCCATTCCAATTTCCTCAGGACACAGGGCTCTTCTGCTTTTATAGGGGCAGGCTACCATGTCTGTCCAAACTTGTGAAAAATAGGGACCTCTTATCTCCCCTGCCCTAAGAACAGGCATTACAAGTAGCATTATTTTATTAATATGAACTGGTAAATGTTTGGACAACGTGTGATATAATGTTCTCAAGTTACAACTAGCAATCTGAACCTGTGTATGAGACAGAAAAGGGGAGATACCTCTCATTTACTTCTTTAAATCTGGAGGAAATAGAAGGAATATATGTGCATACATTGTAGGAATGGGGGAGAATGGAACCCTAACATATGCAAAAAATGAGTATATATGTTGGAGCCCTGGCTATCAATATAACACATAAAATCTACATAACCATTTGTGGCAGGGAAAAAAGGAATCTAGGGCCCATCTTATAGACAAAGAAATGAATACAACTATACCTTTTTTCTCAAGTAAATAGCTAAGTTCTAAGTGAAGATAATATCTCATTGCTGTTTAGAAAATGCATAAAGATATATCAAATGCTGAAAACCCTCAACAATTGCAGACTCTCATGGAAGTTACAAAATATGTAAGAATTAGTCACTGTTTCTCAGTCTATTCACACTATACCTGAGATGCAAATTCCTCTCTGCTCCTTTAGGTGTTCTGAGCAGATTTATTTCCTAATTTCTAATGAAACTCAAAAGATCATAAGGAAGGGAATGACGAAGAGGGCAAAAGGCAATACTGGTATGGGAGTTGGGGAGTTGAAAAGTCTGAGAAATGACTGGCTGGAGATAAAAGAAGTGGTAAGAACTGAGGAGTCCCAACTAGATTGTAAGCCAGTGTGGGGGTGTCCCTTACACCTGGGGATGGAGCACAGGCCAAACATGTAACCAATATTTGATCTGAGTAACAGAAGTGAAGAAAAATACATCATTAGAGATTCCTTGGTTCAAACTCTAATACCCAGTGAGTGATTCTGCTCCATCAAATTTAAAAACCTGCAATAGCATGGAATGCTCTTGGTAAAGAAGCTGGCTCGACTTTTCTACATTTTTTTATTATCATGGCCAACACTGATTTCTGGAGCTTTAAAAGCAGAGGAAAATATTATCACAATGGATATTTCCAGACTTCTAAAGAGTTTTAGTACCCACAAACATTATTCAATGGGATCCAAACAATAGATTTCAGGTGGTATCAATTTTGGTTGCTAGATATTCCCTGTGAGTCACATTCAGCATTAGCATTTACATCTAAAAATAAGTTCTCTTACAAATAAAATTTCTTGGTGTTACTTGGCACAAAAATATGCATCAAGCATAAATCCCTTAGGAAGTTGTCATGGCTCTCAATAAGATTAAACTCTACTGCTATCATCACTTTTTGCTTTGTCTCTTAGTTTGAAGACTTTGCAAAGGATGCCTGCCTTTATAATTCAATAAGAATAACTCCTCTCTCATCTCCAAAGGGCCCATTATTTTTAGTTCTTCTGATGTATGACTCACACAAAAACTTGTGGCTCTTAAGAGCCACCTGTTTTTAAAGGGCCCAGTAATTTCGGTTTCTATTTAATGAGTACCCAGATAACAAATGGAGAATATGACGAATCTTCACAAGGTCACACTGAAAGCAAAAATAAATTATCCTAATCATTGAGAGCTTTTTTCAGGTTTTCTATCAGCACTACAGAGTCAGTTTCTTCTTTGGATTGCTTCTCATAGATGTCATACTTCTTCCAGTGCTGCAAGGGAAGAAAAAACATACATGATGATTTTTCTAAGCAATGTTAGCAATGTTCCTTTTCTGAGAACTCACAGCCAATGCTTATTTTTAGGTCTGCATGTGTGGAATCATGAGTATGTTTTCCTGGTTTTTGTTTCCTGATTTAAGAATATCCATCTGTTTTAACAATTAATACAACAAAATAATCAAGAATTAACATTAAAGGTTGGAAAAGCATGGGAATGTTGCATATTTATTGGTCTCAAGAGATACACAAATTTGGACATTTTCAGAATTAGAAACAGCCTTTGAAGATGAAAAAAAGGGTAGCATGCATTTCTTATTTTAACTGTTTTCACTTGGACATTTATTACCTTTGTTTTCTTACCACTCAAATTTGGCCATTGCTCCAGTGATGTTTATAACAAGCTTAAAAAGTCAATTAACATCTAGAGCAAAGGCAACATATAGGATACCCTAAAAGTCTTAGTGCACTTAAAACGTCTGAAAGGTGTAGCTTTACCTAACATCAACTGTTAGACATTACACATAAGGCAAGTTCACTCTGAATACAATTCAAGCATGTCTCTTATGGTGAAAGCCAGTATCCTGGAACTTGCCTTCTTTACTTGTAAATCTGGGGAAAGGGTGAAATCTGGGCTCCATTCTCTCACCTATAAAAATAAAGTTGTTAAACTAAACCGGGTGGGGGCGGGGGGCTACTGCCCACAGGCCGATATTGCTAGCTGCCTGCTTCAGTGAGTAAATTTTTATGGAACATGCTCATTTGTTCTGTATTGCCTATAGCTGTTTTCATGCTATAACAGCAGAGTTGAGCTGTAACAGAGACTGAATGGCTTGCAAAACCAAAAATTTTGACTACTAGGGCCTTTCCTGAAATATTTTGCCAACCCCTGCATTAGATTATGTCTAAGCTCCTTTTTTGTTTTGATAGTCTATGGTTCTTTAAGCTTAGGGAAAGAAACAGAAATAAGGAAAACAGAAACAAGAGCAACTATGACTATTCAGCTGCTGCAGGTTGTGCAACTAGAGATGGACCAAGCAAGTTAGGAGCATCCTGTCTTAGAGAATTTATGAGAGACAAGTTGGAAAACACACTTGAAATATCCAAATTATTTAACACTGACATGCCTAGTAGAGTGGCTAAAGTTAAAAATACTGACAATTCCAAGTGCCGATTAGGATGCAGAGTAACTGGTTCTCTCACCTACTGTTGGTGAAAATGCATAGTACAGTCACTATGGCAAACAGCCTATTTCTTATAAAACTAATCATGTGCTTACCACATGACCCATAAGTCCCACTCACTTCTTCTTACCCCAAAGAAATTAAAACATGTTCACAATGATTTCTACAGGAATGTTTATACCAGCTTGATTTATAATAGCCCTAAACTGGACACAGCCCCGATGTTCTTGGAAAAGTGAATGGCTAAATAAACTATGGTACAGCAATACCAAGGAATACTGCTTAGCAATAAAAAGGAATGAACTATTGAAATATGCAAAAACACAGATGTCTCATAAATGTATTATGCTAAATGAAAGAAGCCAGATTCAAAAGCTATGCATTTTATGATTCCATTTATATAAATGACATGCTGGAAAAGGTGAAACTTTAGGGACAGAATATAAATCAGTGCTTGCCAAGGTCTAGGATCAGGAAGGGAGCTGACTGTAAAGAGGCATGAGGGAACATTCGGGGTATGCCAAAAATAGTTTTTTCTTCTTCTTCTTCCTCCTTCTCTTCCTCTTCCTCCTCCTCCTTCTTTTTTGGTCTTGCAGCACTGAGGATTTAACCCAGGGAGTTGGCACTGAATTACGTTACCAGCCTTGTTTGTTTGTTTTTTTTCTTTTTCGAGACAGGCTTTTGTTAAGTTGCCCAGGCTGGGCTTGAACTCCTCCTGTCTCAGCCTCCCAAAGTGTTGGGGTTACAACACACTACACCTTGCTAACATTGTATATATCAATTGGAGCAGTGGGTACAAAATTGTACACATCTGCTAAAACACTTCTAATTGGATACTTAAAAAGAGCAAATTTTATTGCATATAAATTATACTTCAGCAAGCTTAATTTTTTAAAAATCTGAAATGCAAAGACTTCTAATTAAAACAATCTGAAAAATTACATGACCTCAAAATAATGGCTTATTCAATAAATAGCACCAAGACAACTGGCCAGGCATTTGAAAAACAGCAATAAAAAGTAATCTACCTCATAGATTACACAAATAAACACCTGATGAATTAAAGACCTAAATGTAAAAAACAAAATCAAGTAATAGAAAAATATATAAAGGAATGAATATATATATAGTGGAAAGGACTTTCTATACATAAAAATACAGGAGATTTTAGTAGAGAAAAAGTGAAAATATTTTGTACATCATTAATCAATCTAAATACAATAAAAAGGCATAAATGGATAAGCCAAGGGATTGATATATGACAGAAAAACTTTATAAACCACCAAGAAAAAAGGTGAATACCATAGAGGAAAACCAGACAGGGTACAAGACTTTCACAAAATAGTTCACTTAAGCCAATAAACTTATGAAAAAATATGAAACCTCGGCCCAGAGGAAGGGGCTTCCCGGCCACCATCTGTCCTGCCACTCCCAGCCCAAAGGAAAGGCCTTTTGGGGCGCCATCCATCCCGCCACTCCTGGCCCAGAGGTAGGGGCTTCTGAGCCTCCAGTCCCACTGCTCCTGGTCCAGAAGAAGGGGCTTCTGGGCCACCATCCAGCCCGATGCTCCCAGCCCAGAGGAAGGGGATCCCGGCCACCATCCCCCCTGCCGTTCCTGGCCCAGAGGAAAGGGCTTTTGGGCCGCCATCCATCCTGCCACTCCTGGCCCAGAGGAAGGGGCTTCTGGGCCACCATCCCTCCCTCTGCTCCCGGCCCCTGTCCCACCACTCCCAGCTCAGAGGAGGTGAGCCGCATGGGTGCCAACAGCACTGCCGCCCCCCCCCCCAGTTGAAATGAGAAGACACAGAAATAAGTCTCAAAACTAGACTACCAGATCACCTACAGCAACCCCAAAGGGAAATGAGATGGAACACTCTGATACTCAACAACCTGGACCCACTGAACTGGCAACAAAAGGGGATCTGGAAAAAATGAAATCAGAAATAATTTCTCGGATAACAGGAG
>NW_004624895.1:2701078-2752718 GCF_000247695.1 Heterocephalus glaber | reverse complement strand
GAAGGGTGGAGGGGGTGAAGGGAGGGCTAGGAATGGGGAAAAAATAAGAACCAAGATGCATCATGTAAAGGTACAAGTTCCCAATGAAAAATATAAATGTGTTGTTTACCTAAAATGTATCAATAAAATAATTTAAGAAAACAAAATATGAAACCTGATATGTGAAACTAAGATTCCCTTTTCCAATCTATCATCTTGGCAATCATTTGTTTAAATAAGATAACCCAAAGTTGGTAAAAGTGTGCCCAACCATTCAGATGTACTACTGGCAAGTGTATAAATTTTTACAACCTAATTCTTGTCTCTCCTTCTTGTAAAAAATATAATTTTGTATATTCTAATGCTCCCATTTTTTTAACATGAAAAAATCATCCTCTACATGGGTAACCTGGTATTTCATTCAATAGCATATGTTACATATTCTTACACATCAGTAAAATAGAACAACCCCATTTTCTTTATCCTCTGCATATTTCATTGCTTGGATGCACCATAATTATTTAGTCAGTATCTTTATTGGAATTAACTTGTACAACCTCTTGGGGTGACGATTTGTCAATGTCAATCAAAGAGTTTAAAACAAGGCTGAAGATATAGCTCTGCGGTAGAGCACTTGCATTTTGTGGGTAAGGTCCTGGGTTCACCATGAAAAAAAGGGCCCCAGAACCATGAAAAAAAGGAATAAAGAGAAAGGAGGATATAAAAACTGCAAAATCGGTCAAAGGCTATATAAAAACAGGTGGCAGGTGGCAGGATTTTATCCACAGTATGTTGTTTGCAGAGAAATTCTGGAAGGGAGTTAGTGGAGACAGCAGTTTTTAATCTCTCCAAATGGCAGTATTTAAAAAAGATGTGAATAGAGAAGTAGAACAAGTAAGAAAGCAAAACCAAAATTTCCCAATACAATCTAAACTAATCTGTATGAAAATGACTTTCTCATGGGTCCCCAAATTAGAGTACATTAGGACAAACCAGATACCTACAAGATCCAAACAGTATCAGTTAGGGAAGAACACACAAAAGGAATCAGCGTGGCATCCAAGACACCTGAGAAATCTAAAGTAATTTTCTCAAATGGTCGTGAAGTAATTTGTGAAGAAGAGCAGTGGATGGGAGGGGTCTGCCTCTTTAGTGGTTGAGGGAAAAGAGTCTATGGTATAGACCGGGAACAGCTTAAACCCCCATGAACTCTCACAATGAACCACTTAAGCTCATTTGCGAGGTAAAGCTGCACTCAGGAGAAACTAGTGGGAATGGACTCCAAATTGGCCAGGACAGAGATAAGAAAGAAGAAAGCCCAGAAAAATATGGAAGAAATTGATGGATGGATGGATGGATGGACAGACGGACAGAAAGAAAGAAGGAAGGAAGGAGGAGGGAAGGGGAAAAATAAAAAACAACAAAATAATTAAACATTTTTTAAAAACTAACAGAAAAATTAGAGAAGGCAAACAGTAGGGCAAGAATATTTCAGAGTAATTCACTCTAACTTTGAACAATTCTCAAAAATCATAGAAGATGGAAATCTATAGTCAACATTAGAAAAAAAAATCTAACCCAAATCAAGCCTCCTTCTAACAGTTTAGGAAACTAATTTCATGTAAAAATTAGCAGCAAAATGATACCCTCACAGAATTAAAACATGCCTGAAAGAGAAGTCCATGAAAAATCAGTGAAAATTACAATTTAACATTTCAAAACTAGCTGAACTACTTAAAAAGTTTACATGATATGGAAAAGTGTAAATTGTATGGAAGAAAATATAAAAAGCCAGAATAAGAAATGAAATAACAAAACTTAGGAAAGAATTAAAAGTAAAAGAAAAATAATAGTTTTATTTCAGAAATGGAGACTAAGCTAGAAGGAACATAAGACAAACACAGCAGATAATTAGGCAGTACCTTAAGAGAAACAGAAGATGAAAGATAGGATTTTTAAATAAAACAGACATGAAAGTAGATGAAAATTATTTAAGCGGACATGACAAATCTAGACAAGTAAAGAAAAAGGAATGGAATTAGTTGAATATCCCTTATCCAAAATGCTTAGGAGCCAGAGATTTTGGGATTCGGGACTATTTTGGATTTTGGAGTATTTACATATATATCATTGATGTGATATGTTCAGGATGTGATCCAAGTCTAAACACAAAATTCATTTATTTTGCTTATACACATAGCCTGCAGGTAATTTATACATGTTAAATAATTTTGTGCATAAAACAAAGTTTAATTGTGTGGAATTTTCCACTTGTAGCATCATGTTGGTGCTCAAATTGTTTCAGATGGTGGAATATTCTGGATTTTGGATTTTCAGATTAGAGGTGCTCAACCTGTACTTCAGAAAATCAAGCAGAATGACCAACATCTCCAAGATACACTCTGGAAAATTATTGAATTTTGAAGAAAAAAATAATTTCACAAGCAGACAAAAAGACCAAGTGTTTTAACATAGAAAATTATATTTTCAGGGCTTTTTTTTAAACAACATTTTATTCCAAAAGAAAATGGATGCTAGGACATAGGATTTTGCTATCTTGCTTAAGTGATTTTTCGATTATAAATGCAGCAAACCTCATCAAAGTGTAAATCATTCAGGAAATGCTAATCCTGTGAAACCTTCCTGAGAAAATGTTAAGAGTTTCAAACAACCAAAGTGACAGAGACATTGACCTGAAGTCCGGTAGTTACCATCAAATATATCTCCATATATAGAAGATTAAATGAGGGCTCTATATGAGAGCAATGACAATGCAGATACTGGACTACTTTAAAAGTAGAGGGTGGTCGATCCCCGGTACCAAAAAAAAAAAAAAAAAGTAGAGGGTGAATGGGGAGAGCACATGGAAAAATCGATCTTCTCAACAATCATTAAAAAATATTTTAAGCTGGGAATGTGGTACGCATCTGCAGTCTCAGCTACTTGGGAGGCTGAGGCAGGAGGATTTCTTGAATCCAGGAGTTTGAGGCCACCATGGACAACACAGCAAGACTCCACCTCAAAATATATATATATTTTTTTAGTTTATCAGAAGCTCAGAAATTTCTTTAGTTCCAGCTGTTTCTTTCTCAATTGTTCAATTCAAATAAAGTTCAATATGATAATTTTATTAGAATGTATTACATAAAAAGATTGGTTAAAAATGTGGACTGGAGAGTTAGGATGCCTAGGGTTCAGATCTCAGCTCTGTCACTTGTTAGCAAAGTTTGGATCTCAGCTCTGTTACATACTCGAGCAAATGTAATCTCGAGCAGGCTATACATATCATTCTACTGTCTCACTTTCTTCAGCTGGATAATGAAGATAATATATACTGACCTTAGGATGGAGACATATTAATGGGGAAAGTTCTTAGGAAAGTATCCAGCACATAATAAAGGTTCAGAACGTATGAATTGTTGTTGTTGCTATTATGCTTTCAATCAGTAAGAACACTTCTGTTTATTTGTGTTGTTCATATAACATTACAGATAGTTATTTCTAGGTGATAGGATTAAGTGTGCTTTGTTTCTTGATTGCCTGGGATTTGATTTTGTACAATAAATATATATTTATTTGTAAAGAAAAAATTATTTTAAATGCACAGTGAAAATACTTTTATTAGTTTCTGGTTACTAGACCCAATGCTTAGCTATGTTGGATAAGAAAAATAATCAATTGTTTCAATAAAGTGAAAACTGAAGCAGAAATGGCCTCTAAGAAAACATCAGTCTTTTCAATTGGCTGCTTCATTCCTACAATTTGTATTCCTTGTATTTTTCTCCTTTATTATCACTGTAGCCTTTTCCTGCACACTATATGGAATATGTCCACATAATGCAAAAGGAACAAACACAAAAGCTCTGGCCTATTTAATTTTATTAATTATATGACAGTCTAATTTTAGAATCACTTGTGGAAAAAGTAAACAAATTCATACGATTACCAGTCTATAATTCAGTCCTTATACTGTCAATTTAAAGAAAAATAAGGTCATCAACTGGTGGGTGGCCTGCCACTTTTCTCTTGTAAACCAAACCAAGGGCATTCTATAGATTCACAAACTCCACAGATTTCTACTCCCCAAAACACATAAATATCCCCAACTCCAGATTATAGTGTGCTTTTCTCTTGAGGGATTGCACTCTATTTTGAGTGTATACTTCAAATTTTGCCTAATAAACCTCTTTATGCCTCTCAAAAAAATAAGGTCGGGCCAGGGATTTAGCTCAGTGGTTCTGCTGCCTGCCTTGCAAGTGCAAGGTTCCGAGTTTGATCCCCGGTACAAAATAATAAATAAATAAATAAATAAATAAAAATAAGGTTGGCCATAGAATCAGCAATAGACTCAGCAACAGAATCATGACCAAAGAAGAAAAATGATCATAGATGAAAAAAGTCAGTGTTGATGAAACTAACACAACTGGCTTTCAGTTGCTAATCGTCTAAGCCTAGAAAAATAATGCCTTATATAGGGTTTTTATACTGTAAAGAAATGACCAAATTTAGTAGTATAATAAGAACATTAAGTCTCAATTTAACATTATTTTCAAATTTGTTTAGGATATTTCTCACAGTGAATTGTCTATCAAAGTGAAGTGGATTTCATCCACCTAAGCACCATGAAAAATCAGTTTTTTGTACATAAGTTAACCTATTTCATACTCCAATCCTCTTCAATCAACAGTGTAAACAGAAAGTTGAACAATATAAACTAGAGATCACCATGCCTTACAAATATTGCAGCTTTAAATATAACAAGTTGAATGTCGTACAAAGGGGAATAATTTGGTACCATTTGAGGTGGCTATTAGTCCAACTCCTTATTTTAAAAACTGAAAAAGGAAAAGTAAAAATTAAACATGCATCCTGCTTTTTTAGCAGGAAGTAAATTTTAGAATAACCAAAAAGCTCATTTGATGACAGAAAGCAGTGCTTTATAGAAAATTTCTAGCTTATAAATGTAGCTGAAATGCTAGAATGAGAAAATCATCACTTTATAAGCCCTAAAGAAATGACTGACTCAAGCAAGGATATCCACTGATATAAAAGCATTTGGGGAAGGGTTGGCAGAGTACTAACACGACACCACACAAAGAATCTTCTTCAGGTAGCAAGGATGAAATAAATATAGATGGCAAGAGGAGACATATTGTTATTACCTAAAATATAGTGATGAATATTAGCCTCACTAATGGGATGACTAGATGATATCTGTCCCCAGACAACTGGGATAGTTGAAAAGATCTGGATATTCCTGAGTATTAGATAATATTAGGAAATTAGTAATTTTTAAAGTGTAGTAATGCCACTTGTGCTATGCAGAAAAACATTCTTAGTTTTTCATGATATATACTGAAGTAAAAAAAATTCAAAAATATTTGGCAGACAACTCCATGTTAAAAACTGCTTTCCAATCAGGAATGTAAAACTGGCACAGTACTGAAAATATAAGTGTTTCTCAAGAAGTTGGAGAACAGATACTTGTATGGATGAAAGAAATGCAGATAAAGAGAAGAAGCAACACCCTCTTCCACCCACTCCTCTATCCCAAATAGGGCCATCAGCCCAATTAGTCACAAATAGCAAAGCAACAGCAAGAACTGTTGTTGGCCAAAATATTACTACAGTGATGAACAAAACATCATCAAAACATTAGAAACCTTAAGGAAAAAATATAATGAAAGTTTAATTTACTCATGGCCACATCTAAACTTTTTTAAAGAAGCACTACTGATGGTGTAGTGTGAAAGTAAAGAGTGTTTAAAAAGGACTTGGATTACTTCTTTGGATTAGGAGTTGGTAACTATGGGCTACCTGGTTTTAGTCCTGGTTCTGCAGTTCCCTCTCTATATGAGAATCCTTGAGAAACTTCTCTGTGATCCCTAAAAAGTACCTATCTCTAAAATAAGGAAGTTGGAAGAGAATCTAGAGTTTGTAAACTTGGAACTAAAGGGAAGTAATTAAAGATGTAAACATCCATCTCATTAGATCATCTTTTGGGGTATGTTCATTCCCTAACTCCATGATTGGAGAAGTAAAAGGTTAGACTTCTTGCATATGCAGTTCAATTTGTGATGGTTGCAGCCATGTAAAGAAAGTGGATTATATCCTTGGTTAAAAGTAGACATAAAAATTCATTCCCTTACCCTTTTCTATATCTGATATTTTTATTATATTTTCCATGTTAAAGAACTGATTGTGTTTACTGATCTACAGCCACTATGAATAAAACACTTATGCTCTCAGTGGTCCATCGTGTCAGTATATCCACCTCACTAAACTGCAGAATTATCTGACTCATCGGGACAAAAACAACATGTTATCCTCTAGACAGCAAATTGAAAAAAAGCAATTTTCCCATCTCTGAGAAAGATAATTGACCTGATTTTGCTGTCAATGTTGCCATCATACACTTTATCACTCAGACCTGCAAACCTGAAATTATTTTTTACTCTCCCCACCTTTTTATCACCCACACTGAGTCATCAAGTTATAATGAGTTTCCTTGAATCATGTCTCTTTCATCAATCTCCTCTGGCAACACGTAAATTCAAGTCCATATTATCTCGCAGTCTTGGATGACTACAATATTCTCTTCATTAATGACTTGTCCAGGATTTCTTTTATTATAAAACTAATATATCTAATTATTGACAATTTGGAAATTTCAGATACACAGAATATCAGTTACGCACAATCCCTCTGCCTAGAGATGGTTATTCATTCTGACTCATTTCCTCCCATTTATTGTTTTGTGAGTGCATTAGGGCACTGTATAACAATTAGGATCGCAATATGCTACACACTTATAATGTTTTTTCCTCTTCTGAGTATTGTGTTAAGACAGTAAACTCTTTGAAACCTAATCTTTCTTAAACTAATTCTTTATTTTCTTGATTGTTGATGATTCATGGTTTCTAATTTTTCACATTAGAAAACAAATTATGTATTAGTTATTCTTGTGCTATTGTTGGGCTATTCCCTTAAAATCTATTCCTAAAAGTATAATTACAGGACTACTTTTTTTTTTTGAGAAAGGGTATCTCTTAAGTTGCCCAAGCTGACCTCAAACTTGCAATCCTTCTGCCTCAGCCTGAGTAGTTAAGATTACAAGTGTGCATCATCATGACCAGCAGATATCTGAATCTTTGAGCACTGAAATAATACTTTAAAAGTTTTTTTTTTAATTCTGGAACATTTCAAATTTCAGATTTTTAGAATAGGGATATTCAACTAGCAAAGTCTATGCAGATATCCAGTGAATAACTCCAAGAACTAAAATATTTCAGGTCATAAATATTTTGAATAAAGCATAGTGTGACAGTTAAGTTTAATAGTGTCAACTTGATTGACTTGGGAGCTGGCCAGAGGATTGGCAGAACACGCTTCTTGGTGTGTGTCTGGGTGGGTCATGGAGGCATGATGTTGTGTATTATATCTAATTCCTTGTCCCTTCCTCTCTAGTGCTGTTCCTCTGTTCTGCTTCCCACACAACTTTGCTCCACCATCCCCTTCTGCCATGATGTTTATGCCTGCCAAACATGTATTGAATCCCCTGAAATGGTGAGCTAATTTCTCCTCCTTTAAGTTGTGGCTGTTGGATATTGTGTCTCAGCAGTGGGAAAGCTGACTAATACAGATACTCAATCAGTATACCCTATTCCAGGCCTCCCAGCATAAACAGTGCTACTTCCCTATCTACTTGTTACAAACTAAATATTGGTTCTATTTAGGAATTCATTAGGTGAGAAATGTATATCTCATCAAAGCTTTGGTTTGGATGTCTTATGTATATTGATAAATTCACACATGTTTGTGCAGATATTGGGCATTTCTGTCTTGGTACTTCAACTAGTTTCCATCCTAAGAAGAGTAGCAAACTCAAATATCCTTCAGAGGTCTGGCATTTAGGTCAACGTGTAAAACCACAGTGGGAACTAGGAATGGCAGGGCCTGAGATGAATCAGAGAGCACATGTCCTGCCTAAGATTCCAAATGGAAAAAATTTAAATATATCACATGGGCCAAACAAAACATCTAATGAGGCAATTCAGTTTGCTACCATGTTAGTGACTCCTCTCTCTGATCCATCTCACCTGGACTGTTGATAGAGTAATATTCCGAATACTTTCCCATTGCAAGCTATTCATAATGTGACCTCAAATATTTTTCTCAGAACTCTCCTATCCAAACTCTTTACTTCTGTCATACAAGACTCTCAGGAGACAGTGATATCTTTGAGAACAAGCACCCTACTAACAAGGCAATGCAGCATAATAGAAAGAGTAAGAGAATTCTAGAATTAGACAGTCCTGGGTCAAATCCTACCTTAGCACCAATTAGCTGTGTGACCATAGCTAAGTTAGCCTCACTGATGCTCGATTTCCTCATCTGTAAAGTAATATTGACAGCACCTACTCCATAGGGTGGGTATGAGGATTTAGTAAAGTAAACAAGGCACTTGTTACAGAGTCTGGAACACAGTAGACTTTCAATAATTGGTTAGAGTTGTTATAGTACTTGGACAATTCCCAACTTCCAGCATCTATCATAGTAGCTGTTGAAATGAAGAAAGTAATAATGGCAAGGGAAAAATATCTCTAACAGTGATTTCAAAGTGTGGACCACAGACTATCTGTCATCGTCATCATCATCATCATCATCACCACCACCACAGATTATTCCTAAATGTACAACACAGTGTAAGACAACACTTCATTCTAGCTATAGGTGGCCAAAGATGTTATGGCAGGGAATCCAGATGTTTACATAGGAGTGGAATCAAGGGTCACTGTCATCTCAAGCAAAAGGAAACGTTTACTTTTTGCCAGATTTTTAAGTTCCACCTCTGGCCAGGGGGACCTTCTCAACAACTTTCATATTTAGTTCCTTGAGTTTCTTCTGCTCCTCTTTCTGTTTTTGCTTGAAAACCTTATCTTCTTCATCCATCTCCTTGGCGTGCTTCTTGGGCTGTTTCAGGGGGTTCTTGCCACCTTCACAGCTAGACATGGTGCCTGCCACCCTTTCTGAAGACCCCACTCCTCCGGTAGACTACTATAACATGATAGGAATCACCTGTGGGCTTCTGTTAAATATGCAGATGCCTTGGCCTCAATCTTGATTTATTGAATCAGAATTTCTGGAGGCAGGGCCCAGGAATCTGTATTTCTTAAAAGCATTTCATTTGATTATAACTCAAAGTTGAAGAACCACTGGTTGCCACACTTGCCCAATTACAGTGTGCAATCAGGCACCAGACTCCTGGACCTATCTGCCTAGTAGTTCCCTATCCCCAGAGTCTGTAGTTGCCCACAGTCTGTGAAGGAGAACTGGTGAAAAAGTGATCCCAAAGAATTTTCTGGTAGTCTACCAGCCTCTTTGCCTTCCTTCCCAGAAATGTCAAATAGCATCTCTGCCATTGTGAATCAACCATTATTACAAGAACCATTTTGGCATTAAAGACAGATGGAAATGATTATCAATAGTAAGCACGTATAATGTGCCAGGCATGCTAACTAGTTTATATTAAGTTAATTATTGTATATTAAATTAATTCAATCCACATAATACTATGAGGGAGGTGCTGTTGTTACCTTCACTTTACAAATAAGAAAACTGAGTCACAGAGAGGCTAAGAAAATTACTTAAAGTTAAAAAGATGGTAAATGACACAACAGACATTTGAATCCAGACAATCTGACTCCAGAGCCTGGGTTATTATCTAGTATGCTGTGCTATTTCCTTAAGTTGACTGCTTTATGCCTATTAGTACTAATTTAAAGTAATACAGTCATATCGGTATTTATTTCATTTACTGTCTTTATTATTTCATTAGGGTGAATATATTTGTCACAGAAACCTCAAAGTCTTTTGTTCCAATAATGCTTTAGGTTTCTAGCCACAATTCTAGCTTTGGAATCTGCTGGAAACCAACTCTAACAGTTGGGGTAGGCCATTCTACTTTCTTATATTTGAAGTACAACTTTCCTTGCAATAGCACAACCAAAGTGCATTTCTATAGCACTTTATATTTTCCTGTATGGAGTTTTTCAAATTCCCTGAGAGCCAGAAGTCCTATCTATTAGGCTACCTTCTCAAAGGAGGATCTTGAGCCTGCATGTTGGGTAAAATATGCCCCTTACCTCAAAAAAGAACGCAGCCCCATGATCTGAAATGGGCAGTGTTCTAAGGACTTCTTAGCTGGTATGCACGGCCTGAGATATACCTTAAATCAGCTCTGCTTTAATCTTTTTAGATAAAACTGTAGTTTAAAAAACCAAATTTGAAATGAAATTTTAGTACATGCTACAACATGATAAACCTTGAAAATGTGATGCAAACTGAAATGAACAGACACAAAAAGAAAAAAATATTGTTGGTTCCATGTATATGAGGTATCTAGAATAGGCAAATCCACAGAGACAGGAAGTATACAGTGCTTACTAGAGGCAGAGGAATGGGGGAATGGAGAGCTACTGTTCAATGAGCATAGTTTCTGTTTGGGCTGATGAACAAGTTCTCAAAATAGATAGTCGTGATGGTTGCCAACATTGTCAATATACTTAATGGCACTGAATTGTACATTTAAAATGGTTGAAATTGTGATTTTTACATTATGCATATTTTACCATTATTTTTAAAAATGCTGTAGCCTCAAAAAATATAACCAATTTCTAACCCCAACGGAGTCAGTCAGTGCTTACCAGGGTATCATCATTCTGGTCTCCAAACATTTCTTTAAAAATCTTGCCAGGATCAGGAATTGGAGGGAATATAATGATCTTGAGCCTTTAAGAAAACAGATATATTTCAGATCAAGCCTTCCACTGTATAGGAGTACCCCTATTCAATAAAGCCTTAGTAAAGGAAGGTATACAAGAGTCATGACTTAGCAAAAGTCACAGTACACAAGTTCCTTTAGTGACAAGGCAGTTGTGAAGACAATTCTTTAAAAAGGCTATGGAAAATCTATGCCCTAAGAGCACCAAGTTTGAGTGGAGCAAACAAGCCCCCAAGATAAGCAATTATTTATATTTTATCATTTAAATAATATTAATGTTGTGCTTCTAATAGACCAGATAGAAGCTTAATTTTTATAATTTTGAAAAAAAAATCTGAGGACAGGGTATATTTCTCTTTAATTTTTCTTTACTTCTTCTTTTGTCTCCATTTTTGAATCTTATAATCCCCTTTGGTGGACTTGGACTTAACTCATCTTTCAGGGAGTACCTACTACTGGGGTTCAAGGTTAAGTCTTTTGTCCTTTTTACTTCTCTGTTTCTTATTCACTTTAGGAGAACTCTCTTCCAGTCTTTTCAAACACATTTACATCCCAATGACCCCCCCAAATCATATCTCCATTCCAGATCTCTCCCTTAAATTCTAGAATCACATACACAATTGCCTATTTAACATATCTACTTTGGATACCTAGTAGGCATCAACATGTTCAAAACTCAAGTCCTCATCTTTCCCTAAAGCCAGCACTCCTCATAGTTTTCTCTATCTTGGCAAATGGCACCAACACTTACTCAATTATTTAAGAACAAAACTCTTCATGGGTGTCCTAGAATTCTCAATTTCCCTCACACTTCCACAGAGAAGCAGCTATCAGCAAGCCTTATCAATTGTACTTTCCAAATATATTCCATAGCTTGAACCCTTTTTCCTACCTCTATTGCTAACCCTCTAGAATAAGCTGTCCTCATCTTTTCCTCCAAACACTGCAATGCCTGCTAACTAGTCTACCTGCTTCCATTCTTGCACAAGTCAATTCTTCACTCAGCAACTACAGTGATCCTTTCATGAGATCACACCCTTCTGCTGCTTAAAATGCTCCAATATCCCCTATTGTGCTAAGGAAAAAAGCTCAGTTCCTTGCCATGGCCTGTACAGTCTAGTCTGCCAACTTTTCCACTTTCATCTCCAGTAGCTCTCCCTCTTGCACACTCTACCTCCACCAGACAGACTAAGCTTATTTCAGCCTTAAGGCCTTTGCACTTGCTATTCAGTTGGCCTGGGATGCTCTTTGCTCAAATATTTTAATGGTTCACTCCTTTATTTTATTTCTCTCCTCAAATGTCACTTTCTCAGAGAGACCTCCCTGGCTATTCTACATAAAATGCATCTCTAGTCACTGCCTAGCCGCATCCCCTATCAACTTGCCACCTTTATTTTTCACTATGTGAAATCAATGTGTGTGTGCGCGCGTCCCACTAGTTCACAGATAGGGACTTTGTCCTTTTCACTACTGTAACACCAGCACTTAGAGCAGTGTGTGGCACATAAATAGGCCTTTGGTGTATAATATGCATAATGAAAGAATGTTGAAATATAAAATGTTGCTTCTGGACCTGGATTAATAGCCTTATTCCAATCTTAGGTATTTACTGCAAGAGCAAGTAACAGTGCCTATAGTGAGATAAAGAAAATAGAACATTCTTAAGGAATGAGTACCATATTTTTTTTTGGTACTGGGGATCAAACTCAGGACCTTGACACTGAGCTAAATCCCTGGCCCTAAGTACCATATATTAATGACAACCCGTCAAGTTTTCATTCTGCAGCACTAGGTAGCACGCTGCTTTGCATTAGTATTAGATAAGTCATTTCATTGGCAATTGTTTTCATTTCTTTTTTCTTTATTGGTGCTGGGAATTGAACCTAGGACCTCACACATGCTAAGCATGGGCTTTACCTCTGAGGTATACACTCCCAGCCTCTATTTCTAAAACTTCATTCCATGAACTACCAAATAACCATTAATAAATTAGGCATTTGAATGAATAAATGAACACAAAGCCTATTCAACAATGCTAAATCCATGCAAAAGAAGTAGTGTTTGAGTAGAGCCCTGGGAAACCTCATCAGAAAATAGGCACAACAGTACTTTTTTGTCGTGTCATACCATCAAAAGCCATTTATGGTGAAAATGCTTCTAATACACTGGAAAAATATAAACACCAACTCCAAGAGAAGTAACCATAGCAACCAGGCTAGCAGAAACTGTAAAAGCTGTCTGGGTCCATGGCTTACCGTTTTAGGTAAAGCAGAAGGACAATAATCACACCCGCAACGATGACCGGAATGATGAGTAACATGGTCATGTAGAATATGGAATTGGGCTTTTTACCTAGAGAATGGAAAGCAAACAGAAAGACATGAGAACTAGAACCCTTTTAGTAATAAATCAGGAAACAATTTTGTTAGCTAATGAAATCACAGATATTTCGGTTCCCTAGCCCAACCTATTTTTCAAAGACAATTTCTGTTACTTTAATAATTTTAAAATGTCCTGTTATAGTGCCTGAAATTTCTTGGAGAGTTAGCACCTTAAGGATTATTTACAATTAAGATATATTAATTAGTTTTAGACACTATTACAAAGATATCGTATCTATTAAATATGTCATCTCATTAACAGTGACTATCTTTTCTTACTGCTTACTTACCACTACTACAACACCTAACAATAGCTACCACTACTGCTATTCTTGAATGAGCTCCAGATATATGTCTGGTACCATACTAGGTGCTTTGACATGCTTATTTCCTATGTATGCTAGAGAGATAGAGAGTATTCTCTCCTTTACACAGATAAGGAGAAGGCTCAGAGAGATCAACAATTCATCAGAAGGGTTTAGTACATGATGCAGGCAGGTCTATCATACAGCATCACCCATTCGAAAGCTTGCCTTGTTACACATAGCACATGGAATGCCATTTGTCTGTTTATGTGGTCCTCTTACCTGCAATGGCATGATCATGGAGGACGCATCATCAAGGCAAAGCGTCATTGTTTAGGCAGCCTCTAAGATGACCTCAAATGATTCCTGCCTCTTGGTAAACACTCTTGTGAAATCCCCTCCCTTTGAACATGGGTTGTACTGATCGACTTGCTTTTAAATAGTAAAACAGCAGCAGTGATGGGGGTTCATTTCCAAAATTAGGTAAGAAAAGATCATGGTGTCCATACTGGGTGTTTTCTCACACATTCTTTCTTGCTTGGATCACTCACTTGGGCAGGGGAGCTTCTCCAGCAGGAGGTAACCCTGTGGGGATGTCCAAGTGGCAAGGAACGAAAGGAAGCCTCTATACTAGTTTTTGGAGGCTGTTGTAACAAATTACCACAAAGTAGGTGCTAAAACCACAGAAATTTATTCTCACAGTTCTGGAAGCTAGAAATTCAAAATCAAGGTATCAGCAAGGCTATGTTCCCTCTTTAGGCTCTGGAGAAGAATCCCTCCTTGCTTCTTCCTAGATTCTCATGGCTCCTAGGACTCCTTGCTTGTAACTGCATCACCCCAACCTCTGCCTCCAACTTCACATGGGCACCTTTTTGTGTGACTATGCATCTCTCTCTCTGTGTTTCCTCTCCTCTTCTGATAAGGATACTAGTTATTAGATTTAGGGCTCATGCGAATACAATATAAACTCAACTTGATTACATCTACAAAAATTCTATTTCCAAATATTGTCACATTCACAGATCCTCGGGGTTGAGACCTGAACACATCATTTTGAGGGAACATGATTCAATTTGCCATAGCCTATATCCAGCAACCAGTGAGGAACTGAGGCTTTCCAACAATCACATGAGTGACCTTGAAAATGGATTCTCCAGTCCCGGCCAAGCCCTCACATGAGACTATAATCCTATGTAGAGCTGGACTGCAACTTCGTGAGGCTTCTCAGTAAACTATGCCTAGATTCTTGACCCACAGAAACTGTAAGATGGTAAGTGTGTGTTGCTTAGAGACACTAAACTTTGGGATAATTTGCTTTGCAACTACAGATAGCTAATATAACCAAGCTTAGCACATAGCTTGTTTGACCCAGCCATTAATAGAGAACTGACTTCCTCAGCAATCCATCTGTCTGAGTCTTAGACATCTGTTTAAAGTTCTTAAGTTGGTTCTTTATTGCCCCCTGGAATCACAAAAAGGAAGAAAGCCTATTCCCATTTCAACCTGATAATACTATAGATATTAGGATTCAGCAATTATGAGTCCTCAAGGTTACTTCAGTTGTTTGAAGTACCTCACCAAGTTTTGAGGTTCTTCAACATCCTGATTACCCTTTCAAGGAGAGATTCTGGTCTGCCATGCACCTACAATGTGGTGCTCTGCATGGGATGCTCCACATTTCCAATGCGGCCAGATCACCCTGCACTAGCATGTCTTTGTTCAGGTTGTTAAAAAAGATAGAGATAGGACAGGAGTGAAAATAACACTATCCACTATCTAGATTGTGGATTTTCCAAATAGTTATATATTGTCAATGAACCTTGGGTGAAGTGATACTATTTAAACAGAAAATACATTTCAATTTAAGTACTGTTTGGTTGACATCAAGAAAGCATGACAGTCCCTTTCCCCAATTGATTTTCTGCTTCAGCTCAGTTTCCATGCATCAATGTTTTAAATTTTGATGAAATTCTATTCTCTTACCTATATTCATCACTTGACTCCAATTACTCCAGAGTTTGTCATCTTCATAGCAAAGTTTATTTGTCTTGACTCTTATTCTAACTGTGTAAAAAGTATCAGGAAGAACACCAGGGACCATAAAACAAGTTGTACCCTTAGATATAAAAACACACAAACACTATTATCAGTTTATTCTTTCTGTTATTGAATAAAAATATAACTATCTGCCAGATTCTGTATATGATTAAGACTTGTATTGCAATTCAAATGATCTGACTTTGACTCCTGAAAAAAGTTGGCAATAACCCACAGAACAACATACTTTATTTTTCTGAAAGCAGTTCAAATTTACTCTGTATCTGGCTTGCTTCAACCCCTATTATTTGAAGTCTAAGCCCAAATAGCTAAAGTTAAGTTTACTGACCGTCATGTTTCTTTCAAACACTGAATTCTGACATCCATCCTCATCAGCCTTGAAAATTAAAAAATAAATGAATGAGTGCCAAACTTTTAAAAACACATTTTACAACATCTGTCCATTTCTAACAAGTTTCTTTATAGCCCATTAAAAAAGGACTAAGTACTGTGAAAAAAAGGCTGGCCTTACTAATAAGTGGTGCAGAATCAATTACATATCTATACGGAAAAACAGAATCTTGACCTTCTACCTCACACTATTCACAAGCTCAATTCCAAATATATTTAAGATCTAAATAAGGAAAGTAAAAATAAATGAACAAATAAACACACAAATATAACAAGCTTTTAACTGAATTTATAGAACATCATTGTGACCTTGAAAAAGGAAGATTTCTTAAACAGCAACCAAAAATGCTACATTAATAATAAACAGAAAATGTTTATAAAGTGCTCTGTATTAAAAACAATTTTAAATTTCTGTTTATCAAATGATAACCTAATAGGGAAATAACAGGCAATGTGTAGAAGGGAAGAACATATTTGTAACTTCTGATAAGTGTCTTGCATATATTATTTTGTGGCAAATTAATAAGAAAGATAATTCATTAGAAAAACTAGCAAAAGACTTAACAGATACTTCATGAGAGAATATGTAAACTGCCAATAAACATACAAAAAGTACCCAACTTCACTGATCACCAGAGAAATGCAAATTAAATGCAAGATAATGATACACATATTTACTAGATAGAATACCAAGTGGTAAACTTTAACTATCTAGAATTCTCAATTTCTATTTAACAGTGTAAATTGGCACAACCATTTGGGAAAAATGTTATCTACTAGATATAATCATATGTAAACTTATGAACCACATATATGGGTATATTATAAATGCCCAACAGAAACACATCCACATGTATACCCAGAGAGAAGTATGTAAATGTTCCTAAAACTGTATTCAAAATACCCTAAACTGTAACTTATCCAAATAGGTGAGAGAGTGGATAAATAAAAAGTGGTATATTCACATAATGGAATATATACAATGGGAATAAACCATCTACACTACAGGAAACATTAGTGGAGAATCTTAGAATGTTGAAAGAAGGAAGACAAACATAAAAGTATATTCTGCATAATTCCATTTATAGGAAGTTTTAAAAGCAGTAACAAAACAAATGTATGGGATTAGAAGTCAAGATATAGTTGCTCTCTGGGAGAGTAGCAACTAAAAGAGGTCCTGAGGAGGTGTCTGGGGTGCTGATAACATAAGCAAAAAGTCATTTGTGAAAACTGTTTATGAAAAAATAATCATTGAGCTATATGCAGTGGTACCTTGGTTTACAAATTTAATTTGTTCTACAATTTTGGAAAAGATGGCCACATTTGTGTTTGTGTGGGAAAGATGTGTTTGTCATGTTTGTTACCTGATGCAAAGTTAGCAAACAAAACAACATTTTACCAAACACTCTGTTTGCAAACCAAATTGTTTGCAAACCAAAGCATTCGTGAAACAAGTTACCACTGTATCATGATTTGTATAATTTTTATATTGTGTATTATACATCAATAAAAAGTTTGGAGGGAGAGAATGAGAGAGACAAACAGACACTAGTCTCCCCTGTTGAGAGTATAAGATATAAAAATGACTAAGTTGGAGAAAAGAAAGCGTAATTTAGAATTCTCCTCCACACAATGTAAGTCACTTGCTATCTGATATAAAAAGAATAATCAGTTCCTTAAATGTGAGTTTTTAAAGAATGGAATGAAAAATCTGTTGTTTAGTCAACTTCTATTAAAGACATTTAAACACTGAACAAAGACTAGAAAACATAGCCATTAATTTTGACATTAAATATCACTCACTACATGGTTCCTACTGGTATATGTGAAGAGCTGGAAGGCCAATGGAATAATAAAGGACTATGTTTTCAATATTTCATACAAAGGCAGAAGAAGAGCCACTCGGGGCTACTGTATCCCACTGCTGGCTATTTGGGATTATAGACCTATTGGGGAATCTCCAGTGTCAACCACCACTTCAGGGATCAAATTGCAGACTGATGTCCCTCCTTCCCTGGACCATCTGCCAAATACATAAATTCCAAAGTCAGCAAATTATCACGTAGATTTAAGTCTCTAAGCTCTTGCTCAAAATCCTCTCACGTAATTTATTAGCTATGCAGATATTTCTGATATGAGAAAAACAAGGACATGGAGCATCAAGTAGACAGTTTTTCATGATGGATGGTGGTAATAAAACAAGCCATTCCTTATCTCACGGTTCTGTCATCAGCTAACTCTGAGCACAATCCCCTTGTGATGGTACCAGTTGATGTTCTGGCTCACGTCCCCCTCTTAACTGTCAACACCAGGTAAAATAATCCCTCCAATAGTATTACAAAAAGAAAAAAAAATAGATCTAACCAGCAGAGTTCAAAATCAATAAGGATACAAAGAACTGATGACATTCTAAAGCTAGGTGTGGTGGCTCATGCCTGTAATTCCAGCACTTGTGAGGCTGAGACAGGAGGACTGCTAAGAGTTCAAGGTCAGCCTGTTCTGCACAGTGAGTTCAAGGCCAACCTGAACTACATAGCAAGACCCTGTCTCAAAAAACAACAAACAAAAAAGGACTGATGACATTTTAGAGGAGATGAACATCTGCCAGAAGAAAGAACATTCAAGTCAAGTGAACAGAGTTAATTCCAAGGAGACTATATTTCTGATATACATAGATAATTTCTATAGTAAATGTGTTCTTTTTAGTTTTGAAGTTTATAAAAACAAAAGTAACTTAATTTAATAAGACTTTATTAAGTGATGATTATGGATATGGTGTTACACCAAGTATTATTGGTCAAAGTTTAATACACAGAGACCAACAACCAATCTTTGAAGCCATAATTTGTTATGGACTATAGGAACTTACTTAAACTCTCTAAATTTTAGTTCCTTAAAAATATGTAAGTTACAATAGTACTTTGCAGGGTTGTTATAAGCTACTGTATAAGATGCCCATAGAGGAGTACCTTCATGGCACATTCTAAACACTTAATAAATAAATGATAGCTATTACTATTAAGAGGAAGAATTGAAGTGGTCACCTGTGGTGAAGAATACAAGCTTTGCAGTGAAGTTTGCTTAAATCATGATTCTACCCACTAGAAATGCGATCTTAGGAGTAACTAAGTTTTTTCACATGTAAAATGGAGATCAAATAATAGGATCAAGATCTTTAGGGTTACTGTGAGCTCTAAATGAGACAGTTTAGACACAGTACTTACTAACACACCTAGTACATAGTAAGCATTCAGTATATATTAGCTGCTATTAGTAGCAAGAACAGCACAAAATAGACACCACCTGATTCCTCCCCTACAGTTTATATTTTTAGTGGAAAGAAAAGGCATATATGTGGTCAGATTTTAAAAGGCAGGACATAATTGGGGAGTAAAGTAAGTTAATACAAGCAGCATGTGTCTCAGGATATTACACAGAGGGGATAGCTAAAGGCCAAATGAATCAAAATATTTCAGGTTTCAGATCAATTATTTCTTGTAAATTTAAGCATTATACCCTTCCCTACATGGAAGCCTTTGCTTCTGCCCTCTGTACTATTTCTTGGGAACACTGTGGTTTCAGGTAGTAATGATGATTATTCTTCAGCAGATCTGCCAATGTCCATTAGAGCTCAGTTCTGCTGTGGACCCAGTCACTCCCTCTGGAGTGACAGCCTGTCAACACTGGCTTTAGTTAGCATTTTGAAAAGTTTTGAGATAAGCTAAAACAATTGGATCAAGGAATCTGCCCACATGCAAGTTGCTGGGCTCTTTTAAAAGCCAATATAAAACATCTTGTATCTAACCTCTAAAATTTAAAGGAACCGTACAAAAGGCACAGGCAGGTAGCAAAAAAGTGAGTGGTGCAGTCCCAGAAATCTTGAGGCACCACCTTATGGAAATATGCTCCCAAAGCAGCATGATTCTAAATCTGGGCAAAAAAATTAAATTCAATAAACAAGGAGTGAAACAAATCCCTCATTTTGTGGCCCAAACAAAAACATGTAAGGCCTTAATTTGTGCTCCTACTCTAAACCTAACAATGGGACTGGTGCCCTGAGGTTACACCACATTCCATTCTATTCCCCAGAGAGACCGCTAATTAGAATGTTTTGCATTAGATTCTGAACAGCAGCGTAAGTGCACATAATCCAACAAATACTGACTACTGTTCTCAAAAGTGACTACCTTCCTTGACGCAAACCCCAAGAAAATGGAATGGTTTTAATAAAACCTGCAAGTATCTAGATGATTGATCTCTGCATTCTGCCTAGCCATTTTTTCTACTGTATTTTGGCTGCACCAGTTTCGCTTTTGTTTTCCCATGTGTGTCAAGCTCATTTTTGCCTCAGTCATTGTACTTGCTGTCTTCTCTAACTTCCAATCTTCACATGGCTCTCACACTCTACTACATAACCCCATTTGATTTTCTTCATAGTACTCATGCTCTAAAATTAGCTTGCTCATTTAAACATACTTACTTTCTAATATGTAAGCTTCATGAAGAAAGAGACTTGTCAGGTGTCACATTTGCTGCTTTATTCCCAGCACATAAAATAGCACCTGACAAATGGTAGACACCTAATAAAAATTTATTGAGCAAGGGGTAGAAGTGTAGTTAATTCAGTGGTAGAGTGCTTACCTGACAGGCACCAGACCCTAGGTTTGATCCCCAGGACTGGAAAAACAAAAACAAAAACAAAACAAAACAAAACAAAACAACAACAAAATATATATATATGTTCAAGTGGTCCAAAAAAAAGTTGGTTTACTGAGTATTTTAGCCAGGCACAGTGGTGCATGCCTATAATCCCAGCTACTCAGGAGGTTGAGGCAAGAGGACGGCCAAGTTTGACGCCAGCCTAGGCAACTTTGTGACACTCTATCTCAAAAAAAAAATGTAAAGGGTTATAGATGTGAGGCCCTGGGTTCAAAAAGAAGCAAAACTTTATTGAACAAATGAATTAATGAATGGCTTGAACCTTGCAGCTAATACTAACACAAACCCTCAAACTTTCCACATTGCTGTATTCAGACAAGAAGTTTATCATCATTATTTGGTAACAAATGTAAGAGCTATATTTCATTCATATTTCAATGTAAGAAATTCAAGTGAAAGAAAAATATCCAAGGAAAAATAATGATCTAAAAAACTTACGGAAAAAATACCATGTGTCTCAGTTTGGCTCTTATTGACTTCTACTTCATAAGATAAGCATCTGCTATCAAAATTTGGTGGATTCTCCCAATGCACATATAAGGTACCTTCTCTGAATGAGAGATTTTTAATATGTGGAGGATCAGGTTTCACTGAAAAATAGAAGAAAGCAAATTTAGCTTCCAAAATTTGATTATATACATATAAAATGGATAATGAAGGTTCACAAAACTAAATCACAACAGGGTTGATATTTTTTAATGCCTTTACATGATGAGATATATGGTTTTAGAATTTCCGGTTAGCCATAATTAGCGGAAGAAACTTACTTAAAACTACCTAATAGCCAGGCATGGTGGTACACGCCTGTAACTTCAGCATTCAGAAGTTTGAGGTCAGCCTGGGTTACATAGCAAGTACAAGGCCAGCCCAGACTACATGGCAAGACCCTGTCTCAAAAAAAACTAACTGCATAGTAAAATGGATTTAAGGGTAACATGAACTCTGACCTGCATCTGGTTACAAAATGGCCAGGGTACAATCAGGACATCTAACTTCAATATAAAGAATAAAGAAAAGAGGTGCTTAGGTCCAGATGTGCCTCTATTTGATGGGCAGCAAAGCAGCAGGTACAAGAGGCTGCCCCAGCTGTCATTCACTCATTCCAATCAGAAACCACCACAATGAAAACATCAGCCTAGTCTCTATCGCATGCTACAATGTGGAGGAACCTTGAGAACATTACATTAACTGAAATAAGTCAGTTACAAAAAGATAAATACTATATAACTCCATTCATGTGACATAGCTAAAGTAGTCAAGTTCACAGAAACAAAGCCAAGGGCTGGGGGGCAGAGGAATTTGTGTTTAATTGAGTTTCAGTTTGGCAGGATGAAAAGTTCTAGACATCTGTTGCCCAACAGTGTGAATATGCTTAATACTCCTGAACTTCACACTTAAACATGATTATGATGATAAAGTCAATATTATGTCATTGTAACCACAATTAAGAATAAAATATTTTAAAAAAGCATTAGCCAGGTCAATTTACCATTGCTGGAGTTGGTTATACTTAAGATCAAGCAACAGAAAATAATGGATAATTAACAGAAAACAATTTGTAGGTGTCAGCTTCTGGCTGAGAAGAATTGTTCTTTATGTCATCATTAATTTCAGGAAGAAGAAGAGTATCAAAATATGTAAGCCTAAAATCTAGGATAATCTGCCCAAAAAGGGGGTGGAAAGAGAAGGCTTTGCTCCATCATATCTCACTTGGAAAACTATCTGGACCCTACTCCCTTGGCCTACAACATAGGCTGCCTTTGATCCCGTTAGAATTTACTTCCATGACTATCTGAAGAGGTTGTAGGCAATGTTCTGCTTACAGACTTGGGATCCTTGGTCAAAGGATAGCTCTTTGTCTACAAATCATCTGTACACCACTAAGCCAGAATTTGATCTCCTTATCAGGACAGTGCAA
The DNA here is from genome assembly GCF_000247695.1 of Heterocephalus glaber. The sequence goes on along the minus strand of NW_004624895.1, from coordinate 2,730,185 downwards.
CAAATAAACCAGTGTGCTGATGGCATTTTCTTCAGAGTTTTACAAAATACTTTTATATATCTTATGTCATCTGGGCTTGATGAAAATTCTTTGAGGTCAAAAGGGACTATATACTCCACTTTACAGATAAGGAAACACCTGAGGAGGGTTTATATGCCTTGTTCAAAGTGGAGCTAGGGCCTCAACCAGATATTCTATGCTCAAGTTGAGGCCTCTTTCTAACAGGCCGATACTCAGTTCATACATCCACATGTGGCTATCCTGGTTGTTCTGACCAATCAGTGCCTGTGCCATAAAGAGTGTTAAATATTTGAATATGGTATTGGAAGTATAGCTCAGTGGTAGAGAACCTGTTTAGCATTTTTGAAGCTATGGGATCAACACCCAGCAATCGTAAGTGGAGAAGAGATATTACAATCAGACAGCCTAAATTCCAATACTGGTTCTACAACTAATTATTCCAAGTCTCAGCATGCTCTTAAGTACAAGGATAAAGCATCTGGCACATGTGCATAAGAAGCAGAATTTCCAAGCTTGCTTCTTTAAAAAAGGTCTATCGAAGAAAGGTTACATACATGTAGTCTCTTGTTTTAGGAAAATCTGAAGACTAAAATTACCATTTTCTTATCATTTGTATTGATTGTTCAAAGGACATAACCCACTTTTACCTGTACTATTACAAAGGATTTCTAAAACTTACCACGGGATCTTAAAGGCACTATATGGAAGGATGGCCTAATTTTTCCTGCATTATCCTTGACCATTACTTGGACACTGTATTGTTCAAAACTGGAATCCTTCACTTTACTCAGATCAAAGGAACAACCAATGTATTGACCTTCTTTATAGATGTTTTCACATTGAAGAATTTTTCCCAGGCTGCTGTGCCTATAAGATAAAATCAGACAACCCTCTGTATTATTTTGAATGAGGTATTCAAGGGACAAGAGTAGAATTTTTTAATGATGAGAAGACAACCACTGAAAGCAGTATTTGCAATAAGGCAAGACAGATTTTTTAAAATCCTTATCTTAAATCATGACTCACTTCATTGTCTAGGAAGAAAAGCTGTTCTTTGGTGATGGCTATCAGTATTGTCAATAGCTGTGAAAACTACAGGAGTCCTGATCTTCCTCTTATAGGAAGCAACAGGAGGGAAGTGTTCTAAAGTCAATATGAGAAGTTTTGTGCTTCTTGAAAGTGCTAATCTACTGAATCCATGGTTTCCTTCTGCCTGCTCCTTCATTTTTTTCTTGGCTTGTTCCTTGCCTTCTTCCCATCCTCCCTCTCCCAGTTTTATCATTCCCATTCCTCTACTATACAGTAATTTCTATTCTGGGGATTCCTAGTCTGAACCTCTCACCTCAGTCCTAGTCCCAGATTTCTAATGGTTCCATGTTAGTGATCCACTTTTGCCTCACAGCCAGTGCCCAAAACATACCATACATCCTCTTCCCCACCAAACTGTCTTTTCTTCCAACATTCCCATTGCCATCAGAGTTCATTTTCTCTAGGACCCTTAGATTTTTGAAATCATTTTTTTTTCTCCTTTCCCTATACTCTACCACCAAATTTTGTTTGCAGAGTTTCTTGGATTCTCATATGCTGTGATATTCCCATTACCCACACCCTGATTCATGATCTCATTGCTTCAGGCTTCAGGTCTTCACCAGAATGACCTCTCTGACCTTCAATATTAATGCCCTTTGATTGCTGCCAGATAGGTCCAGAACACAATGGCTTTCTAAGGGTCCTCCTCCATCGCGTGGCTTTAAATGCCTTCTTTCACCAGTGATTATCAGCACTTACACAGTCCAAATAGACAGAATGTGCTCAAAATACATTTTTGTCTAGGCTACCAGAACTCTGTTTTTTAGTGGCCAGCAGAAGAGAGAGCCAGGATTTACATAATCAGCCACAATGGGAGTTGTGCAAAGGTTCTGCAGAAAGGGAAGACAATTTCTAAGGAATGAAGGAAGAGTAGTGTTCCAAATCCTTTACCTACTACCTCAAAATCACCTGTAGTAATTTAAAGCGCTGATTCCTCAAACCCTTTCCCAGAGAAACCAATTTAGAAGGGTTTGCCTGGACCTAGGAATCAGCATTCCAACAGAAATTTCCCCCGGGTATTTTGCTGCAAATCAGGTTTTTAAAAAACCGGGGATAGGGCCAGGGATTTAGCTCAGTGGTTCCGCCACTTGCCTTGCAAGCACAAGGTCCTGAGATCAATCCCCAGTACCGAAAACAAACAAACAAACAAAAACCAGGGATGTAGCTCAGTGGTACAGTGCTTGCCTGACATGTTTGAGGTCCTGGGTTCCATCTCCAGTATCACAAAAATAAATAAATGAATAAATTAATTAATTAAATAAAATGAGCAGACAGGCAGACTTTTTAAAAGTTCAGATCTAATGTATTTACCCCTTCAAAGGCTTTACAAAGAATGCTTCAGCATAGAGATGTTTTTGTCCTTCCAGAGAAAATGTCCTAGTCTTTAAGAGAAAATGTTCTTGTTCTTCAAGAGATAGTACAAAAATTTTCCCCCAGTTATAGGTCTCTGTGGTTTATGTGAGAAAACAGTTTTTTAAAAATTAAGTAGTTATATGTAGTTTTTCTGGATCACATGGTCCTGAAACATTTCCTACCCACAGTCAGAAACAGAAGCTAAAGAAAGTAATGACATTTTTCTTCATAACCAAATAAAACTGCATATAAAAATACTTTATTTTAATAATGGAAAGAACTCCTCTAGTGAGCAATCTTTTAAATTTCTTTTTCATTTTTGTACCATGATATTTCACATTTACTCATGGACCCAGATGTGAAATTTTAAAAACAACTGTATTGTGAGGCCGAGGATTTAGCTCAGTGGTTTCGCCGCCTGCTGCGCAAGTGCAAGGACCCGAGTTTGATCCCCGGTACCAAAAAAAAACCAAAACAACTGTATTGTAATTTAGAAATAGTAATAAGGGGGAAAATAGTGGTTTTTCCATAGATAACTTTTTGGATTCCTTTTGAAAAATTAATGATAACCTAAGAAAAGCAGGTGATCCTGTTAAAATTCATATACTGAATTCCTCTGCAGAATCACATTGTAGATAGGAAATGGACAAATTCAAGTCTGTTCTCCCAACTCTGCAGATGATTAATGGGATAAGAAATTCCATAAAATTCATTGTTCTGGTTGGTCTGTAGCTATTCAAGTCAGGCTCCTTTCAAAGCCAGACTATCCCTATAATTCATTGCCCTCGGGGGCGTCAAAGAACTTGATTCAATTTAAAAAATGATTCCACATTTTCCAGTTGGAGATTAGTGAAAATGGTCTTTGGCAGTTTGTATGATATGATTTACACCAGCACCTAAAGCATTATGGGTGCTTGCTAATGAGCACTATGTCCTCACTGCCTGGCTGTTGTGGTTTTGACTAGAAAGAATCGATCTATGGGGAACAAGAAAAGAGGAGGTATAAAGTTGGTGCCATTTCTATGAGGTGGGGAAGAGGTTGGTTCAATGTGCTGATGATATCGGCAAGAGAGTGGGGATGAGTAACAAACACCAGGAGCAACAACTATCACGTAACTGAGTACTTACTCTATACTTGTTAGCAGTTAGTCACAGCTCCAAATGCTTTCCGCACAGTAACAGCCCTCAGAACCGTCTTAAGAAGTAGGCCCTAATAGCACTATCTCCATTCTATATATTATAAAACTGAAGATCAGAGAGAAGGCACTCACCTCAAATCATATTTCTAATAAGGAAGAGAGCCAGAATTTGAACCCAAGCAGTATGTTGTGGTGAGGGCAGAAGATATAGAATATACCAGCCCTTTCCAGTAGAGCTGTCTGAGATTGTGGAAATGTTTCCTATCTGTGCTGTCCAATTCAAGAGCCTTTACAAAATGGGTAGTGAGACTGAACAACTAAAGTTTTAATTTAATTTGAATATTTTAAGTTAAAATGTTAATAGCTGCATGTAGCTAGCAGCTCTTGTATTGAACAGCACAAGTATACACTATGGAAAGAGCTCCTGCTTGTGACAAGCTCTGAGAATGTGTATGGCAAGAAGTAGGATCGTTAATACCTGTCTCCTTGGGTGCCAGTGAACCACCACTCTCTTCAGATTGCTTCCTGAGCCAGCTCCAATTGTTGCAGATTATACCTTGAAAAAAGCCATTAACTGAGAGCTGAAAGCCAGCCCAAGAACCACTTGTATTAGCTTTTACAAATGCCTACTTCAGCCCAGGGAAGAGGAACACTTCAACGCACAGGAAAAAGCATGTGCTTTCAAATTGGTCAGTCCATTTGTTAAAATAATTTATTCATTCCAAGGAGATACTGTGCAATTTGTGCTGAGACTTGGTTTGTGCTAGTGTATCCCTAGACATTTTCTTATTTTTGTCCTAGAACCTCAAGGGCTAGGCCTCCATTGTAACCCTGATATAGCTAGGTTACTCTCCTGCATGGACTACCATTCGATGATATCTATTTTAAGATTTCTTTCCTTCTCTTCCTTCCCTTTATGTAGACATGGGTTCTTTAAAGGTTCTCCCTGTGGTTTTACCCATAAGGACCCTATCTAAGGTTAATCGAATAATAACCATAGGGATGCTACCAACTTCTAAAATAACTGAAAAGCTTGCAATAACAATTTTCGTAGACTTCACCACAACACCAACAGAGCCAGGCTACTCCTTCTAAGGCTTACTTCTTTGCGTAGCTTCTTCTCTGGCAAGTCTTCAGGGAGCCAGATCTACTCAATCATGTTCTGTCTTGATTCCTGAACTATACTGCTCCTGAGTTGCTTGTACTTCCTAAGTTCTCAACCCAAATTTGAATGTTTCTTAACAAACTTTGAATCAAACAAGCTTTGTATCTTAACAAACATTCACAAGTGATTTATGGAAAACCTTGCATGTGTCAGGCACCAGGGGAAACAAGACCCAGCTCATTCTCTCAAAGGACATTGCAGCCTAGGGCAGGCTACTACTGAGTAAACAGGAAATGACAATACAATGTGCTGAGCACTGACACGCAAAAGTGCAAGGTGTCATGGGACCCGATGAAAGGGCATGTATCTAGACTTGAGAGGTATAGGAAGTCTTTCTGGTGTGGAAATGATGTCTGAGTTGAGCTGAGGACAAAGAAGGGGCTTTAGGGGAAAGTGCAAGGCATGGGCTACAAGAAGACACTCTCTGTTAGACAGAATGTTCCCACTCCTCTGAGGAATAGTCTGCTTGGATTGCACTCTGCTGCCTGACTATGTAAAGAGTCCCTTTGAGAAACTGAAAGTTCAGAGGGGCAGGAGTGGAAGGAGGGAGATGAGACGAGGACTGGAGAGGTTTACAGGAGCCAGGTCATGAGGGATTTTTCTGTCTTGTTGAAGATTTTTGACTTTATCTCAAAGCCACCAGGGAGCCCGGAAGGATTTTGAGAAAATAAGAAATGATAGGTACCAAAAGTTGCCAAGTGAAACTATAAAACCTCAAATGAGAATTATTTAAGTCAAGGAGGAAAAATAAACCTCCAGAAAGAACCACACAATCTCAGTGCCATCTGGCTTTCCCTGAAATGCTTCTCAATTTTTCCAGTAGGATCCTTCCACTGGAGAAGAGAGGGAATGCTAACCCTTAGGCCACTTTGAAAGCTTTCATTCAAAACTTCAAGTGGTTTGAGGAGATAGACACGACTAACTTGATTTAAACATTATTTTAACATTATAATTTTATACATGTATTAAAATATTGCATGATACCCCTTAAATATGAATACATAAATCCGTATAAAAAGAAATAATTTAAATGAAATGTGGGAGTTTTGCACTCTATTCCATGATATAGCCATGAATGTTCTAATATACCAAAATTACTTTTCATCAAGTCATCAGGCAAAATGTACACTCCAGGATTGTTTTGCCTTCTTTTGGTAGTGCTGAAGCTGAAACCTTTGGACTCACAAATGCTAGGCAAGTGCTCTACCTGGAGCCGCACCCAACCCAACACTCCAGGATGAAAGGTCATGTTTGTCCTGTAGCCTCAGAAGTCCTGGAAATAGCCCTCCATGATCCATTTTTCTCAGAGTTGTTTTAGCAAACAATATCGCAGAGACAAGGTCATGTGAAGGGCAGATTACTGAGGCTAGGTCTCCCCTTCTCCAGGCTGCTTTCACACTGACTCAGTATCCCCATTTGTGAAGGGAGAGGGGGATAGTGAGAGAGTGGATAATGTACACCAAAACATGGGGAGAGGGGGTAGGGTTTAGGTCCAGTGTTCTACAATGCAATAGCACAATTACAGTCTACAACTAGTTGCACAAGATATTACCACTGAGAGAAATTAGGTGAAAGGTACATTGAATGTCCTTATACATTTTTTGCAACAATATTTTGTGGCTCAACAGTTAAAAATAGGAAGGTTTTTTTTTTTTAAGCAGACACTCAAAGCAGACACATTTTCCACTGAAGCAAACTGCCCACTGTCTTGCCTTTATGGAAGAGAATAAACTGTTCTTCTTTAAGCTCAGTTGAACCCAAAGGCTCCCAAAATAATCACATTTGGACCTCCAGTAATTCTATACATACATACTCACCAGTAGTAAAGAGTATAGTTAGTGTCAGGACTTGAATTCTTTCCAGGGAGCCAAGAACAGTTCATGAACCCCAGGTTGTGCCAGATACACTGAAGCTCAGTCACAGCAGACTCTGGATCACCTAGAATATCCAGGAAAGAGTTTAGGGCCCTTCTTGACTTGTTATGGAAACTTGCCAATGGCTCTGTGGCATGGGAGATGGGAGGGTGTTTCAGACTGCTTTCCCCCAAAACTAATCTCTAATCTCACCCCATTTTACACAGAAGTCACCTGGATGGCAAAACTCCAAATCCAATTTGTTTACAACCTTCTCCTTCACTTCCTAATTCAAGGAAAACATCTTTGCTATCTCTGTAGGATCTTAACTTTCATAACTCTAACTGCAGAGAGGTTATAATATTTCAATCAGGCAAGGATTACAGAATTCCTAAATAAAAGTAGAAATACAAATGATCCCTCAGTTTTATTTATTTTGGTGCTGGGATAGAACCCAGGGCCTACCACATGCTAAGCATATGCTCAAACACTTAGCTACAGCCTCAGTTCCAACTCTCATATTTAGAAAAACTTTGTGGAGGTACAATATACCTTCATGTCTTTTGATCAATACTGTCCAAAAAAGTAAACAGTTACCTCCTGAAGCAATTCTGGGGAAAGGTAAGCATAACTCAATCCTTAAAAAATGCTTATTTTTTGTTGTGATTTTTAGGAGCCATAAACTCTTTCTGATTTGAAATCTCTATAAGCTGTTTTACTTAAGGAATCATGTTTCTGATTTAAATGCCTCTGTTTAAAATATAAACTTTTATCCCTCATGATCCTTGAAGGGTTGCCATCTTCAACAATTTTATGTCATAATATAACTGTTTTGAAATGAGAATAGAGTAGGTAAGTTGTTTAAACTATGGTCCCAGCCTCCTACAAGTCCTGAATTTTATCATTTTATAAATAGTACTTCGTATGTTTTCGATCAATGCAAAGCAGGTTGAGCTCACAGTGCTAAGCTTTGGAGGTGGGAGATGGCCTGTTCAACCAAGGGACAATATGTATTAATAGATGACATGTGTACAGCATTTACTCTTTGTCAGACATCATCTTAAGTACCTCACATATATTGACTTAGGCTAGCATGCTTTTTCTTTTCTTTTTACTATCTTTTCCTAAATACATCCTGTATCCCAAATTAATTTCCATATATCACAAATAACATAGCATTTTGGTTTTCTTAAAAGTAATGGACCTTGGGCCGGGGATTTAGCTTAGTGGTTCTGCTGCTTGCCTCGCAAGCGCAAGGACCCGAGTTCGATCCCCAGTACCAAAAAAAAAAAAAAAAAAAAAGTAATGGACCTGGAATCTGAAAACCTAGAGTAAGTCATTCAGCTCCCTTCTTTATAAATGGAACATGGTAATAATACATGCTTTGCTCCACAAGATAAGTGTGTAAGGCACAATTTAGGGGAGTGTGTGTATGTATGTGTGTGTATTCATTTTTGAGTTATAAAGCACTGTTATCTACTAGGCATTGTTACTTGTGTTTTCTGGGAGCTCCTTGAAGACAGAGGCATACCCAGATTTATCATTATGTGGCAAGCCCCTAATGCATAGCAAAAGTTTCCATTTGAATGAATTCATAAACAATGAACATGGAGCATCTGGATTTATTCTCTAAATGCCAAGACAGTGCTTTTGGTTGTTACCTGCCAGGGGTGAGATGCACTTTTCTAGCAAAATGCTACGCTTCTCACTTTCATTCATGCTACACTGGGATCCCACTTGCAGACAAATCTTCTCATTTAGGGGAACTTCCTTTGAACGATGAGTTTCTGGAGCAATTTTCTGAGGTTAGAAAATTGAAAAAGGCATTAGTGTAGCAAATATAGAAAAGTATACTTAAATAAAACATTAGCATGCATAAATGGGTAAAGAAGTCAAGGTCTCAAATGGTATAGATCAGGGCAGGTAGAGTTTGCTCTCCCACTATCCTTAAGGAAAACTGGAATGTTTGGAAATATTTTTAGTTGTCATAACTCGGAAATGTCAGTAGTGCCATCACTGAGAAACCTAGTGTACATAAAAGATAATTTATCACATTTTAAATGTACAAGCATTATGAAGTTTACCTATAAACACATCAAGTTAACACATCAACCATCTAAAAGTAATTTTAAAGGAAATACAACATGATTATCAAAATAGAATTCCAAGCAGATACAATGTGCCATCAAGATCAAGATAAAAAAGGAGTGCTTTAAGAATTCAGTAATTGTGGTTACCTGTAGGAACTGACAAAGAGAGACTTTTCATTTAACTTTTCTGTACTGTTTGGCCATTCTGACTCTCATACCTGCATATACATTTCAAAGGCTGCTATGTACACTTAGTATATAATCTTATTCTGAAAAGTTTTGTGGAATCACAGAAAATCAACTTATACACATCATACAGAAGTAAATCACAAATCCAGTCATTACGATTTAGAATAATAAGATTAAAGGGCTCCCTAGGAAACTAACATTTCCAATGGTGACAGAGATGGAATAATTAAGAATGGAGTTGCTTTTAATCAGAGCTCCAAGAAGAGCGCTTCCTGTTTTGCAAGAGTTTCTGGCTCAAGTTTCAGATTCTATTTCTTTTTATAATGTGATGATGGCCATGAAGGGAAAAACTGGACACAGTTAACTCTGTCTACTACACCCCTAACAGCTACTCTGATACTTCCATGCTTGCTGCCAGCTGAGCATGAGGGCAACCGTGAGAAACCTCTGAATCTAGGACACAATCTGAGAAGTAGCTGACAAATGGACGATGAATAAACCACAGCAAAGACATGAAAATTATCTTATAGAGACTGAGTAGTTCTTAACCCCAGTTGTGATATTACTGTGAAAAGGTGGTTTTGGTCAGCCTAGAATAACTTCAAGCAAAATCCTGGCTGAGAAAAAGAGAGGATGACTCAACTACATGGACACTGAGTACCCAGCACAACATTTACCCTCATTGGGGCCTGGAGCTATTCTTAGCCAAGTACATTTTCACAACAAATTCCTGATTCCTCGCCAAGGAATCTACTTATCATTTGGCTTCCCATATAGGCTGTGCTTACTGGGATGGAACAAACCAATTATATTGATCACAATCTTCTGGACTGCTTCACCATTTTAGTTTTCACAGCAAAGGAAGGAAATGGCCCTTGAGAGATGAATATATGCCAAAAAAATGAGGTTTCTAAGCCTGTGAAGCTACCAACCATAGCCAGGATACTGGAAATGGTGGCAGGAAGGGTTCAAATAAAAATTTTACTAAATATGAGTCATATTTATCTTTGAATGAGCCACACTGATCGAAGAACCTTTCATAATTCTCATCTGGAAGCTGCATTTGTCCTTTGAGTACATCAGTGAGAAATGTATGATCAAACATCATAAATTAGGACTGAGGGTGTAGTTCAGTGGTAGACTGCATGTCTAGCATGTGCAAGGCCTTGGGTTCCATTGCCAGCTACACACACACACACACACACACACACACACACACACACACACACACACACACACACACACACACACACACACACACACACACACACACACACACACAAACACAAACAGTAAGGTTTTTGCTTTTTCAAAACACTATAAACTAGCCTATAATCCCAGAACTGGGAGGTTCAGACAAGGCGACTTAGTGACTTAGCAAGATCCCATCTCAAAATAAAAAAATAACAAAAGGGCTGGGGATGTAGCTCAGTGCAAAGGCCCTAGGTTTAATACCCAGTAAAGAAAGACAGGGAGAGAAGGGGAGAGGGAGAGAGGAGGAAAGGGGGAGAGAGAGAGACAGAAAACCAACAACCCAGTAAATATCATCACAGAAAAATCTGTGTTTTTATTTTATTAGATACTATTCCAGTTACAAAACTGAGGAATTTTATTACACAATTATTATAATGGAAGTTTTAAATTAAAAAAAAAACCACTTTAGAACCTAAATCTGAATCGTATGTTTTAGGCAAATGAATAATAACTTAGAAAAGAAACAAATACTAGGAGGAAAGATTTTTTGAAATAATAATTCAAAATGTCTTTCAAAATTAAAAGTGAATAATATTGAATTGGTACAAATAAAATAGGAACTCTGATTATCAATGATCACCAAGTCAAGCATACCTTTCTCTATCAGACAAGGAACTAAACTCCTGCCAGCAGATCTTGGTGAGATATTTGTGATGGCTCCCGAAGGACTCCAGCTTTGGTGAATCATTCCACTAGTAGCAGATGTATGACACTGCCCCACCCCTCAGGGAATCTGGCCTTCTTTGAAATTTTACCGAAAACCAAGGCCATAGTCCTGAACTTACCTTTCTCTGCCAGGACCAATGTTCACTTGGCTAGTACTTTTCTCAACTCCAGAATTCCTTTCTTGGAAGCTTCAGCTTATGCCTCTCTGGATGCCTGGCCTGAAGGACTCTTTGATTAATTTACCCAATGGGTCATGCCTATCTCTTGGGGATGAAAGATAGCTAAAAGCTGATGGCAGATCCCTTCTTCTACTTGCCAAACTGGGGAAGTAATAGACACTGATAAAACAGTGGTGGAGGGCAGCCATTGACAAAAATCCTTTCCTTTTTAAAAATCATCCATAGTCAAGCATGCTGGCCCATTGCCTATAACCCCAGACTCTGAGAGGCTGAGGCAGGAGGATCAAAAGTTCAAGTCCAGCATGGGCAACCCAGCAACTCAGTGAGACCCTATCTTACTTGCATAAGCTTCCTAAAGGGTATAACCACTGCTTCAATATGTTTCAGGGATATATACACTCCAAATTCTTCTTATGCTGTATCCAAAGGACAGAAAGAGGAGAGGAAAATCATTCTTGCTACTCATTTTCACTCTTCAAATGTTAAATTTTAAAAGGTCCAGACAGGATTGAAAGTAGTAGTCTGCATTTATCATAACTTTATAGCAACTGACAACATTCAACCATTTTGTCCTAAAATAGTGCCAGTCTCATGTGTTTCAACCTAATAATAACAGCTTGTGTCAGAAGCCTCTTGTCTGTTAATGCACATACCATTTCTATGTAGTACTATTGTTACCCACTCCCCGCCCCACCCCCACCCCGCCGCCCAGTTTCAAAATGAGGAAATGGAGACTCAGAGAAGTTAAGTGACTTGCCCCATACTTGAGTACTTGAGTGACTATGGAATTTACAACCAAAGACATAGGATTTTTCACAGATTTCTCAAGGCTGAACTACAAAAAATCAGTAGTAAGACTCCAAATGACTCAGGTCCTTCCTTAGGAACAAAAAGAAGCCAATAGTATGTGAAGGGTAAGTTGAGTGTCACTCACAGAAGTATCATAAACTTCTAGCCTACCAGAGGATCTCCTTTAAAATGCAAATACTTCTGACAAGCTTTAATTCTTTATCAATTAACACCTAAGCCATAATTAACACCACAGCAAGGAAAGGGAGAGAAAAGCAGATTAGTAAATTTCCTTCCAGAGGAAGATCCTGTTCTGTCCTCAGGACACACTTTCATATACGTTATTTTCTATGCCAGCAAGCCAGGGAGGTGAGGGGTCCCACATTTTACACACGAGGACACTAGGGCTCAGAGACGCTACATCACTAACCCCAGGATTTCACAATTCACTGCTCCAAACTACTGTCATCAATAACTCATCTGCCACCTCAAAATCCTGAACAGATTCGACACCAAACACTCCTTCACCGCCCCTCCCACACACTGAAATGAGGTAAAAACATATAAGACACCTGAATAAGATTATCATAAAGAACCTCAAATCATCCAATCTTGTTAACAAAAATTTACTTAAATCAGTTGACTACATCTGTTTGGAAAGGTTTAAAGTTTCTCTCATTTTTCCTCAGGCATCAGGAAACATACTCAAACCTACCTGTAACCAACTCCTTATTTTTTCATTTTTCATATAGCCATTTACTTTTAGACCACATAGTTCTTGCCTAACTATCTATATATGTTATTAGCAAGATGGTAAATTTGGAAATTCCCTATAAAATTGGAAGTTCTATAGATACAAGATACAGATACAGGAAAGAATATAGGAGCAAATTTTAACAATAACAAAATTATTTATTGAGTGCCTAATAGCTAAAGATAGGTAGTATTTCCTATCAGAGCAATCTCAATTACATTTAATCATCAAATAATTAGCAAATATTTTTAAATGATCACTGTTGACAATAACTGTTTCTATAATTTTTTCCCAACTGAAATCTGAATACAACTCAAAATCCACTCTGAAGTATGATTAGAACTCGGCTCATTCTTGGCTCTAATTTATACTGACCACTTTACCCCATCAATTCAATATGTCCCTGAAAACTTACCTTCTCCTGCTGGTCATCAAAATGACTAAAATACCTTAGGCTACAATTTGGGCTGGCTCCCTCAGGAGGATTCCATGTCCATATCACCGTGCAGAGGTTTTCAACTGAGACACTCAAATTCGTCACAGGTGGCTGAGTTTCTGCTCAAATCAAGCACAAGTAATAAATTTATCAATAATACCCAGTATTTTTACTGGTTTATTTAGTCCATTCTCTCACATCTTAGATGATAGGAACAGTAATAGCTACATTAACAATATCTAAAATTTACTGAGCCACGCACTGTTGCAAATCCACATATTAATCCATTTAATTCTCACAACAACCTTTGAGATAGAGACTACGATGAGCTCATATGAAAGATGAAGTAACTAAGCCATGTTAGCAGGGATGTTATATCTTTTCCCCTATATCCCCGTGATTAGTAAATGACAGAACTAGGATTGTAACCTGGAAAATGTGGCTTTGGGGTAGCATTCTTAGCTATAGTCCTCCCTTAGTATCCATGGGAGATCATTTCCAGGACCCCTTATGGATACCAAAATCTGTGGGCACTCAAGGCCCTTATACAAAATGGTGTAGTATTTGCCTATAACCTACACATAGCCTCCCACATGCATTAAATCACCTCTGGATTATTTATAATACCTAATATAATGGAAATGCTATATAGATTGTTGATGCACTGTATTATTCAAGAGAAAGATTCAGTACATGTTTCTTTAAACATTTTCCATCTACAGTAGGTTGGCCCATAGATGTAAGACCCTGGGATGAGGAACCTATAGACAAGGAGGGCTAACTGTACTTGCTATCCTGTGAACATTAAATAGTTTATATTATTAAATATAGCATTGCCTAGTTGTTCTTCTCCAAGAATTTGGGGATCCCTATACTTGGAATCCACATCTCACTCCAAATAGACAATTCAATCTCAGCAGTTCTATGAGTGAGTTTAAGAAAGTCATCTTTGGGGAGGCCTCGTGGCCCAATAGTAGGTGCCTGACTCCAAGAAATTCATCTTTAATTGTGGTCACCAACATGATTTGGTAATTTTTTAAATATACCATTTCCAAAGAAGCACAATGAAAGATATTTAGCAGCCCTTGGTGTTCCCCTGAGGCCTGACAGTAAGCAGCTGGAGCTGAAGCTTTGGCTAATCCGAAGAAGAGAAGCAAAGACAATAAACTGCACAACACCATTTCAAACTTTCCTGAGAACTTTTCCTAAGACCAAGACTATCCAAGTCATCATCCCCCAGAAACTGGGTGGGAGTATAATGGAACTCTCTGTCCTATCTTTGCAACTTTTCTGTAAATCAAAACGTAGTCCAAAATAAATTTCACTAAAGTCATTTCAAAAGTCAAGCGTGGTGATATGTGCCTGTAAACCCAGCACTGCAGGAGGCTGAGGAAAAAGGATAGTGAGTTTGAGCCCATTCTGATGAATTTAATGACTTTGCAAGACCCTGTCTAAAAATAAAAAACAAAAATGGGCTGGTGATATAGCTCAGTGTGAAGGCCCTGGGTTCAATCCCTGGCACCACAATGAATGAATGAATGAAGCCATTTAACAATCCCCTCAAATTTTCTAAAGTGGTAAATTAAATAATTATAAATTGCTTAAGTAGTATAGTTACAGTGCTTCATTAAACCAAACCCAATGTTATGAGAAGGAAATGAAGATTAGAGAAGAGACAAATAAAATGAGTAGATAAATATAGAAAACTCAATGAAAACAAAAGGGATTTTTTAAAAGGTCACCAAAACTGACAATCCCTTAGCTAGATGGACTAAGGGGGAAAGAAAAGACTGAAATTACTAAAATCATAAAAGAAAATGGGTAAATTACTACTGATTATAAGAAATAAAGGAGCTGGGTGTGATGGCATATGCCTATAATTCCAGCACTCTAGGAAGGCTAAGGCAGGAGGATTGCAGCTTTAAGCCCAGCCTGGACAATTTAGTGATTTAGCAATACCCTATCTCAAAATTTAAAAAAATAAAAATAAAAAAGGGCTGGGGACGTAGCTCAGTGCAAAGTCTCAAAACCCAACACTATAAAAAAAGCATTATAAGAAAGTACTGTGAACAACTGCACACTAGCAGATCAGATAATCCAGATGAAATGAACAAATTCCTAAACACAAAATTTACCAAAACTAAATCACAAAGAAATATAAAATCTGAATAGATCTGTAAGTACTAAGGAGATTGAATCAGTAACCAAAATTTCCTCACAAAGAAAAGCCTTGCACTTGATCGTATCATGAGTAAATATAATACATTTAAGAAAGTAATATCATATCTTCTCAAAAATTTCAAAAAAATCAAAGAGGAAAGAACACTTCCTAACTATGAGACCATCATTACCTGATGCCAAAGCCAGATAAAGACAACTACAAAAAAAGAAAACTACAGACCTATATCCTTTATGAATCAATGCAAAAATCCTCAAAAAAAAATACTAGCAAAGTGAATTTCAGAACATATCAAAAGGATTACGCACCATGACCAAGTGAGATTTATTCCTAGGATGATTTGACATGCAAAAATCAATAAATGTAACACACCACATAAACAAAATGAAGGTAGAAAACCCACACAATCATCTCAATTGATGCAGAAGAAGCATTTGACAAAATTCAACAACTGGGGCTGTGTGTAGCCCAGTGGTGGAGCACATGCCTAACACCCATGAGACCATGGGTTTGATCTCCAGCACTGCAAAATAAATTAAAATTTTTTTTTAATTCAGTGACCATTCATGATAAAAAAAAAAAACACTCAACAAACTAGGAATATAAGGAAACTATTTCAAAATAATAAGAGCGATAGATGAAAAACTCATGGCAAACATCACACTCAATGTTGAAAGACTGATTACTTTCCCATCACTGGGACAACTTCAAGGAGGAGAGGTTTATTTGTCTCACCATTTCCAGTGTGCTCAGTCCATTGTTCGTGGACTGCAAGCCAGAGATGGCATGATGGAAGGGCTTGGGTGGAGGAAAGCTGCTCAACCCATAACAGGAAGCAGATACAGAAAGGAGGAGTCAGGGACAAGAATACTGCACACCCTTCCGGGTCATCCTCCCAGTGACCCACCTCCAACCAGGCCCCACCTCCTAACAGCACATTCATCTATGAACTCACCAATGGATTAATCCATTGAGCCATATAGTGCCCCCATGATCCAATCACCTTCCACACACATGAAACTTGGGGGGAAATTTTAGATCTAAACCATAAAAGAATCTAAACCATAACAGAAATCTTTTTATCTGAAAGTAGGAACAAGATAAGGTCTTTGATAGGTCTGCCCCTCTTCTGCCCCGCCCCAGCCACCTGAGTTCTTGAACTCTGAAAACAATCACTGCCTGTTCCTATGTTCTACAGCTCCTCTGCCCTCAACCCCTGCCCCATCCCCACCCTTGCCAGGGAATAATGCCTGTTCTGCTAGGTCACAGTGCCCACCTGTTGCTATAGACACAGACTCAGCCATTCTTGCTCCCCCAATCTCACTCCCCACCTTTATGTCACCCCATGTAGTGGACTAATGATCAACTTGTAATGCCCAGCTGAAGTGAATCAGCGTGGTCTGGGCACGGAAGATCCACCTGAGGATTGTTGCCAATAGCCGTAAAAAGAGAACCGGAGGGGAAGATTTTGGTCTGTTGATTTTCTAGGAGAAGCGTGCTGCAGATGGTTTTCCTGATGTGAACTAGGCTGTTCTCAGAGGAAGAGCTCAGGGCCTCGCTGTTGCTGGGAATGGCTGCTGTTTCCATCAGGGGAGCTCTGATCTTCACTGTGAGCACCATTTCCTGGCTCCAATGTGGATCCCTCAGCTTGGTGGCACAAATCCTTCATCTCAGCGGTGTAGGTTTTCTGGCTTTCACCACTGGCCTTTGGGCCTTCCGGGTGCAGATCCTCAATATGGACAAGCATGAGATATTGCCATGGGCTCTAGGCCTCTGGCTGGACTCTGTGGAGGACATTGCATTGGACACTAAGCCTTTAGCTGGACTTGTGTGGGACACTGCTCGGATCCAGGCCCTTGGCTGGATTCTTTGGGCCTTTACAGTGCAGTTAATCTCTTGCACTCCTTTGCATTTGACTTTCTGGGTAATTATAAAATAATCCTATAAATTATGTGTCCTGTATTTAATGTATTCCCTTGCCAAATCCTGCTGACTACAACACCCCACCTAAGCCTGTCCCCACCCGCGCCCATCCTTAAAAGACCCAGCTCAATAAATGGACCCGGACTCTCCTTTGGAGTTACTCTAGGAGGCCCCACCCAGAACAGCTAAATTCAGGCTGGCTAAGTTCTTTACTGGGTCATCACCATTAACCTAACAGATGTCTATTTTTGCCACTTCTATTTAACATATTACTGGAACTTCTAACCAGAGCAATTAGACAAGAAAGAAAAAAGGCATTCTGTTGGAAAAGTAGAATTATTTTTGTTTGCAGATGATATGATCTTATATGTAGAAAATCTTAAAGATTCCACAAAAACTGCTAGAACAAATATATGAATTCCATGATGTATCTGGATATAAAATCAACACATAAAAATCAGTCATATTTTTGATCAATCTGAAAAGGAAATTGCAAAAACAATTCCATTTGTAATCACATCAGAATGAATAAAATATTTAGAAGTTAATTTAACCAAGGAGGTCAGAGGCATGTACAATGAAAACTACAAAACATTCATGAAAGAAATTAAAGACATAAATAAATGGAAATACAGCTCATGTTCATCTATGAGAAGACTTAATATTATTAACTACTTTACAGTTTGCCCCAAGCGTCACTCAGGTAGCGTGTTTGTTTTCCTACTGACTATCCCGAGCATCCCTTGGGCAGGTGTCATTTCAACCAGTCAAGTTAGTGGTTAAGATGTCAGCTCTGTGTAAAGTTGTCTACAGTTTCAATGCAATCCTTATCAAGATTCCAATGACATTTTGGCAGAAATACAAAAAAAAATACTAAAAGTTACATGGAATCTCAAGAGACCCTGAAAAGCCAAAACAACTTTGAAAAGGAAGAACAAAGCTGGAGAACTCACAGTTCCTAATTTCAACAGTTACTACAAAGCTACAATAATCAAGACAGTGTGGTATTAGCATAAAAACAGACAGGCAAAACAGTGTAATAAAATAAAGAGGCTAGGAAAAAATAATCAGATATATGAGCTAATGACTTTTAATAGGGTACCAAGACTACTCAATGGAAAAAGCATGGTCTTCTCAACAAATGATTCTAAGAAAACTTGATATCCACATGTAAAAGGAAGGTAGACATTTACCTAACACCAAGTACAAAAATGAACTCACAGTGCTGCAAAGACCTAAATGTAAGGTATAAAACGCATACAAACATAAGACAAAAGCTTCATGTCACTAGATTCAGCACTGAACTCTTGGATATGGTACTAAAGGCACAGATAACAAAAGAAAAAATTGACGAGATGAAATTTGTGAAAAAAATTTACATTTGTCAAATGACAATATTAACATAGTAAAAAGGCAACCTATAAAATGAAAGAAAATACTTTTCAATTATATATCTGAGAAGGGATTCATATCTAGGATAGAGAGTTCTTAAAACTCAACAACAAAGAAACAGCCCAACTCAAAAATAGGCAAAGAACTTCAACAAACATTTTGTCAATGAAGATATACAAATGGCCAAAAAACATATGAAAATGCTCAATATCACTAATATTTAGGGAAAATGCCAAGCAAGCACCAAGCAATAGCTGGTATCTATGAGATAAGACTGTCAAATAAGAAAATAAGCTAGGTGCTCAGAACTCAAGTGTCCAGTGACAGATGAAAGGATAAGGAAAAAATATATATACATGCATGAGTACTCTTTAGTAATAGAAAAAGAAGGAAATTCTGACATATACTACAACACAGAATAAACTTGGGGGCTTTTGCTAAGTGAAATCAATCAATTGTAAAGCAAATACTGTATAATTCCACTTATATGAAGCCCTTAGAATAGTCCAAATTATGGAAACAGAAAGTTGAATAGTAGTTACCAGGGCAAGAGGAATTGGGAATGGGAAGTTATTGTTTAATGAGTATAGACTAACAGTTTTGATGAGACAAAGAGTTATGAAGATGGATGATGGTGATGATTGCCAAACATTATGAATGTAACATTAAACTGTATACTTATAAATGTGTGGATTGGTAAATTTTGTGTTTTTAGTTACTTCTCAACTTGCAGTGAGGTTATGTTTCAATAAACTCATCATAACTTGAAAATTCTGTAAGTCAAAACTACATTTTCTGGTAGGCATGTTGGTTCACGCCTATAGTTCCAGCTACTCAGAAGACTGAGGTGGGAGGATCACTTGAGCCCAGGAGTTCAAGGCCAGCCTTGGCAACACAGCAGGGTCCCAACTCTTAAAAAGAAAAAGGAAATATGTTTAATATACCTAACCTGCTGAACATGATAGCTTAGCCAGACTACCTTAAACATGCTCAAATAACTTACATTAGCATACAGAAGCTTCCACAGTCAAAATGTTGAATAGCTCATGTAATTTATTTAAAAGATCAAAATTCAAAATTTAAATTACAGTTTCTATTGAAGTATATTGTTTTTCCCACCATGGTAAAGTTGAAAAATTGTAAATAAAATCATCATTAAGTTGGGGACCATCTGTATTTTGCCACAAAAAAATAATACTCTCTAAAACTTAAAATATAATTCCACATGTTTAAATATATATGAAGAGATGTGAATTGTGTGTGTACCCAGACATATACATAATAAGTGGTGACTGTACTTCTTGTAAATGTCTCTAACAGCCCTTGATGCTTAATTTCAGTGTAGTGTGTAGTATTTAGGAGACTAGACTGGAACCAGACTGCTGCCCAAGTTCATATCTCAGTTCTGCTACTTACTAACTGGCAAGTTACTTAACCACTCTATTTCTCAGTTTGCTCACCAGTAACATGAGGATAAGTATCCTGTTTCAAAAGGTTATTATGAGGATTAAATGAGCTAATACAGGCAAAATGCTTAGGACACTGTGCACACAGAGCAAGTGCTACATCAATGTTAGCTATTTTCTTTTTCTAAGGGACAAAATGGTTGTAAACACTTGCTTTGATTTTCTATGAAACTGTTATATACCCATGGCCTTTGAGATAAACAAGTATCCCTTTGACCTTCCTTAGGCATCTGTTTTCAGCAATTCTTAGGGGCTCATCCCTGACTTCAGAAAGGGAAGTGGGAAGGAGGAAGGGACCCACATATCTACACTAGCTAAGCTGCAAACCCCAAATGAGCCTGTCTAGCCATTTAGCACCATATCCTGTATGAATGAGGAGTTAATACAATCATTATTCTTGTCCAGACTGTGTAGTTCAAACAATAAATACTATAGGTGTTCAAAAGCGAGGAAATTGTGAGGGTTGGTAGTTTCATGGAACAGGTACAAAGCATTTTACTTAGCTTATAGCTTTTGCTCTCTCCTATAATCACAGGAGCTGGCAGAGGCAAAGGCATTTCGAGAAAACTTAAGAATATACTCAGAGTCATATATGAGTCATCCTTCTCCTTACGTCACATTCACTCAGTCATCAATTCTTGTCTCTGCTGTTTTGCAACATCTTTCTTAATCACCTCCATCACACTGATATGCTCTGTGGAGCCCCACAAGGAAGGCAGATACCACGAAGACATGGGCCCGGATGGGAGGTGTACAAAGCACATCATGGTGCTAGAGACCTGCACCTCCAGGTCCTGTGGCGCTTTGCATTCCAATGGCTCTCCTTCTCTTCCTCCTGCCTGTTTGCTTCCCTTCTCCTTCCTCCTGCTTGCTTCTCTTCCAGTGTCATTTCCCTCAAGCAACACCCTTCTGGGGGCCTTCAAAGGTAAATAAGCTCTTCTGCCAAGCCAAGCTCCTTACACAAAGGAGCATTCTCACCTTCACATCTGGGTCTCTGCTCCTGCTATCTTCCTCCCAGCAGGAATCACTTCTCTACCTATTCAAATTCCACCCATCTTGAAGGTCAAGCTCAAGTTACACCTCTTCTGTGAAACTACCAGCTCTAACAGTTTCCTCTCTGCTGAATACCTGTAGTATTTACTCTTTGGACTACACAGTCTGGCCATTATAAAGCCAGTCTCCAATATTTGATCATTTGTTTCTTAACAAGTAGTCTGGGTTCATGGGTCCCAACCAGCCCTGCCCTGCTACCCTGGGAGCCACCCAGATCCTCCGTAAGCCAAGGACTCCCTTCACTTGGGCTGAGAGAGGCAATGTGTACCTTGGTTAAGGGCATGGCCTCTGAAATCAGGCTGCTGGGGTTGGAAGCCTGGCTCCTCCAATCTATTTGAACCACAGTCTTAGCCTCACTGTGCCTCAGCTTCCTCATATCCAAAATGTAACCAGCTTAGGCCAGTGATGGTGAACATTTTAGAGCTTTCAGTGATACAAACAGCCTACTACCGCACACATGCAATAGGTTGGCCACCACTGGCTTAGGCTGTTTGTAAGAGTAAATCAAAGAGCACGGTGTGGCACATTCCTGTACTCCCAGCACTTGGCAGGTCAAGGCAGGAAGATGAAAAGTTCGAGGTCAGCCCAGACTACATAGAATGTTCAAGACCAGCCTAGGCTATGAGCTGAGACCCTGTCTCAATCCAAAAACCAAAACCAAATAACACAAAAGATTAAATAAAATAGAAGCAAAGCACTTAGAAAACTGCTGGGCATAAACAGTACATAAATACTAGCAGTTATCAAGAAATGCCACATTGTGGATTAGTGAGCTAAACAGACTCTAAACAAAGCTGGTAGCTTAATCATTTTCAAATACTCAGAGGATCAGAACTGGAAGAGCTTTTAGAACTTAGGGAGTGCAAGTTAATTTCACTGATGAGAAAACTGCAGCACAAGGAAGGGGGAAATTACTAGCCTGAAGGCTCACAGCTGGTAAGTATTGGGACCACTAAAACTCAAGTCTGGCAACTAGAGGTATTAAATTCCTTCCCATCATATCTCAATGCAATTCTATCAATATACAGTGGACCCTCAAGTTACGACTGGCATGACATATGAACAACTTGGGTTAATTAGGTTAATGGAAGATTCATCTGCCTCTTGTTTTCCATAGGGTGTACCCAGGTAAACATCCAGATCTCACTTGTATTGACTTAGTTACAACCAACCCTGGAAACCAACCCATGGAGTTCATAAGTCAAAGGTCCACTGTATCTAATGGAAAGAAAGTTTCTGTATACTAAGTAACCAAGTTATCATCAAACCATCCTGACAAATCTGATTAAGTGGGGGGCTGCCAGCATTGCCTAGAAGGCCTGCTGTTGTTTCCGGTGTGAGAGAGGGAGTCTGTAGGAGGGAGAGTATGGGACAGACACTATGAAAATCAGGAGACTAATGAGATGGGTGACCTCAGACAACTCCCTTCCCTTCTCTGGATTGCAGTTTCCCCATATGCTTATGGAAGTCAGGTGTCCCCAGTTGAACTTGAGGGACTCTGGAGACCTAAATATATAGCAGATACTTGAAACCCAGGGGTGTAGCTCAGTGGTAGAGCACTTGCCTAGCATGTTTGAGGCCCTGGATTCCATCTCCAGCACTGCAAAACAACAAAAACAAAAACCCCCACACAAGTCACCTTCTAAGTGAGGTCTTTCCACTCCATCCCATTTACAATGGCAAACTCCTTCCCTGCTTTGGTTTCTCTCCATAGTACTTGGTACTATCCGACATGTCATATATTTTATTATTTTCTCCTCTCTCAGATTCTGCTAGGAGTAGCTCCACAGTGCAGGAACTTGATCTGTTCGCTCACTGTAGCATTCTCAGTTCCTAAAACACGGCCTGGGACAGAGCAGACTACATACATTTTGTTGACTAAATCAACAGATGACGGTAAGATTTCCTAATTAACAGTTCAACTCTGGTTTCAAAGCACACTGATAAAAATGTAACAAGCAAACTGTTGGTGTCTGCTCAAATGTGGTAATAAAACCTATAAAATTTGGAGCTATCATTGTTACTCAAAATGTTCAGAGGATCACCCATGCCAGGAGCAGCCCATGAGGAAATCATTAACCCTCAATTTTCGTAGCAATTCTGTAGGGTTGACTAATTCAAAGGGGCCACACAGGGGTGAGAGAGATAGAAGAACTTTCTGATCAATCTCTGCAACTTTTCCATAAATCTGAGATTATCCCTAAACATAAAGTTCATTAAAGAGGGAGAGTATCTGCCCAGATGCTGCTCCGTTTCCCAGGGGATTTGATGGACGCCAGAGAAGTCTGTGACCCTTAAGTCCTTTTTAATTCAGAGACTGACATCTTCAGAGCTTCCCTTCAACGTCTACACCAAAAGGTACACTTTTTTAGTGCTGATTGGCGCGGCTCTGGGCAAAGAGCTCGTGAAGTTTGTGTCTCGCTCAGACTTGGGTCGCCAGCCCAGCTGGTCCCTCATCCCTTCTTGGGTTCACAGCCGAAGCCATTGGCATGTTTCGGTCCCGCCCCCGGGCTCCAGCCTCTTGGCTCTTCCCGACCGCGCAAAGGAAGTGGGACAGCAAGCCTTAGACCTCCTGCTCCGCTACCGTCGCCGCGCCGGGGAAAACCCCGCCACTCCCGGGTCCCCCACCTCGAAAGGAGCACGAGCGCCAGCTCGAGGCTTTGGTAGCCAAGCGCGGAGCGTGGCGAGGACAGCCCCCAGCGCCCACCCTCGCCGCGCCCCCGGCCCCGCGGTGTCCCTCCTCGCTGACCTTTCACTGGGACCCCCTGCCCTCCGGCCACGCCCGGGCTCCGCAGCTCACTCACTTGGGGGCGCGGCGACCCTGTCGGCGCCGGCGCAGAGCAGCAGCGCCCACAGCCCGCAGAGCCCCGCCGACAGCTCCATACAGCCCCTCGCCTCGGAGCCTGGCCAGGCTGGAGCCTGGGCTGTCTCCGCCTATTTCGCTCCCTCTCCCACTTCCCGGCTCTGCCGCCTGGGAGGCTGGGGGCCGGCGCAGACGGGAAGGGCAGCCCCGCCCAGGGCCGCCGATAACCTGAGCCGGCGAGCTGGGGCGGGCCCCGCTGGCTCCGCGCTCCCACGGCGCGACACCTGGCCTCGCGGCCTGCGCTCCCGAGCCCTGCCGTCCCAACCCAACAGTAACTTCCCGGACCAAGTCCCGGTCCGCTCAAGTGTCTGCCGGCACCCGCCCCCTGCGCCGTGGAGTTAGCACCGCCCTCGTCGTCGCTGCTGGGCGCACACTTGGCCGGCCTCGGAGACGCCAAGGATTGTGCCCTGTTGAGCACTAGGGCAGGATCCTAGGGAAAGAACCTTGGCCTGGGATCCTGGAAACCTGGCTACCAGCCCTTGGCCTCTGAGCCTTTATTTCCTAAGCTCTGACTCCAGGGTTAGTAATACCAGCTCTACTTCACTGGGTCAACTCGAAAGTCCACATAGGGGCTCCGTGATACTGTGCTTTATGAAAAGGACAACTGGTATGTCTGAAAGCTAGTACACCTTATATTGGGTAGGATATAAAAGCAACATTCCAAATATGAGGGACAGTACTATACTATGTACTTGAATTTCTAAAATCACATAACCAACTTCCTACATATTTTGCAAGGATATACTGAAAGCATAGAATGAGTAGGAAGGCTACACACTGCATACATGAAAGTGGGTGCCTGTGAGGGCTAGTGAGGTTGGGGAAAGGGTAAATGAGAACCCTTGTAAGTTTCCTACTACTGCTGTAGCAAATTACCACATGTTTCGTGACGTAAAACAGTTATGTCACAGTTCCAGAGGTTGGAAGTCTCACAGAGCTAAAACCACGGTGTGGGCAGAGCTGTATCCTTTTGGAGAATCTAGGAGAGAATCTGTTTCCTGACTTCGCAGTCTTCGAAAGACTGCTCACATCCCTTGTCGTGTTGCTGTACCACTGTACTTGCTTCCCTGGTCTTACCTCTACAGCTCTGCTCTTCCTGCCTCCACTTTTCCTTTAAAAAGGTGCTTATGCCCAACCTCCCAGATAATCCACAATAATCCCCCCATCTCAGAAGCCCGGATTTGATCACATGTGCAGTCATTTGGCTGTGTAAGGCAGCACATCCATGGGTGTTGAGGATTAGGGTGTGGGTATCATTGAAAGAAGCGTTACTCCATCACTCTCCCCTCTAGAAGACATCTTCTAGGATGGATGGACGGGACTCACCAATGGCAGTGCATTTTGATCAAATCAAGCCACCAATTAATACACCTGAAAGCAG
Organism: Heterocephalus glaber; assembly: GCF_000247695.1. The sequence goes on along the minus strand of NW_004624895.1, from coordinate 2,704,951 downwards.
TTGTAAAAATACATCAATAAAAAAGTTGATAATATACCTAGTCTCAGACTCATCCAAAGGGCATCAGTGATGGCAAAGGGTAGCACCCAGCCCAGTGATGGCAAACCTTTTAGAGCTTTCAGTGATGCGAACAGCCCAACTGTGGCACACGTGCCATAGGTTTACCACGACTGACCTAGCCAAAACAAAATAAATATTTATGAAGACCTTCAAGGAATTATGAATGACAATCATTAAAAGCAGACCTTTCTGGAGGAGTTACTCCATGGTAAAGCATGTACTTAGCATGAGCAAGGCTCTGAGTTCCAGCTCCAGAACAAAAAGGAAAAGAAAAAGAGCAAAGCAGAGCATGCTTGCTAACAAAGAGCTGCAAGCAATTTGAGGCGCTATCACAAGGGCAAGGACATGAAATTGTGGGATCCAAAGAAGGGTTGTTAAGTGTGGGAAGGGGCAAGCAAGGCTTTTAGAAGAGCCTACCTGTACTGAATCTCAGAATATTGATCCTGGCAGTAAAAGGTTCACCATAAATCCATATATATATTTGAATGAAATAATGTTTATGAAAACACTTTGGAAACTATCAAAGCCTATAGAACTGAGAGATATTACTATTATTGTTAAATCTCTCTGCAAATAGGTTGGTGACTCTTAAACCCAAAGCCTTCCTCTCCCATCACCACAGACATATACCCTTGTTGAAATTTGCTATAAACATTATACAATAAGTTTATAATAACATTTCCAAACGATCATGCCATCTGCCTTTTAAGGAGTGTCCAGTTGGAAAAGGAGCTGCTGGGGACTGGCAGAGTGCCATCATGAGCACTGGCTGGCACAGACTGAGTGCTTAGTAAAATGAACAGTAGCAGTAGCGCATGATTAGGAAAATACGGTTGTGACTTGTCATTAACCTCCAGAAAAGGCCTGGAGAATATCAGCATTGTAAGGAAAAAGACAAAGGACAGCGAGGGCTGAGGAGGGACCTGATTTCCTTTCACCAAGAGAATTCTGGCCTATTGTCCATAAGACTGTACAGTTAGTTCCCTTTCCTTCCCATCCTAAACATCTAACAACAATTTGTAAATTTTGCTGAAGGGGTTGGAGAGGGTTAGGAATGCTGTTTCTTCAACAAGAAACCATTATTTGTAATCCCTGTGTACTCTTATTCAAAGAGCATCTTAGATTGAATTAGGCCACTCTTCTGGTATGCAGGAAAAGTGGAGACAAATGGAAGGCTTTCCAGGAACCGAAATAAACACAAAACTCTCCGTTTGGCTTTGAGTAATCCAAATCATGACGAGGCAACATCAAGTTGTAGCTTAACCCTTAGAGCCCTGATAACTTGGGTGTGAGACCACCAGTCACCTCTGTGGCTTTGGCCCTGCATGGCTGGAGCTGGCTGTCCTGTGTACTTCAGTTTCTCCCTTTACACTGCTCACTAAGGCTTGCCCCTTTTGCAGGTGGAAAGAAGCAGGAACAAGAAAATGTCCGACAGGAGAGAATGGTCAGCTCTCCTTCTAGCCAGTGAGAAATATCCCCCATGAATTCAGAATGGACGTGGACACCAGCATATATCACAGGCTTAGCTGAAAATGCCCATCTCTTAGGTGCAAATCTCACAAAGGGCCTCTACCTTTTATTAAGCAAAATCCGAACAGATCCTCACTCCACTGCAATGCAAAGAAAAAGGGGAAGTCACCAACAGGGGAATTTCCCTCCTTCTGACTCGAAAGCAATGGCTCCCAAGCAGGGGCAATTTTGCTTCTCAGGGGACATTTGGCAATGTCTGGGGATATGTTTGGTTGTAATGACTGGTGGGGGAGGGATGCTCCTGGCATCTAATGGGTAGAAGCCAGGAGTGTGGCTAAACATCCTAGGAGGCACTGGAGCAACACCGACAACAAAGGTTTATCCTGTTCAAAATGACATTAGTGCCCAAAGTTAAGAAATCCTGAGCTAGAATACTCTTTTTTCCTTTTGTACTTGGTCCCACCTACCTATTGTTCCCATGCCTGTCAAAAAAAGTGAGAGATGGGCCAGAGATTTAGCTCAGTGGTTCTGCTGCCTGCCTTGCAAGTGCAAGGTCCCGAGTTTGATCCCCGGTACAAAAAAAAAAAAAAAGTGAGAGATGGGTGCTAAAAGTACTTAGTCTTGACATCTCCCTTTCTTGTATCTAGCACCCCTAGTTCCTCCATCCCACTGGCTAGCCATGAAATTAGTAGATTGTAAAACATCTCTTAGGTCTAACCCCGCCCCCAACACACCTCCACCTATTTTGAGTCCCTTACACTGTTTATAGCAACGTCTTTTCAAATTGGTTCTAAAGATCCACTCTCCACGAAACAGATCTTTTCCAATGCACAAATCTAATTATTTCACAGCCCAGCTTAAGTGACATCCCTCTCCTCAAATGCCACAAAGGGAATTCCCAACTCTTTTGCCTGCAAGTTTGCCTCTTCAGTACAGACTGATTCTCAAGACTCACTCTCCAGCCAGGCTCCTAGGTCACTCAAAGCTGTAGCTCTACTAGCTGACTGGCCACCCTCAGGCTGAATGTCTTTGTGTGTGTGTGTGTGTGTGTGTGTGTGTGTGTGGTGCTGGGGATGTAACCCAGGGCCTTGCTCATGCTAAGCAAGGGCTCTCTCACTGAGCTACACCTCAGCCTTCTTATGGGTGTTTTTGTTTGGTTCACATCATGTTTAAATTTATTTGGATCTAGATGCCAAAAATGATCTCCAGCTTCTCTAAAGAAATCAAATGTTCTGTAATTTGATTGGCCCTACTTTCCACGGCCCTGACAGTCAGAGGATGCCAAGTAGAGGCTCCACCTTGGCAACAGAGCATGTGCTCCCTGTCTACACAGGCTATATGGCTGTCTGTTGTGTTGCACCCTGGCCTGCCCTACTTTCCTCACTCATTACTTGCCTGGCTTCTGTTTTGTCACTACAAACCTTTTCTCTTGCAGTTCTCTGCCCAGAATGCTTTTCCATCCCTCAGACGTCACATTTTTTTGTTGCTCCTTTAACCTCCAAATGGAGAATTCTTTATTTCTTCCTATGTGTGTACTCGTATCACTTGACAAGTTCCTCTGTCATAGTAAATAATAGAAGTAGGGGTGTGTGTGTGTGTGTGTGTGTGTGTGTGTGTGTGTGTGTGTTTCTGCTGCTGGATTCAAGCTCATGGAGGCCAAGACTCTGTCCAGGGTGATCCCAGGATTTCTATCTACAGTAGGGGGAGTTTAGGGCCAATAATCTGATTAGAAGGGACAACCACCAGGGAGCTGGTCTTGGAAATCAGTGTGTACAGTAAGTGCCCTGCTCTTACTTTGTTTCTTTTTTCCCCATTGAGTTTAGTGGTACATTTTAGGAATAAAATACAGTTACATCCATCATTAGAATCTTGTGCCTTTACATGATGTATCTTGGTTCTTATTTTTTCCCATTCCCCTGCCCTCCCTTCACCCCCTCCTCCACCTTTCCCTATTTGCAAAGACTTTGTTTCCATTTTTTTCTTTTCTCATATATTTTTCTTTTCCCTTCTTTCCTTTCCCCTACCCCTCCCACTTCCCCTATTCCTTTAAATATTTTCTTTCTATTACACAATATCAATTATACATTTTTAAAATTACAATATCAAGATCTAGGAGACATTGCTACAGATTTTACAGAATTAAAAGGATACAGAAAGCATATTACAAAAATCCTTTTTGAAATAAATTTGACAATTTCTAAGAAGTAGCTTGGAAGACAAATTAATATAACTAACTCTGGAGGAAATATATGATTTGAATAGTACCTATTAAAGAAAGTATATTCCTAGCTTGAAAACCTACCTATATGACAACAGCAGGCTCATAAACATTTTAACTGATAA
>NW_004624895.1:2645497-2683292 GCF_000247695.1 Heterocephalus glaber | reverse complement strand
GAGAGAGAGAGAGAGAGAGAGAGAGAGAGAGAGAGAGAGAGAGAGAGAGATCTGACTCCTGTTTCTGGTCTGAGCAACTGACTGGGTGGCAATGCCATTTCCTGAGAAGGGGAACTCCTAGAAAATAATGGCCTTGGGGGATAAAAATCAAGACTTTTGTTTTAAACTGGACTTAGTGGTAAACACCTCTAATCCCAGCATTTTGGAGGCTGAGACAGGAGGATCACAGGAGCCCAGCCTGTACAACTTAGTGGGTTGTTTCAATTTAAAAAAAGAGGCTTATTTTGGCCATGTTCATGTTAAATTTGAGATATACAAGGGACAAGGCCATTGTACAATTGGACATCAGATTTTTATGTTAGAGAAATCTGATTTGGAGACAAAATTGAGGGCCATCAACATATACATAGACATAAGACTGAATAAAATGGTTAGGAAAGGCAGCCAAGGAGGTAGATATCACAGGGGGAGGATGAGGACATTCTCCTCTGACTCATATATTTTCAGTGAAATTTACAGGAGCTCATTTGCTGAGAGTGAGGTGGACGAGAGTCAGCAAGGTTTGAGGAGAGAGGAGACCATAGGAAATAGCTATTCATGATGCTCTTGTATTTTCCATTTCTAGGTATCTGTTGTGGAAAGGATTTTTGTGTTATCCAATGAGCAGTTTTACTGTCATAGCTCCCTTTAATAATGAGGAGAAAAGGTCATTTTAAGTTAAAAGATGTGTAGGCACATATTTACAATCATCCTCTCCAAAATAAAGCCAATAGATGCTTTATAGAAACTGACAAACTGGGAATGATGGTACATGTCTGTAATCCCAGCACTCTGGGAGACTGAGGCAGAATGATCACAAATTCAATTCCAGCCTGGGCAGTTTAGCAACTTAGTGAAGCCTGGTTTCAAATTTTAAAATTTAAAAAGGTCTTAGAATAGCAAAAGCAATTCTAGGCAACAGAGACATGGCAGGGGGAATCACAATCCCCAACTTGAAACTATACTACAAAGCCACTGTGATAAAAGCAGCATAGTACTGGCAAAGAAACAGACCCGAGAATCCATGGAATAGATTAGAAGATGCAGAAACAACTCCAGACACGCTCAGCCACCTCATCTTTGACAAAGGAGCCAACCATTCTCACCGGAGAAAAGATAGCCTTTTTAATAAATGGTGTTGGAAAAACTGGATTTCAACCTGCCAAAGATTAAAACTAGACCCATACTTATCACCATGCACTAAACTAAGATCGAAGTGGATTAAAACAGAAACACTAAACTTGCTGGAAGATAAATTAGGTAGAACTCTTGAAGACACTGGCATAGGAAAAGACTTTATGAACAAAACCTCAGTAGCAGGAGAACTAGCACAAAGAATCAACAACTGGGATCTCATCTTATTAAAAAGCTTCTGCACTGCAAGAGAAACCACCAACAGAGCTAAAAGACAACCTACAATGTGGGAAAAAATTTTAGCAGCTGTACCTCAGACAAAGGACTACTATCTAGAATATATAAAGAACTGAAAAAAGTCAGACCCCCAAATTCAAAGACCCAATTCAAAAATGGGCATCTGAAATGAACAGACATCTCTCAGACAAAGAAGTAAAAGCAGCAAATAAACATATGAAAAAATGTTCAACATCACTGGTCATTCGAAAGATGCAGATGAAAACAACATTGAGACTCCACCTCACCCCAGAAAGAATGGCTGCTATCAAGAAATCAACCAATTACAAATGCTGGCGGGGGTGTGGAGAGAAAGGAACCCTTCTTCATTGTTGGTGGGAGTGCAGACTGGTGCAACCACTGTGGAAATCAATATGGAGATACCTCAAAGAACTAGGCTTAGAGGTCCCATTCAACCCAGCTATCCCCCTGCTGGGTATCTTCCCAAAAGAATTAAAAGAATCATACCACAGTGATATATGTGCACCCATGTTCACAGCGGCACAGTTTGAAATAGCTAAGGCTTGGAAATAACGCAAGTGCCCATCAACTGGAAACTGGATAAAGAAGATGTGGTTTTTTTTTTTTATAAAATAGAGTACTACTCAGCCATAAAGAATGAGAAACTAGAGACATTTATAGCTAAATGGATGCACATTGAGGCCATACTCTTAAGTGAAATAAATAGGACACACATGTGTAAATACCGAATAGTTTCCCTAGTGTGAGAAACTGAGAGTGTAAATAAGGATTAAAATGAGTAATTGATAACTTGAAATAAGAAGAAAAGGTCCAAAGGGGTAAGGGAAGTGGGAGGGGAAGGGGAAAGGAAAAATTATGAGAAAAGGAAAAAATGGAAACAAAGTCTTTGTAAATGGGGAAGGTTGGAGGGGGTGAAGGGCGCACAAGTAATGGGAATAAAATATAAACCAAGATACATCATGTACAGGTACAAAGACCCAATGATAAATTTAAATGTATTGTATACCTAAAATGTACCAATAAAAGAATTTAAGCAAAAAAAAATTTTTTTTAAGGTCTGAGAATGTAACTCAGTGCTAAGGTCCTGGGTTCAATTCCCAGCATCAAAACAAGGAAGTTAACAAAAAACAAAACAAAAACAAGAAAACACCATCACTTATTAGACAACATAGGAAAAAGAAACAAGCAAAAATTTTAAATGTTTCGTATATTTGACTATATGAATAAAATAATACAAGAGCTGGATCTGCTTCCCCGTTTCTCCTTTTGTGTAGAAGGACTGACATCAAAGAGTGATTTACCTAATGCTTCTTGTTCTCACCAAGACTTGGTGACTCTGCATGTATGTAGGGCTCACCCCTGTGATGTTTGACCACTGGTCATGTTTATAGACAAGAATGCTTCTGCTGTCCAGTCCCACATTCTAAGTGTAGAAATTGAGGACCAAATGTCTCAAATGTCCTTGGCAGATTACTTCAGTCTTAGTCACATGTAGATGGTGTGGCTTGAGGATAAAGCAGGTCTGAATGTCCAGTCTGGACCACTGGAGAGGAGGGGTCAGACCTAGTCCAGCCAGCCCCTGAGGTTAGATAGAGCCAGCATCCAGTCAAGTGCTGTCTCCCATTGTCTATTTTACAGATCCTTTCACTGGGGCACACTAGGCCACAGTAGAAAAAGGTGGCATAATTAACATACAGCCATCTGTCCTTATCTACAGAAGACTCCTTCTGAGACTTCCAGTGGATGCTTGAAACTGTAGGCAGGTATCATGTCCTATATATACGGTTTTAGTCCTATACAAACATACCTATGATAAAGTTTCATTGTTAAAGTAGGCATGGCAAGCAGTGAGCAACAAAAATTATAAATAGAATAATTATAGCAATAATACTAAGTTATTGAAGATACATGAGTTGATTCTCTTTGGAATTTTCCATGTAATGTTTTTAGACTATGGTTTATCAAAGTTAACAAAAACCATGGAAAATGAAACCGTGGATAAGAGAGCCAGGGAACTACAGTATTGTGTCTCCAGTGCCAGAAGTATGTAGAGGCAAATTCATTTGTGCTTTGGCTTTGCATTATGAGGAACTTTAAAGACATGGGCAGGACAGTACTTTGGTCTATCATACTTGTAGAGAATCTTTCTTTGCAGTCTTCAGTTTTGTTCAACTGGGCATGTCAAAAAACAATATGGACAAGGACCAGGGTTACAACGGTGTAAATATGGTGAAAAGGTGGGTTGGAGTAATAACTATTTAGGAAGTGAAATCTGTAAGTCTTGCATGATTGGATGTGGGGAAGGAAAAAAGAGAGAATTTGTGTGTGTGTGTGTGTGTGTGTGTGTGTGTGTGTGTGTGCGTGTGTGTGTGTTAAGTCACTAAGTTGCCCCGGCTGGGCTTGAACTTGCAATCCTCTTGCCTCCAGAGCAGTGAGTGGTTTCTATGTCAAATCTGACCTGCTTATTTTTATATGACCAGGAACTAAAGATAGCTATTATTTCTTAAGCCACTGGAAAAAATCAAAAGAAGAATGATTTTTACAACATATGAAAATCACGTGGAATTCAAATTTCTGCACACTTAAAATTTTATTGGAACCCAGCCCCATACATGTGTTACACAGTGTCTATAGCTGCACCTTAGGGTGCAGTTCTCCTGCCTACTTCTCCAGGAAGAAAAAAGCAACTGATGTCGGTCTTCCGCTGCAGCTTGCTTAATCGTGAAGAAGTTATTTGCAAGATGAAGGCTGATGCTTCATTTGAAACAGGTGGTTAGGCCACGGTATTTGTAAATTCACTTGTGTTCCAAAAGAGAAGAATAAATAAATAGCCAGTATGGACGACTTTGGGGTTTGGTCACTATTATGAGACACACAGGTGAGATTGCAGCACTAACTTCCAAGTATTCATTCTCATTGAAATGAAACAGATATTAGAAAGGTGCACACATCTGTAAACCCTGGCTCATCCTGACGTAGATTTACTAGAAAAGAACAAAGGCCCACTTTTGTAACTAAGCCTTTGATGTTATAAGGAAACATGAAGGCAGGATGTCAAGGTTAATTTCATATGTGAAAAAAAAATCACAGTTTCTGTGCAAATCCACATTTTTACACATGTAAATCCACACTTTTGGATGAAAGGAGGAAGACTTTTTCAGAAGTCTTTGGACATTTGATTTTTCTTTTTATTTTGGTACTGGGGATCGAACTTGGGTCCTTGCACTTGTGAGGCAGGCAGAGGCACCACTGAGATAAATCCCCCGCCTGACATTTGATATTTAAATGTTTAATGTTTTGGTTTTCATTCTTCTAAGGAAGGACCAGCGTGTGCAGACTTTTCCCCTAAGAAAAAAAGGCAAAAAAGCTTACGTAGCAACATCTGACTTTGTGGCATTTTACAATATATAGTTCTATTTTTTATAAAAAGTATAACCTTTCCCTCAACCTGAGATTGATACTTGGATGTTTGTTTTATTTTTCAAGGCAACAGGTGTAATGTTAGGCTGAAAAGGCTGGAACTCAAGTAAATATCCCCAATTGGAACTGAATTTTCTCATCAGAGAATGGGCCTCAGAAGTAATGCTCCCAGTCCTGTGTTTCATCATTGTAGATTTAGAAGAAATTCAGGATCTGATAAAAAAAAACACCTCAAACAAGAAAAATAAGTTCCAATAAGAAATATGGATATTTTTATTTGCCCTTTGCAGTTACACTGTATGATGAATAGCCTGTAGTGAAAACCTGTCCTTCTGAACCAACAGAAGGCCATTTTATGAGATGTCCCAATGGCAGCTACATTCAGGGGTCCCTCTGATATGTTAAGTATATCATATCATACAGAAGTTGTACCTTCCGATTTTCTGTTATTTATCCTGTGTCCTTTTGGCAACTTTAGGTAGGGTCATTGGGCAAGAATTATAAACATCAGTGAAACCAAGTGGGATCCACTAATTTGAAAAGGCACCAGACCCACCTTCTCCAAATGCTTTATATTTTTCAGCCCACAGTTCAGGGAATAAGTGCTTAATGTTCTTTTTGATGAAATTATTCCCACATCTTCCATGGTTGATACCAGATGGTATTTGACCACATGGGGAAATTTCAGTTGTGTTTGCTCCATGTTTAATTAATACATTTTTATATTGTTGGTATATTCTTTTTTTTTTTTTTTTGGTACTGGGCATTGAACTCAGGACCTTGCGCTTGCGCAGCAGGTGCGGAAGCCACTGAGCTAAATCCCCGGCCCTGATACATTCTTAATAGTAAAAACTATAATTTTAGAACTATGCCTCAATCTGTAGTTGTGCCTCTTTCATCTATGTTATCTAGCAGTTTTTTCCTTTTGAAAAGTTAAAATAAATGGTGGTGTAATAGAAATATATATGTGAATTTTTAAAAATACATCTATACTGAACATGTACAAATTTTTTCCCTACAATTATTACCTGGGCAATACAGTGTAATAACTATTTATATGGCGTTTCCATTGTACTAAATATTGTAAGTAACCTAGAGATGATTTAAACTATATAGGTGGACATGGGTGGGTTAAATGCAAACACTACATTATTTTATATAAGAACCTTGAGCATCTGCAGATATTTGCAGAAGATTTGAAATCAATAACCTGTGGATACCAAGGGAGAACTGTATTTCTATATTTGGTCCTTTATTAATCATTTTTTTCTTACAATACAGAAATACCTGACACAGGCTATTTATGAAGAAGAGGTTTATTCTACCACCTGCCTTGCAAGCACAAGGACTCGAGTTCAATCCCCAGTACCAAAAAAAAAGAAAAAGAAGAAGAGGTTTATCTGGTGCAGAGTTTTGGAAGTTCAAGGTCCAAACTCATAGTGCAGGTTCTATAGTGAGGGTTGCATCACCACATGACATGGATAGCAATGATGGAAACACACTGGAGAAAACGCAAGTCATTCTATCTCCAGCCAGGAGCCGGTAAGACCAGGAGGGACTAGGATTGCTCATTTCGTAACAACCTACTCCTGATATCTGCCAACGGGTCTCAGAATTACCTCTTGCCTCTAGCAACCTAACAACTCCCACTAGGCCTCATCTCTAAAGGTCCATGCTACTTCCCAATTCCACCACCCTTGGGACTAAGTTTCCAACGCATGAACCACATAGGCCTTTTATGGGGAAAGTAAGCTGCCCACTAGTCTAGATGACTTTGATTTCTGGCCTGGGTGGCTGGGTAGGAAATGGTATGGGAGATCACTAAGATGAAGAACACAGGAAGAGCAGGTTGAAAAGGATGAGGAGGAGGTCAGGTTGGGGCACTGTTATTGTAAGGTGTCTGTGGGTCACCCAAGGAGAAGAGCCCAACAAGCAGCTGGGTATGAAGAATCTAGGGTTTGGGAGACAGACCCTGGGGAAAGACTGAGAAGGTGAATATTTTCAGTCTTTTCTGCTCTAGAAGTGAATTTCCATATTTCATTAATTTGGTAGGGGATTTAGGGCTCTAATTTTATTTTCAATTTCAATATTTGCTTTAGAAATAAAAGTTTAATGTTTTTATTAGTCAACTTTCTCAATGCTGGGACCAGGCAACCACAATTTAAAGGAGGAGAGGTTTATTTGGCTCACAGTTTCAGAGGATTCAGTCCATGGTTGGAAAATAGCTTTAAGGTCCATAGACTAGCTTGAAGGCAGGAACATCACTGTGGAAGGTGTGGCAGAGCAAAGCTGTTTAGTTCATGGCAGCTGGGAAACAGAGCAGGGGAAGTGTTCCAGAGAAGAACAGGTGAGGGACCAGATACAGACTCCAAGGTCATGCCTCTATGACCCACCCATACACACCCATAAGTTTGCTTTACTAATTACTAGGTGGTTTCCAAGCTAATTAGGTTGACAATTAAGTTTAATGGTCATGATGTCTTATAAAATCCTAAAGATGTGACACAATGTGTTGAAGGCTAGAGGGCTTTTAAGAATTTATTTAAAATGATGGAATTATGTTCAGTTTAGCTTCAGTCTTCTTAGGATGTAATACGGGCTTATTGCTGTTTAAAAACTACAACTTTACTTTTTCCCATTTAAAATATATCTAAATGCTGGGGAAAAGGGTGTAAGTGGATCTTGTGATTTTGTTGTTCTAGGTTATGATTAGGTGAAGGGGAGCAAAAATCAAAAGGGCAGTATTTCTCTATTCCTGAATTCATGTGGATTCCTTCAGAAAAAAATTGTTTTTCACATATAAAACTAGTTGATTTTTCTGGATACCATTTATTTCTTGAAGTTGAACCCTTTTGCACAAATCAGATCATTTTAGGGAACTTTGGTGGCAGTTCCCTAAACTAATTCCTAAGAGTTAGGAATTGCAAGGGTTTAGAGTTGTCCTGAAAAGGAGCCTGAGTACCATCTAACAATTGCTTTCCAGTGTTCAAAAATGTCATCTTTTCTGTCTCCTTCCTTCCAACATCCTCTTTTTGTTTTCTTGACTATCTCGTTTTTTTCCCTTGATTCCTCTCAGCCATATGCTCAAGATTGTAATTGTTATACCAAATTCTGTGGCTTTATATTTCAGCTGTGCCACTTACTGTGTCATCTCAAGCAAGTTATCTGGCTTCACTGTGCCTCAGTTTTCTCATTCCTAAAATGAGAGATAATAATAAATTACCTCACAAAGTTGGGGCAAGCATTGAATGAATTAATTTATGTGAAGTACTTAACACAATACCAGGCACACAATCACTACATGAGGTTTTTATTTTGTTTTTTGTGTTTTTTATTTTTGGTACCGGGGATCAAACTCAGGACCTTGTGCTTGCCAGGCAGGCGCCAGCAGCCCTGAGCTACATCCTCAGCCCTACATGAGTAATTATTGACATAGCATTCCTTTTCACACCCTTCTCTTCCCCTCCTCCCCTCCTTATTTACTGCCCAGCAATTATCCCATTTTTATTATTGCCTTATTGAGGCTTTTGTTTTCTGAATGCTGTGGCTATTGTGTTTTACTTAGATATGGTTCTGTTTGGGCCAAAGTAGAACCTCTATGATTGAAATGTAAGTCCTCATCTGGACAAGTCAATTCTTGCTTGGCATTACTTACCTTGTCGAAGGTCTGTCTCTATAACCAAAACACCCAAACAAACACATTTGAACAGGGAGGATGAGACTTTATTGGTGTGTCTAACGAGATTCTGACTCTCTCCATTTTCTCCAAGATGTCATGGTTTCTAGGAGGGGTTTCCTTGGAGGAGAGGTAGGGAATATGTGGCAAGAAATGGGAAAAAAGCAAGAAACCTAAGTAAGGTGACTGTGAAGCTGTACCAGTCTTTTTTCAGGCTAGATAGCTCACATTTTTCTTTTTTATTCCTTCTTAGAAGTTAATGAAGATGTTTCCTCCTTTGATTATTAGTTTTACTTCACATTTCTTTAATAATAAAGTTGAACATTTATTCATGTTTATAAACCCTTTGTACTTCACTACTGCAAATTGCCTATTCATGCCCTTATCCCATTTATCATTCATTCATTCATTCATTGATTCATTTTCCTCTCTCTCTTTCTCTCTTCCCCTCCCTCCCTCCTTCCCTCCTTCCCTTTCTCTCTTCTCCTTTTCCTTTTCTTTGTAGCACTGGGATTGAACCCAAGCTCTTCACACTGAGCTCTATCTCCAGCCCCATTTTTGTTTTTTAATTTTGAGACAGGGTCTTACTAGGTTGCTAAGTTTCCCAGGCTAGGCTTAAATGTGTGATCTTACTGCCTCAGCCTCCCAGAATGCTGGGATTATAGGTGTGTGCCACCACACCAGCTTTTTTTACATTCCTGATATTTTATTTTTCTGAAAAAAGTTTAGAATTACTTTTTCAAGTTTTAAAAAGTCCTTCTGGGATTTTGGTTGAAGTAGGATTAAACTGACAGATATTTTGAAGGAAGTCCCATCTTAATAACTGTAACAAGGTATGTATCTCCATTGATTTGGGATTTTACTTTTTCCTCTTTCTCTAGATAGCCTCTGGACCTACTGCTTTTTATTCAGGGCTAATATCTTAGAGATCCTTTTGTTTTGTTTTATGAAAGAAAACCAAGCTGTTTCACGGATGGTAGCAGCAATAGGTTTGGAATTATTTGGTCTAGTGAGTGCATTGGATGGTTGCTCACAACAAGACAGATTTCATGAGAAAATGGAAGGATACCAGAGACCACGACGAAGATCTTGAGCACCCTCAGGTCCTAGAGTATGGCTAACCTGAAGCTGGGTGCAATAAGGAATGAAGGGCAGGCAGGCCACTGTTGCTTGTGGTATGCAAGCATGTGCAATGACAGTAAAAACAGTCATTAGTGACGAAGAGAAATCCTAGTGGACTTATGGTTAGGATGACCAGCAAAAGGATCCTTGAAGACAAACCAGCTGGTGGAGAAGCCATCCAAAGGTTCACTGAGACAGGCAGTCCATCTAAGAGTTTTCCCCAACTTACACACTGGTGACACCAGGGGCTGGGTAAATTGCTGTGGGGGCTACCTGTGCACAGTAGGATGTTTAGTAGCATCCCTGACTTGGACCCACTAGATATCAGTAGTAACTTCCTTCTTGCAGTTGTGGCAACCAAAAAATGTCTACCAGCATTTTCAAGTGTCCCTTGAGCAGTGAAATCATCCCCAGTTAGGAAGCACTGCTCAAAGATCTAAAGGATCATGGAATAAACAAATAATCAAAGAAATGAACACATTGGAGTAGTACTCAGCCATAAAGAAAGATAAACTTCAGTCATTTGTAGGAAAATGGATGGATCTTCAGACCATAATAAGTGAAAGAAATCAGACATACAGTTTCTCTATGAGAAACTGTAAAATAGAAAAAATTTAAAAAGCAAAATAAAAGAGGGATGACAAGAAACAGGGAGGAGGATTTTGTGAAGATGGGGGAGTCTTGGTGAGGGAGGAGAGAAGGGGAAGTAAAAATGGTCAAGATGTAATCTGTATATGTACCAATTCCTCAAGATGCATGTAATTATTATGTATCACATAGATATACCAGCAATACAAAAGAAGTAAGCACAAGAGACCTGCCAGCAGGATGAAAGTGAGGAGGCTGGGCTCTGTGTAGTTCAGCCTGGGCCAGTTGGCTTCCTAGAAAGGAGAACTGCAAGACTACCCACCCCCACCCTGCCACATCCTGGTAGAGAGTATAGGGTGGTGGCATAGCTGATTTCTTAGGGAGGAGCCACTGCCAGAGCAGGAGAGGTAAAAATAGAGTAGGGGCAGAGACTGATGTGCTCATGGCCATCTGAAGCAAGTAAAAAAATCCTTGCTATGAAGCATCTGGTAGGGAAGGAGACTGAGGGCAGAGAGGTATTTATGTCCAAGAGAAATTTCAGCTCTTGGATGGAGACGGAGAAATTTAAATTGGTTCCCGCTTAAGACCATTACCTAGTGGAGACTTGGCAGATTCTGTCAGTCTCCTCCACTTGCAGCAGCTGCAGAGCCTTGCTGAAATTCCCTTAGGAGAGATGGGCTTGGAGTTTCAGGTCATGCCTGGCAGTGGACTTGGAGAACACAGCATGAGCAGAGTGCTCAGCATGGGACTACAGCTCTGCTCATGAGGAGATAGAACTGAGTGATGGGAGGATATGGTCTAGGGAGTTTCTGGGAGGTATAGGCCAATGTTTTACAAGAAAGCAAGGGGGAGGGGTGGGGATTTAGCTCAGTGGCGCTGCCACCGCCTGCCTCACAAGCGCACAGTCCTGAGTTCGATCCCCAATACCAAAAAAAAAAAAGAAGAAAGCAAGGGGGAGGAGATAGACCTCAGCTCTAAGCACCATTACCTGTAGTGAGAATGACATGTCTTTAAATGAGATTGATTGGGCAATGTTTCCTCTGAATGCTTTCTAAAGTTACAGAGAAATGGGTAGGAGGTGGGGAAGGTAAACTCCAAAAATCTTTCTTGATCTATTTCGAGAGAGCCATAGAATCGTTATCTGTGAGCACTGTCAGGGAAATGTGAATGAATGGGAGGTATAAACTCAACGTTAAGGAGGCTGTGCATTAGAGGCTTTGTAGAAAAGGCATACTGAGGGAGCAAGTCCCAGCAGCTCAACTCAAATTCCAAACCACTGCTGTGCAGAAGGAAGCCAGGAGGTGCCAGTAAGCAGAAAGGCTTTGGGAGCATAATGTGTCTCTCATTAACCCTCAGATGTGCATGGAAGCTATAAAGACAAACAACTGGCTTCTGTTCAGAAGATGGACAAAGAAGAAGGGCTGAAATTCAGTCATGTTGCACTGCATGGTAGCGCTGGTTAACAGCATTTGTGTAAATTTGCCAATATTCATACCACACAGGAAAATAGTGTTCTGCCTGGGGCACAGATCACTAATACAGTGAGATTTAGGGAGGTCAGAGGTGACCTGTGGAATACTAAAAGGCAAAAAATGTCCTGATCTTGAACCATCCATTTTCCCTATCCCATTTCCACTTGAGGTGGAGGGATGGGTCCAGAGACACTGAAGGTATAGTAGTTGGTGACATTTTCCTCTATTGGAGGAAAGATAATTATAGCAAACACATATGTAAATGTAACAATCATGTAGATGTACCAGAATTTTCTGTTTTGCACATCTTATTCATTGATTCTTCACAATAACATTAGGAGGTAGGTATAATCAATACCTTCGTTTTATAGACTAGGAAATGAAGATATAGAGGGACTAAGTAATGTTCCCAAGGTCACACAGCTTGGTTAACAGCTGGGACGTTCAACCAGCCAGCCTGGCTTCAGAGTCTGTGAACTTAACAACTATGCTAAAGAGAAGGAAGGAATGCCGTAACTTTCAAAATGAGAATAATCATTATGGAGGGCAGCCAAAGCCCCTGGGTTGACTATGGTGGACCCTTAAACACTTCCCCTTCTCTGCTCTCCACCCTCAGCCAAAGTGTCATCTAGAATCACAGTGCTATAATAAAATATACCTGGGAGCTGCCATGGTGGTGACAGTTCTAATAATAGAAATGAGAAAAATCACAAGACAGTTAAATTGAATGGAGAGACTTGGAATTTTTCCTCCTCTTTCCAGTGCTAAAACGTCAATCTTGAGTTTTGTTCTCTATCAAAGGAGGTGTTGGTGGGCTTACCTCATTTAAAAAGTATATCCATAATGGTTTCCATGAAAATCTGTTACATGTGACCTGAATTGTATTTAGCTGACTTTGTAACTACTTGGAATTGCAGTGGAACAAAGTGCAGCAATGTTTCCTTCTGAAAGTCATTCATTTTCATTGTACTTATTCTGATAGGGTAATTTTACCAACTCAACCCATTTTCCTCTCTTGTTCTCTTTCACTGCATGTGTTTTTATCTAAATTTAGTTTGGGATGGGGAGGAAGGATATAGTACTATTATTATGCTAGTGTTGTGGCTCTGAAGGCATCTTAAATCCTGAGTATACCAAAGAAACATTCTGAAATAATTCACATCTTGAGTGCTGTAGGAGCTGGTCAGCTTTGCATTGAACACAATCCCACACCTATACTGGCTTTGCTTTTACTTCTCAATGTTCATCAACCATAGGCACTATTTTTCACATGCATCAGATCTAAAATACTTCTCTTTGAGGATAATTTGAATGATTCAGGCCAGTTAGTGACAGAAAAAGATTATCTATGGCTCACCTCACTGATTATAAATACTGTATCTCATCTGCTTATCTGCCCACTTGAATACAGCTTTGTTTTTCCCTGTACTGGGGATCAAACTCAGGACCTTGCACTTGCCAGGTAGGCGCAGCTCCACTGAGCTACATCCCTGGCCCTTGAATACTGCTTTAATCATTCCTATACCTGGCTCACAGTAGGTGATCAATAATGTGACAAATGAATGGTCTATAGTTCCCAGATTGCTGACATCATAGCTTCCACTGGTTTTCTATGAAAGGTACATGTAGTTAGCATGCAGAATGAGGAGTCCAGAGCCTTTAAGATTCTCAATCCTGAAGAGCTACTCAACCTGTAATTATTTTAAAACAGTATGGTATATCAAGAATGAGACTTGCAGCTGGGCATCGTGGTGCTCACCTATAATCCCAGCTACTCAAGAGGCAGAATTAGGAGGATTGCAAGTTCAAGGCCAGCCTGGGCAACACAGCAAGACTTTGTCTCAAAATAAAAATTAAAAAGAAAAAGAGCTGAGGATGCAGTTAGTGGTAGAGCTTAGTATGTGTAAAGCCCTAGGTTCAATTCCCAGTACCATAATAAAAAAAAAAAAAAAAGGATTAGACTTGCGGATCAGAAACTGACTGAGGTTGACTAGAAATGTTTTCACTCCAGAGAATGAAGAAAATTAAGCATGGTTTCTGGATAAAAAGGAAATGCTGATTTACTCTGTTCAAGTCTAAGCCCAAAATAGAATGGAGTCAGAGAGAAACAACATAGATGTTACCTTTTTTTAAAAATGTACTTTATTATTTTTTCTTTGCATGTCTTATGTAGTAGTGATTGGTTTTAGTGGTCAGAGTTTATATAAAAATTAAAATGAAGAAGTTAATTTTTAACTTCCTGTTAAAAGCTTTGCCTAAGGTACTTCCTCAACACACACAAGCTAGTTCTTACCCATCCTTTGGGGCTCTGTTCATACTGGTCTCCTTTGCGAAGGCTTTTCTGGCGTAGATTTACACAGACACTTCCTTTTCCACTGAGTTGCTATCATCAGACATTTTCATATTAAATATTTTTAATGTAAGAATTTATCTTCCTCAGGGCCAGGGATTTAGCTCAGTGGTTCCACTACCTGTCTCACAAGCTCAAGGTCCCGAGTTCGATCCCGATACCAAAAAAAAAAAAGAATTTATCTCCCTCAGTCACAGTCTTCCTGAAGGCTAGATATCTGCTCACCAATGCTTTTCATATTAACAAAAAAAGGCTCCAGAAGTTATCTGTTTCTCTAAATTAGCTTTATTTCTTTGAGACTATTCAAGTATTTACTCTGTATGGAGTTTTGGGGAAATAGGTGAAAAATTCTGAGACATTATTCTTATGGAGCGTGCCTTGTTAGTGAAAGAGTAGAACAGATGTCCCTTTTCCAGCCTCTCCCGAAAGTCACAGGAAATAATACAGAATGGTTGAAAACACTGTAGCCAAGGCACCTTGGCCTCATCTCTACATTGATGTATATCTTGAGTACATTTCTTACCCTTTTGTGCATTAATTTCCCTATAAGTTATATAGGGATCATATGAAGAATTGACCCCTCTATGACATATAGAAAGAAGTGAAATATGAAAAGGTGAAAGTCATGTTGGAGGAAATTTCCTTAACCAGATTAAAACATATCTATGAAAAAATCATAAGTAACAACATATCACAAGGTAAAAGACTGAAATGCTTTCTCCCAAAGACTAGGAACAAGACAAAGATGTCTGCTCTTCCTGTTGTTATTCAACATTGTACAGGAAGTTTTAGCCAGGTTCCAGGTAAGAACATGAAATAAAAGGCATCAATATTGGAGAGGAAGAAGTAAAAGTATCTCTATCTGAGGGTGACATGATCTGACATAGAGAACACCCTGAAATATCCATAAAAGACCAATTAATACTATTAAAGGTATCTAACCAGGTTTCAGGATATAAGATCAGTGTATAAAAATCAGTTGTATTTCTATAAATTAGTGATGAAAAATCCAAAAATGAAATTAAGAAAACAGCTCCATTTTTAATAGCATCAAAAAGAACAAAATACTAAGGAACAAATTGAACAAAAGAAGCACAAGACTTAAGACATTGAAAGCTACATAATATTGAAAGAAAAAAAGATAAATGAAAAAGCCTGCTGTATTTGTGCACACAATATTAAGATGGCAATACTAAACAAATTAAATCACAGATTCACAGCAAATCCTACCAAAATCCCAGTTGCTCTGCTGCCCTCTTTTTTTTTTTTTTTTAAACCGGGGATTGAATTTAGGACCTTGTGCCTGTGAGGCAGGTGTGGTGTCACTGAGCTAAATCCTCGGCTCTGCCCTCCTTTTAAAAATAGAACTTGACAAGATAATCCTAAAATTCATACAGAAAAGCAAGGGGCCCTGAATTTAAAAACAAACTTGCAAAAGAATAAAGGTGGAGGACTCACACTTCCCAACTTCAAAACTTAGTAAAAAGCTATCATAATGAAGAGAGTCTGATAGTGGCCTAAGGAGAGACATATAGATCAATGGGCTAGAACTAAGAGTACAGAATAGACTCATATATTTACGACCAATTCATTTTTGCAAAGGTGCCAAGGAAATCTGAGTAGTCTTTTCAACAAACAGTGCAGGAAAAATTGGACATTCACATCCAAAAACAATGAATTTTGATCCCTTATCTCACACTATATACAAAATTAGCTCAAAGTGGATCAAAGATACTAAACTGAGGCCAGAGGGTCTGCAAGTTCAAGGCCAGACTGGGCCACTCAGTGAGATCTTGTCTCAAAATAAAACACTGAAAGGGCTGAGGGTGTAGCTCAGGTAAAGCACTTGCTTGGCATGCACCAGACCCTGGGTTCCATGCCTAGCACTGCCTCTCCCAAAAAGAGTACTGACAAAAATATTGAAAAAAGAATTAAAATTATAAAACAAGCCTTAGAAGAAAACATAAGTGTAAGTCCTCATAAGTCTTCTTAGATCCAACCCCAAAACACAAGAAAAAAGAGAAAACATAGATAAATTGAACTTCACCAAAATTAAAAAATAAAGCTTTTGTGCTTCAAGGGACACCATCACAAAATTGAAAAGACAAGACACTGAGGCAAGAAAATTGTTTGAACCCAGGAATTTGGGGCCAGCCTGAGCAAAATACCAAGACCTCAACTCTGAAAGATAAGAATAAGAGAAATATCTTCAAATCATACTATCCGAAAAGGGGCTTGCACGTGTATTCAAGTAACCCAATAATGACCACCACAACAATAAATCCAATTTAAAAAATGGGCTAAGGAGTTAAAGAGACATTTCCCCAAAGATATAAAAATGGTCAAAAAGCACAAGAAAGAATTCTCCACATCATTAGCCATCAGGGAAATCCAAACAAAACCCACAAAGAGCTCCCACTTTACACCCACTGGGATGACAATAATCAAAGAGTCAGATAACAAGTGCTGCCAAGGATGTGGAGAGTTGGGACCCTCAGACACTGCTGGTGGGGATATAAAGTGGTGTAGCTGCTGTGGAAAAGAGCGTGGCAAATTTTTAAGAAGTTAAACATAAAGTTATCATATGACGCTGTAACTTCATTCTATATACAAGTCCTCACATATGCCCAAGAGGATCGAGAATATGTCCACACAAAAATCTGTAACAAATGTTCACAACAATGTTAGTCATAATAGCAAAAAGGTGGAAATAAAACAAATGGCACTCAACTGATGAGTGAACGAAATGTGGTGTTTCCTTACAAAGAAATATTATTCAGACGTTAAAAGGAATTAAGCACTAATGTATGCTACAACATGAATGAACCTTGAACACATTATTTTATATGAAAGAGAAAGATGCAAAAGGCCACAAATTGTATGACTATGTCCAGAATAGGCAAATCTGTAAAGTCATAAAGTTGGTTAGTGGTTGCCAGGTGCTGGCATGTGACTGGGGTGTGTGTGTGTGACTACCAGTACATACAACTCTTTTTTCAGGGGGATAAAAATGTTCCAACATTGTAGTGATGCTCCTGAACCTCTGTGAATATACAAACATACTGAGTTGTGTACTTTAAGTGGCCGAATTGTATAATATGTGAATTATATTTCAATAAAGAGCAAAACAGAAAAAAAAGCATGTTGGGAAAAGTTTTCAAATGACATACATGAAAGCAAAATCTTTGAAGGATTTAACCACAGTTTCAAATAGAAAGTGGATAAATACACATACACTTTTCTTAGAGTGACCATTATGTGCTTAGGGACTAGAGAAATGAGATAAAGCATTTTATTGAACAACTCCCGGGATAGGAGCATAGGCTTGTTATACAAACCCACTCACCATCCTCAACTAAGTTTTATTCTTTTCTTTTCCTTTGTCTTTTGATAGCTGAAGTAGTGTACCATTAGAACAAGAGGGAGACGGGGCCCGGGGCATAGATAGCTCAGTGGTACAGTGTGTGCTTAACATGCTCAAGGCCCTCAGCTTAAGCCCCAGAGCATTGTGTGCACATGCACTCACCCCCACTCCCACCCCCACAAAAGACAGAATGAAAGGGGAAAGGAAAGAAGGGAAAGGAAAAATAATGAGAAATGGAAAAAATGGAAATAAAGTCTTTGTAAATAGGGAAGGGTGGAGGGTGTGAAGGGAGGGCTAGGAATGGGGAAAAAATAAGAACCAAAATGCATTATGTAAAGGTACAATTCCCAATGAGAAATGTAATTCTGTTGTATACCTACAATGTACCAATAAAAGAATTTAACAACAACAACAAAAAAGACAGAATGAAGGTTGCCCAATATTTTGAAGAGTTTGGAAATTCCTATTATTTACTACATTATTCAGGTTCTTAAACCCAGATAAAACTTTTATACTAAAAAGCTTGTGTTCTTATTATGATAACTTACGTAGTTTATTGTCATTTCTAGTCTTAATAATGATATGTTGGTCATGGTTTCCAGGATGTTGCTATCACTGCTATTTTCTTTCCTTTTTCAAAAGGTGTTTATACTAAAGGTAGAGGGAGCCAAGCCATATAAATATTGGTAACACTAACAATCCCATCTATGGACATGATGCCATTTGTGACAACTGGTTACCAGGAATATTTTCATGAAATGACTTATTTTCTCTATGGTTTTTCACTGTAATAATAAACACTACCAAAGGTGACTTATTCATATTTTCTATATATTCAAAAACTATCAAAACAATAGCATCCAGGGAACAATATACTAAAGCTTGGTTGTAAAACAATCAGTATAACATAAATATATTCTTCAGTGTAAATTCATCTTTAAAGGTCAAACTGCATGAAAACATTAAGCTACATAAACAACAATTTCTAATACATGCAGTTTTTAAAAACAGATTTTCTTGGCTTTCTTTGGTTTAGCTCACCTTGTTCTCTATGGCTTGCTGCCCTCAGTCAGAAAGTTGGGAAAATAAATCTACTGAAATTGTGCCATGACACGGATAATTCATTGTCCACAGAACTCAAAAATATCATTGACTTTTCCTTTTTACTTTCCTTTTTCCTTTTACTTAGCCACTCAGTATAGCCTGCCCAGTGTTTCTAAGAGAGCCTTTTGTATTTGTTTTTCTTCTCCATTTGTGTTCCTATAACTCAAGTCTAGGGGTTTATAGACTCACAACTAGATTATTGCAACAGTTTTCCAACTGGTTTCCTTATTTCCATTTCTCACTACATCCAATACATCTGGCAGTAATATAGAAAATTAAATTTCTAAAAGTAACATTTAATCAAGTAAGTCTTTGTTTAAAACCTTCACTAGCTACCCATTCATGCTGAGTAAAGTCCAAACACTATTAACCTAATATTGAAGGCCTTTGCAACCTAAATCTAAATGTTCTTTCTAGATTTATCATCTACCAACCCCTTGAACAAAACATCTCTTCACCATTCCCTAAACTTCTGCTGCTTCTTTTAGCGCCTTTGTTCATGATATTCCTCCTGCCTAGACTACCCTCCCATCTTTAAAAAGCCTGTTGGAAGATTACTTTTGCCCATGGAATCCTCCCCCCTGCATATTTATAACTCAAAGTGACTGCTCCTTCCTTCAGTGTGATGAAAGTAATGGCCAGCACCATGCATTTGGCAATACTCATACACAACTTTTTGTGTCTCACAGTGTTAATTCTTGTACTATTTAACTTTTTTGCTTTCTTAGCAACATTACAAGCTACCTGGGGGCAGGGGTCATTTGTTATACTTTACTTTTCTTTTAAGGTAATGGGAATTTAATCGAGGACCTCATGCATGGTAGTCAAGCATTCTACCGCTGAGCTACTTCCCCAGATCTTTTTATTTTATTTTGAGATGGGGTCTCATTAAGTTATCTAGGCTAGCATCAAACTTGCCATATTCCTGCCTTAGCCTCCAAAGTAGTTGAGATTATAGGTGTGTGTCACCATATTGAGCCATTTACTATACTTGTGAAAATTACCTACAGTAGTGCATACACTGTGCAGTGTGATGTTATAGGGACTAGTTCATAAAAGAGTGCCAGAGGGCCAGGGATGTAGCTCAGCGGCACAGCGCCTGCCTGGCAAGCACGAGGTCCTGAGTTCGATTCCCAGTACCAATAAAAAAAAGAGTGCCAGAGATTCCCCAAGATACACTGATGGCAGCATTTACACTAGGTGACAGTTCCTTACCTATCCATGCCAAATATAATCACTTTAATGGAGAAATTAACTCTAGAGGTTACTCCAAGATATTAAGAAGTTGCCAACTGCCTCTAAAATACCTCTGAATTTTCTATTAAAATATAAAATTAACTTTTAATAAGTTCACTCTCCTCTAAAAGCTTAAAATGACATGTAGGGAAAAATGGCCCAGTCAAGATCTCAAAGTATTCTAAAAGTCAAAGTACCATACAATCCATTTATATTTAAATTTTTTTGTCATGTAATAGGCTATATTACATAAGGAAAATAGTCCAGAACTTGAAGTTTATGGAAAGTAGCTGAAATTCTATGGACAATTCAAGTTAAGAAAATTTCCTCATACCTTGGTCACTTCTGAATTATTTAGGTAGTCTGAGATTTCTTCATGGATAGAAAGTTAATCCCAACCAGCAGTTGCTAAATCTGTGGTGGTTATGTATACTGACTTAAGATGAGCTGCAACTACAAGCTCTATCAAAATGCTTAACCATGTAACTGAAGAAAACAATCATTAAAAAAATGCCCACTTTGGACTGCTGTCAAACCTTCAAAGTTGCACAGGATGCACTGACTGAAAATTCTCTAAATGTTTTGTTTAGTTTTGTGGACAGCCAATGACACTTCAGCAACAAATGTCAGCTGCTAGTAAAACCTGTGCCCCATACAAACCCTTCACCTTGTAAGTGGGAGACAGACTAACAGAATACCTAGCACCAGTAGATCAAAACTGCAAGGAACAATAGGCTTAGTATTTCTATGTGAATCCTTTCCTTCTGAAAATTTCCTGTAATAAATGTTTTTGGTTCTTTTAACCTAGGCTTAACTACTAATAGGCAAGAATTCAAATTATCTTCCAAATTTGAAATATTCATATTTTATGTAAATGTTTATCAACTTCTTCTGCAAGGATTAGTATGATAATGAATTGAGCTACTGGTCAAGAAAATGCTAAGTTCAAAGTATTATTTCCTTCACTTCTAATTACAAATAAGCTTGACCTTTTATTGTGTTCCATTATACAATTTTACATAGTACTTGTTATTATTTTAAGCAATAATTAAGCAAACTGAATTAACATTTCTGAGCTCTACTTTTCAGCATATAGATTTACCTAAAAAAGTACAAACCAAGCACAGTGGTGCAATTTTCCAGGCACTTTCAAATTGCTTAAATATTTACAAATACGTAAGCACCCTGTTTGAAAGAATGAAAATTTTGGTGTCGGGAGCAAACACTCCATGTATACCAAATCTTAAATTTTAACATTTGCACATCTCTGAATATTCCTGAGAATGGTCAGTCTCATCATCCTTTACAGCCACATTTCCTCATACTTCAGCGTATCTTGGGGAACCATAACTTCTGTCACTTGATGTACCACTAATTGCACAAAATACATGTAATGTGTTGCTCATCCAGGGAGAATGCATTGTATCTTCTTGCAATATCTAAAACAAAAGAAATACACATGGTTATCACAGAGCAAAATAGTTACTGCCAAAAAAAAAGGGAAGGTGTATGAAATTACAGGCATAGTTCAATTTATCACTGACACTGAGCTATTTAAGATGACAGAAAACAGAAAGAACAAAGAATAACATTACCGACTTAAGTCTTCAAAGCTGTATTACAAAGGCAGCATATTAAAAAAGCAGAAAAGATCTGGTTATTCATTAAGGAAAACAAAAGATCGTAAAATGCAAAATTCAATAAAAAACAAGAGGTAATACAATCTTTAAAATTTTTTAAACAGATGGTCACCACAAGAGCTCTCAAAGTGCAGTAGTTTTTTTTTTTTTTTTTGTACTGGGGATCAAACTCGGGTCCTTGCGCTTGCACAGCAGGTGGCAAAACCACTGAGCTAAATCCCTGGCCCAAAGTGCAGTATGTTTTGATTAGAGTTTATGGATCATCTTCTAACACAGTGGTTCCCAGAAACACCTGTGGGATTTTTTAAACATGCAAATACCTATCCTCCTTCCCTGGAGACCTGGACATATAGCAAATAAAGATAAAAGTCCTAAGTGCACATTTTTAAAGACACTGTGATTATTTAAGCTACTCAGTATAGAAGATTTTTCTTGGAAATGAAGAACTTCATAAATATAAAATATAAATGTATTTCCTTAAATATATAAACATATGCATTCATATTAGTATAAAAATTTAAAAACTATCCATTTTGTGAGATCAAAAGCCAAAGTAACAGAGAACTTATGCTGAGATGAGTTGGAGGAAAAGAATAAAATGCGTATTATATTTCTTTAAATCTCTTTAAATCCTGGAGACCTAGTCTCAAGCTTTCAATATTCAGTTTTCAAGTTAGCTATGAAACTTCAGTGTTAAGCCCTCAAATTGGTCTGTGATGGCAGTACTAAATTAGATTACTTGTTTTGGCAGATCAAAATGTTTAAATAAAGCCTATAATTGAGAAATTTCTTCTAAAAGGCTTATTAATTCATGACACTAATCTGAAAGCATACTAGAAGTTTAAGATAACTAATTAACTATCCATGCTTGTCAGATAAGACAAGTAACTAGAGTATTTTTCACTGAGAACAAATTACAAGACAGATTGGGCACTATAATGGCCACCACCAAATCTATCTAATTAAGAAATTCACAATTAATAGTTTTAAGATAATGTAAGTTCTTTTTAAAAAAAGAACTTAAAAAAAGCTCAAAAGCTTAAAGAAATTTTTAAAAGGACTGTATACTTTTGGCATATTATAACAGACTGCATTGAAAAGGGCCGAGGAATATGTAGGCCCTGTTTTTTTGTTGTTGTTGTTGGCATTTATGGAGCTCAACAGAGTATTTCATATTTTAGTACATGTATTCACTTTGCCTTATTTTGTAGCATTATTACAAATCTCAGACTGTGACTAAAAAGCTCTTTTCACGTTTTCAAGATTTGGTGGGAAATATTAGTTGATTTATAAAAAAATCACTATAAAGTCAACAATTTGCGTAAATATAAACCAATAAGTAAGAGTTTCGTAGATTAGCTAACAATATATAGTATCAAAGGTCTAAAATATTGGTCTCAACCAGGCATGGTGGTGCACGCCTGTCATCCCAGCACTGGGGAGGCTGAGGCAAGAGGATCGCTGCAAGTTCAAAGCCAGCCTGGGCTACATAGTGAGTTTAAGGCCAGCCTGGAATATATAGAAAGAACCTGCCTCAAAAACCCAAAAAAGGAAAATGTTCTACAACTAAGAGAAATAGCCATGGCTTATGGGAATAAGACAGGTGATATACAGACAGGTGTGAAAGATGATAGCCAATTTGAAAAATCCCTGATTTGGGGGGTGCTTTATAAAATGACTACTCAAAATATCTTGACCATAGTGCTAAAAGCAAATTGAATAATTTTCCTTCAATTTGTATAATTTAGAGTTTGAGAGTAGGTCATATAGTTGCATACAAATGAAATAATTGTTAGAGAGTATACACTGGCTTAAAACAGCCAGTGCAATTCTTTTCTATCTTTTGTGAAGGAGGAGTTTCTGTGGTTTATTTTTTTTATGCATTACAAGGAACAGAAAAATCAACCAGTTTTTAAAAACCGTATACTCTATTTGATAACAGTATATACTTCAGAACAGGGATGTTAAACAGAGGTCTACCCTCCTTATGCTCATGGGCTCAACTGGAGATACAGACAATAAAAGAAGTGGAAAGTGTGCTGCCTTCTTAGTCCTGGTCATCTGGCTGCTTAGAGGAGGAGAGAGAAAAGGGCCTCTGAAGACCGGCCAGGAAAGAGCGGCCTTGGCACTGCACACACTCATTCCTAAGTAGGCCAGGAGAAGTGAGGGTGGAACAAAGAAGATGCGGAACACTGATTCCAGGCTCATTGGTCAACAAGACGCCCACCCATGGAGACTGGCCATGTGGGAGACTGGGGTAGCTTGTCCCCTTAATTAAGCACATGGGATAATCAAAGTCTGGCTGGCCCCAATTCTCCATACTAAGGAGAAGATAGTGGTAGAAAAGTAGGCTTCTGATTGATCACTCCAACTTTGGGCTGTGATGTAATTTTTCACAGCTCATTCTAAGAAAAAGCATACAAAACAAATTTAGAGACTGTGAGTTTGATTGAAAATCATCTAGCTTTTATTGTCCTGCAAATGTCTCTCATCTGCTTTTCCCTGTCACTGCACTACAGTTCCTTGATGCTACCCAGTGGGTCTCTTTGTAAGCCCACCCTTTGTGTAAAGAGTCTCCAACAGGCAGTGACTGCTTTCAATCCATCACTGAAATGCAGATTCCAGGACAAATGAGGTTCTCCTTTTCAGGATCAGCTTTAAGAATATATTCTCCTGGCTCTGGGCCTGTAGCTCAGTGGTACAGTGAATACTTAACATATGTGAGGTCCTGGGTGTGATCCCCAACATCACACACATACACCAAAAAAATATATTCTCTAAAGGGTTATATATATCCTTTTGGTGGGGCTAGGAATGAAAACCAAAGGGGATCCCACATGCTAAGCTCTACTACTAAGCTATATCCCCAGCTCACTACATTGCTCAGAAAGGCCTCAAACTTGCTATCATCCTACTTCTGAGTACCTGGGATTATGGGTGTGCACCACTGTGCCTGGCTTCTTTGTTTCTTTTAATAATACTTAATTTCTTAGAAAGTGAGTGTTT
The DNA here is from genome assembly GCF_000247695.1 of Heterocephalus glaber. The sequence goes on along the minus strand of NW_004624895.1, from coordinate 2,658,883 downwards.
GAATTGTTTCTGAAACAAATACTTAGTGCAAATTTTCATTAGAGAGAAAAAGAAGGAGACTTTATGGTAACCTCAAAAGGCACAGTCACTGATGGACTATACCATTCTCCTGGAATGTTTACAAATATGTTCAAGATGTCAAAGTAACTAAGTGACAATCTATGTATAAGGTGGATGTAAACAAATTTCAGCACCCAAATAAAGGATTGAGGTAAACTACTCCTGGATGTTCTTTAAGGTCAGTAAATATGTAAAAGTGCTAACTACTTAATGATGACACAATTGGGCTTGTGTGTGATAATCAAGACTTCAGTTTTATTTTTCAGGCTGTATTTTACTAAGCAAGATGTAATAGCCCCTAACCCTTAGTGACAGATTAAAATGCTAAGAAGTTTTACAAAAATAGTTTTGTAGGCTGTATGGGTATGAAGACAAACCCCAAATTTTGGATCATTTAGGATTTCACCTAAACCACAATATCTAGTTTTTTTTTTTTTAACAGGCAAGATAGGAATAGGCATTTGGGGACTTTGCTACTAAGCCAACCATTTCACTTCCTTAGGACTCTTCTTGAGAGACTCTTATCCATGTTCACAGTAGATCAACTCAGCTATTTGCTTCTAATGTCATTGCAGCACAAAGAACAAAATGGTGTATTAATGATAATTGTCTTAGTAACAGCTCTAGATAACTGCTTTAAATTTCATTTGTGTTATAGCACTTAAATGATTTAAGATAACAAGCAAATTTTAAAATGCAGACTGAGTGATTTTAAGATAACAAATTCCAAACTAATGTATTTTGCTAAATAATATTTTAGGGACCCCAGATAATGTTTTCATTTTCAATCACCCTAATACTTGCCTGCTCATGGATGATGTCTGACAGTTCTTTCACCATGTCTCTGAAGTTTGACTTTAGCCCTTCGTGGTACTCAACTTGATCCTCTTTAATTAGTCGCTCATTTAGTTCAAGTGCAATGCTGCATGCTTGTATGAATTTCCTGCGGATGAAAATCAAAGACAAAGATTCTATTATTTATTCTTAGGAAGCCTCACTGACAGTTTGATAACTCATTTTAACCATGACTTTCCTGGAATGAAGATTAGAATTCTATATTTTCTCACTGCACTTGTTAATATCATTTCCTAAGCCTGAAATACTTCTTCCTAACTTTTTCACCTTTGCCCTCTGATTTCTTACCTCCTTCAAAACCTGGCTCAAAACACATGCCCTCTAGGAAGCCCACTTGTTGAGTTATGTACTTTGTATACTATCAGTTAAAGTTGTGCTAACATTAATTTGTACCTGTGAGTACAATGAGTCATTCATTCGCAAAGGGTTTATTTGGAGTTACTATGTACCAGTATAGTGACAGGTGCTAGAGGTGTGAAGTATCTTCCTGGGGCTGGCAAGAGTGGGTCCACAGAGTTGAGGACCTACCATAAAAATATTTTTCTATTATTTCACGTGTTTATGCTTAATGTCCACAATTTAAGTGTACATCTGAGGGGACAAGGTATTTCATATGTTTAATAAATCCCTGTCATAGCAACTAGTAGAATGTCGGGCATGTATTATTCATAAATATTGGTGAATGAATGACTACTGATTATTTTGCAACTTGAAGTAGCTCATAACTCACAGACAGGAAAAGCAAATGACCTAAGTCGGGAACAAATGAATGGATAGGTTATCATCTTACTCAACTGTTTGTCTTGTTCTGAATATAAACTCCTTTTATATATTAAACAGATTGTTTGCTAATGTAAGCCCATTCAGACATGCCTTATCTTACAGGGCTGATCACTGAAGACAATATACTGCACCCCTAGACTGGCAGAACCCAAGGGGAAGCAAGGACACAGGACAGTACCAAGTCTATGCACTTTCCAATCCCACTTTACTCATGCCCTAGATGGTCTGAAATGCTATAACACGAGGTCAGTCGAGCAAAGGAGGAAATCACATAAAGAATGCAGCAGGCTTGTTTTTGTGTCACTTAAAATATCCAAAGCAATAAATAAACTGGGATATTTAATCTCTTGGGTCACTGGAGCATTGTTAATACCCTGAAGCATGAAAAAAGGTCATGCTTTTCTTTATACTTAAAGTACCATTCAGAGGCCCCTTAGACATTTTAAAAGAGCACAAATTCTTTTTTTGAGGCTTATTATTGGGTGAATAATTTTTTGTTGTATTTAGAAGAAAATGAAGGAGAAGAATAGAGATCTAATCTGAAAACTAAAAATCACTTACCTAAACATGTCTTTCAACTCATTCACTTTCTTAGGTGGATACTTGCTGGCTTGACTATCATTTAAGAAAGCCCGTGCATATGCTAATGGGCCAGCATTGACCTAAATTACAAAACGATAACAATGAGAGAGTTGTCAGTATGCAGTCAAAGGAAGTTTTTATATTTCTCTTTTTTATTAAAAACTCCAAGGGCTGGGGATACGGCTCAGTGGTAGAGCATTTGTGTATCACACTAAGAACCTGGGTTTGATCCCCAGCACCAAAACATAAACCCTCAAATATATATGAAATTCATATCTGATTAATATGCTTCTTATGCTTACAATTTTATGTGAGAAATCATTAACTAAAGCAATGACCTGGAACAACGATACACTAATAAATTAGTTAATTTATTTCTGATATGTAAAGATAAGGTTTTGCTAGTTACAGGGATTTAAGTTAAAGTCCTCTATATAATACAAAATATACAGAAATTAAACATAATTCCTTTGTTAAATTAACAAAAATTAATGCACATGTTTTTGCACTTGGTGAGAACACAACTCCTAGTTACAATTACTGCTTGCTCTGCGCCTGTATGAAAGCAAGAGAAACATGAAGAAACACTAATATATGTTGGGGAGCCAACATACCTGCGCAGAAACGCAGCCTTGCAACTTCAGTTGGAGCTGAATCATGTCCACATCCGCAGAGGAGCACAGCTTTTGCAGTTCTGCGGTTTTGTCTTTTATTTCATCAGTAGCAACATCAATTGGTTTTAAATTAATCTGCTGTTCATAGTTTATAGGAATCCTCTTCTTTACGTAGGGAAATGAGTTTGAAGCTATTAAATGTTAAGAGTGATTTACTATCTTTAGAAAACCATTTGTTCAAACAGTTGAATTCAAGAAAAAAAATCCATTGTGTTTAAATCTCTCCAACTTTTCTCTGTAAGAGGCCTTAGGGTATCATATAATAACCTACCGTTTCAGGACTGAAGAGTCAATTCTCTTTATGAGACACCTCTAAAGATCATGAATGACATATGGGAAAATGATGGTTTATCACAAGGACATGTTTGTGAAAACTTGCAACTGAACAATAAAACAACAAATGATTAAATTTTCAGTTATGTATTCCTGCTGGCGAGCTGGCACTTCTGTGTATCAAAGAGGAACAAGACAAATAAGTTAATATGAAGAGTCCTACTTACTCATCAAGATTGTACGGCGTTTACACTGTTCTTCTACACAGCCTTGCTTCTTGCCTGATAAAGTATAAGGTGCCTCAAAAACAAATCTGTTGATATTGTGATTTCTTTCAAACTCAGTCTTTCTTTCCATGAGTTCTTTGTCATCAAAGTAGGGCTTCACATAAGTGACTTGGATATGAGCATATTTTGGATCAAGCTCTTTGGCATTTACCTATAAGATAAGAAAGGTTTTTAAATTTAAAAAATTCAAATGGAAGGGTAAAGGAAATACAGGTGAATAACTGCTTTGAGACTACCTGAGAAACACTGCCATTATGATTATGCTTCCAATTGAATACATACCCGCAGAAGGTCTGTTTTTTTTTTTTAATCAAGGATCAAACTCAGGACCTTGCGCTTGCAAGGCAAGTGGCAGCACCACTGAGCTAAATCCCTGGCCCTGTCTGTTCTTTTTAAAATGATCATTTCTTTATGATTATACAGAAGTTACAGAAACCTACTGGGAGATTTCACAAATATAGGAGCGAAATAAAAGTTACTGTAATTCTACTACCAATCAATGACCACTATTCACATTTCACATATTTCCTTCAATTTTTTATATATAAATATATTTATGTATAATAAATATAAAAAGTATATTTATATTAAACATATAATATGTAAATATGTGTTAAATATATATCTGTATATCTAGAAAACTAAGATCCTACTGAACATATTTATCACCTGATTTCTCAAAAATATATGAAATACATTATGTGAACCCCACCTCAATAAAAAGTATAGTTATAATTCTATATCAGAGTCACTGATGTGACTTTCACTGGCTCTGCAGATACACATGATTTACTCGACCATTTCCTTATTAAGAGACACTTAGGTGGGTTTCGAACATTTTTCTATTGCAAGTAACATTTCAATGAATATCCTTAAATGTAAAACTTCATTTTTTGACTGTTTTCCTTGGGATAAATTCCTAAAAGAAAAATTATATAGTGAAGAGATTTACACGGTTTTAAGGATTTTGATATGTATTACCTAATTATCCTACAGAAAAGTTTACCAGTTTGGCTATCCACAAGCAGTTTTTGACATCATAAGAGTGGGTACTCCTAACTGCATTATTTTAATCCTATCTTGTGGAGGAAAGGGACTGTAAGAAAATACACTGATTTGATTTCAGAGACATAAAAGGTAATCTAGTTCAGTGGTAAAGCACTTGCCTGGTATGTTCAAGGTCCTGGGATCCATCACTGGCACCATAAAAACAAAACAAAACAAAACAAAACAAAACAAAACAAAACAAAAGTCTCACTGTGGTTTTGGACCATTCAGGAACGGTGTAAATTCCAGGCTAAGAAGCTATGCTGCTGGACAGACCTAGCAGCACTCTACCTGTCAGAGCTTCATCTGTGGACTCTCCCACCCTCCCTCTAGCATATTTCCATGAACTCCACACAATGTCCAGGATCCTCTTTCAGTGCCCTCTACCATTTGCTTTGTGCCTTGGGTACTGGTGACTTGGTCAATATTCTTGCAATTTATGACAGTCAGCCTTTTCAATGGAAAAAAGTGAAAAAAGAAAAGAAAAAGAAACAAAACAACAAAAACCTCCCAAGAAGCAGTCTCTGTATCTTTTTTCCCTCTACATATGCAAGAGGATGAATGGAGGGATAGTAAATTTCTCAGGATTCTAAAATTTCTTTATACTCATTCTATGGTTTGCCTATTTCCAGAAACATTAATCTTCTTTTACTTCCCATTAAAAAGCTAGAGTTTCACCCAGGTGTGGTGGTATACTCCTAAATCACAGCACTCTGCGATGGTGAGGCAGGAGGATTGCAGCCCAGCCTGGACAATTGAGTGATACTCTGTCTCAAAATAAAAAATAAAAAATAAAAAAAATAAAAGGGCCGGGGATGTTATATAGGTCAAAAGCCCTGGATTCAATCTCTAGTAAAGCAATGCAACGCAGTGCCATAAAATGGAATAAAATAAAAAGACACAATTCTCCAGAGTTATAAGATTAAGATTAAGACAAAACATAAAAGTGGAATAAAACAGAGGTCAAGTGGCTGGAGATGTAGCTCAAGGGTAGAGTACTTGCCTAGTATATGAAAGATCCAACACTACCACCAAAAAAAGTTTGATTTCTAACCTTAAAAACTTAAAATATATACAATAAATGTATAATAAATACATATATATGTATTTATGCATCTTTAAAATTAGGAACTGCTACCAGTATGAAATGAATATCTGTACATATTTCATATTCAAATAGTATACAAGATGTACATGAATAGCAAAAACTTCTTCCTAGGCAAGACTCTAGTTCTAGTCCTATAGACTCATACATGATTTTGTATGTATGGTTTCAGAAATTTCTAAAGTTTATATATGTAAATATATGCGAATATCCAGGCTTTACATGAATGTACCATACTATCCATAGTCTTGCATCTTGCCCTTTTTTCCTTCAATCACATATTAGTTTCATTGTGACACTTATAAATCTTTCATTCTTTTAAATGCTTGGTGGCAATACTCATTATATGGGTAATAGTACCATTCATTTAGCCATATAGACATTTAGATTGCTTCCAGGTTTGTTATACAAATTTTCCAGCATTGAACATCTATCCCTATGTCTATACATCCACAAGACGAATTTTTTTGTACTGGGGACTGAACCCAGGGTCTGAGCTACTTCCCTAGATGTTTTTCTTTTTTTTAATTTTGAGACAGAGTCTCTAAGTTGTTAAATTGCCCACAGTGGGCTCAAACTTGGGAGCGCAGGGATTATAGGTGTTATATTATATTATAGCTACTACACCTGGCTAAGATTAAAATCTTTAAGGGCAAAATTGTTCAGTTTATGGAAACAACCATTTAAAATATTGGAAGATAATGCCAAGGTCCTCTTCAAATTACCTGTGCCCTTAAGCAGATTCTGTTCTTTGGCAAGGTAAAAGAGTTTTTAATTTTGCTTTTGCACATAAGGAAACTATCAAGTCCCTTATATAAAATGGTGTATTTGCACATAACTTATGTACATCCTCTCATGTACTTTAACTCATCTCTAGATTACTTACAGATAATACAATGTAAATGCTACATAAAATTTATATTATTTAGGAATAGTGTTAAGCAACAAGAGTCTGCTCATGTTTAGTACAGATGTAAATTTTTTCTGAATATTTCCAATCCATGGTTGGCTGAGTCTACAGATGTAGACCCCACAGACACAGAAGGCTATTTTAAATACAGAACTGTTAATGATGTGTAATATCTATGGGAAATGATTGAAATATGGCATACAGCAATGCCTGGAGTTCAGCTGGCTGTCATCAGCATTTTTGGCCAAAAAATGCATGCTGCAGCTGGGCCTGATGGCACATGCCTGTAATTCCAGCACTCTGGGAGGCTGGGACAGGAAGATGACAAGTTCCTGTCCAGCCTAAGCAACTTAGTGATTCAGAGATCTTGTCTCAAAATAAAAAATAAAAAAGGGCTGGGGATGTAGCCTTGGGTTCACTTCCCAGGGGAGGGCCAGGGGTGTGAGGAGGGAAGCATGTTGCAAATATCAGACAGAAAGAAAGGACGCAATGGGAGGCAGGCCAGAGCCACTGCCATTACCGTGACCAGTGGTAACCAGTGTGAGCTCACCAGGTAAAGGTACAATATAAAAAAACAGAGTGACTTGGTTAAAGGAAAGTGCCACGATGACAGAACTTCTGCTGCCACCTGCAAGCAGAGGGACTCAGAGATGATGCAGTAGAAGCAGAAAAAGACAAATGAGATAAAGGAGGAACCCAACTCGCTTCATGGCTGCATGTCCAATGTGTTGCCCTTCACCTGGATGCCTGAATCCAGTCCCACCATGCTCTCATTCCCTCCAGTAGTGCTCACAGGTCTCAGTCCTGAAGCCATTTCCTTTTATCTGAGTGTTCATGGGTCCCTTTTGTGCTTCCTGCCCCTGGGCCACTTCTGAGGGTGAGGGGTAACCTTTTCCTAGTGTTTTTATACCTGTGGGGCACATCCAGAAGTATTAAAAGCAACTTTGTAATTAAAAAACAGCATGTTGCTCAGTGAGCTGGGTAAGCTTGATTATGTAAGTCTGACTGGCTTAGGAGCTGCCCAGGGGACTGGCAGACGACACTTTTTGTATCTGGGGGTGTCAGGTCATGGAGGTGTGATCTTGGGTGCTATATCTGGTTTCTGGCTCCTTCGTTTTTGGAGGTGTTTCCCTGCTCTGCTTTCCAACCATCACGAACTAAGCAGCCTTGCTCTGCCACACGCTTCCAACATGATATTCCTGGAGGCTGCTGACCATGAACTGAATCTTCTGAACTGTGAGCCAAAATAAAACTCTCCTCCTTTAAGATGTGGGTGTTGGGTATTTTTTCCAGCAACAAGTAAGCTGACCGATAGACTCAGAACACCTATTAACATCTCCATTTTACTGAGCAAAATGAAACAAAGAGAGTTAAGCAACCTCTCCATGGTCATACATCTAATAAGCAGCAGAAAAGCAGAAAATGCAAATTTGAAATCTGCTCTCTTGTTCTAAAGCCCCTTCCTTTTCTTTCCCTATCTGGAAGGCTGTATTTCCACGCTTCTCCACCAATGAGAAATGAAAAATGTCAGGAGCAATGCACCAAGAGTGCAATGAACAAATAATGGGTTCAAAATGCAGGGCATAGGTTACCTTGTCTGAATCCTGAATGATCTTGACATTTTCTGTACCAAATTTTTCACCATACAGTTTAACAAGTCTCAAGGAAATCTCTGAGAGGCCAGTGAGCTTTGGCTCTTTATAGATATACTCCTTTCCATCCTCTTCTTCAAAAAAAGACTATTATAAAGTTAAACAAAATAATAAAGAATATGAACAAAGTATTTAAAGAAAACCCACTGAATAACTAGTAACAATATATTTGAGATACATTTTAAATAATATTACTAAAATCCATATGCATATATTTATCCTTAAACCTCAAATAAATGAAAATTTTCAAATTCACAATTATATAAACATATTATTGGCCTGAAGACAATTTCTATATTAGATATATATCCTTCCCTGTATATGAACCTGTTTTCTACTTGAAAGTATTAAGTACTAGTAATTTAACATATACTTTAAGAAGCTTAACAGAAAATGAAAAAGGGAAAAATCCAAACTATACATGTACTTTGACCTAATGTTTTACATACGAGAATTAAAGTATACTTTACAATTAGGAAAGAAGTTCCCTACTACTGCGACAGGTACTCTATCCTGTATAGAATCTTAGAACCAGTAACTATTGCTACAATACTCTAATGAGCCAAAGGTGAATGTCAAAAAATACACACAATTCTACTAACCAAAACATACTTACTTGGCCATAAAAGGCAACTCTGAAGAAAGTACCCAAAAGTCTTTTTTTGGTGTGCATAACCTCCAAAATTTTTGTGTAAGCTCCATGAAGAGTTCTATAAACTTGAGTAAGTTTCTGAAAAATGAGAGTAGACAAATTGGCTTTGTCTTTTGCTGACTCACTAAAATACCTCCAAGATGAATATACAAGAATAAAAAGCACCAAAGTTTCTTTTTAAAATTGTTTTGGTAGTGCCATTCACATCTTCTTCCTCCACTGCAATAATTAGACAAAAGTGGTCAACAACTTGAGATCTAAGGGTAGAACTTAAAATTGCAAAGTAACAGTGAATTTAAGTCTTAATATCATGTTTCATTTTATTCACATTCCAGTGAAAATTTATATTTATAAAATATTGTATTATCTGGGTTTGATCTGCAACACCACAAAAAAGAAACAACACTGTATTACTTAATGACCAGTGATGTCGAACATCTTTTCATGTTTCCTTTTGGCCATTTGTATGACTCCTTTGAAGAAATGTCTGTTCATGTCCTTCGTTCATTTTAAAAACTGAGGTGTTTGTCTTTTTGTCGTTGAGTTTTAAGAGTTTGTGTGTATATTCTGGATACTAAGCCCTTAGCAGATTCTGATATGCAAATATTTTCTATATCTGAATTATTGTAATTGAAAGAATAGCAAAATGCTTTGCTTGAACCGTCAGGTAGAGAGATGACAATAAACAATCCGTGAAAAAGCTTTTGGTAAGGAAAATAAAATGCTGATACAAAAATAAGTAAGGTGCTGTGTGGATGTAGGTCAGGGACAGAACGTGTGTCTGGCATACACAAAGTTCTGGGGTCTATCCCCAGCATCAAGAAGAATAACAAAACTAAGTAGTAGTGAAAGCCTTAGTGAGGACTGCTCCCATATAAGTTCAGATATTTCCCAAGAATATATTCTTCTGCATACACCGGAAAGAGAGGCACAATGTACAAAGAGAATTATAGTATTAAGAATGTGAAAAGACAACACTTAGAACAGAGGAAAATATTTTCATATCACAATCTGATAAGGGCCTACTATCCAGAATATATTAAAAACATCTTAGAACTCAACAACAAAAAGACAAACACCCTGATTTTTAAAATGAGCAAAGGACACAAACAGACATTTCTTTAAAGAAGACATACAAATGGCCAAAAGAAGCCAAGCGCACTGACACATGCCTATAAATCCCAGCACTCAGGAAGCTGAGGCAAGAGGATTGCCATGAGTTTGAGGCTAGCTTGGGCTACACAGAGAGTTCAAGGCCAGCCTGAACTATATAGTGAGACCCTGCCTCAAGAAAAAATGGCTAAAAGGAAGCATGAAAACTTGTTCAACATCATTGGTCATTAAGGAAATACAAATCAAAATCCCAGTGAGGTACTGCTTCCCACTCACTAGGATGGCTTTAAAAAGCAAAGCAAAACAAAACACAAAACAACAAATGTTGGTAACGATATTCATAAACAGAAGCCCAATTACATTAATGATAATAATGTAAAATGTGTAGCCTCTGAAAAAGTTTGATGATTTCTCAAAAAATTAATCACAGAATTACAATATGACCCAGAAATTCAAATCCCAGGTATGTTTCCAAAAGAAGTGAAAATATATGTCTACAAAGAAACTTGTACATGAATGTTTACAATGGCATTATTTATAACAGCCAGAAAGGTATATCTATCAATGGATGCGTGAATAAACAAATTGCTGTATATCCATACAGTGGAATATTATTCAGCCATGAAAGGAATGAAGTTCTGATATATGCTACAACTTGGTTGAACCTTTAAGTGTTATGCTAGATGAAAGCAATCGGATTTAAAGGTCATGTATCTCTAGAATAGGTAAGTCCATTGGGAAAGAAAGCAGATTAGTGGTTACTGAAGAATGCTAGTGGAGTGGGGAGTGATGACTTAAAAGAAGTTTTTGTATTTTTGTAGTGCTAGGGATGGAACCCAGGGCCTCATGCATGCTAGGCAAGTGCTCTACCACTGAGCTACATCCACAGCCCTTATCGGGTGTCTTTATGGGGTGCAAAAAGCCTAGAAACTAGAGATGGTAGGTACAACACACTGTAGACATGTTCCCACTGGCTTGAACCACCAGTGGTACAAGCATGACTATCCTATCAGGCAGTGTACCATTCATGGTACAAAAAGATCAAATCATTTTTATTGGTCTTTTTACTAATAAAACTAATAAAAAGTCTATAAGTGAACTGAATCTAGTTAGTTGCTTGACTCTGAATAATTACTGATCAAATATAGATATTAATACTGTTCATACTAATTAATAAGTTATCACAATAATAAAAAAAATTTCATTAAATTAAAAAATTTATTTATATCTGTGAATGGTTTATCAATAATTAATTCTCTAAATTTTAGCATGGAACTCTTATAAGCTCCCCATTGGTGATATATATAATATGCATTAGATCTATAACGAATTAGTCGCATTACAATTTTTTATAGCATTTTAATGTTTCTTTCTTAAGAAATTATACTATGACGACATCTGGTCTGCTAAATCAATGCCTTTCTTTGCATTATTGTAATCAAAGACCCCCTGAGAAGTGGTACAAGTGGCCAGATGGGACAGTCATGCATGCTGTGGTTCAAGCCAGTAGGAAGGATCGAATTCAAATCAGAGCTGCCCAGCAGCAAGACATATGAATTATAGTCCGATCACAAATGTGTTAAATGTCACTGCCCTGCACATTTTGTATTAATTGTATATCATATGAATTTCATTTAAATTAAGAAAAAGAGGGGTTGGGGTTGTAGCTCAGTGGTAGAACATGTGTCTAGCATGCCCAAGGCTCTGGGTATGATCCCCAGCACCACTAAGAAAAACAAAGCAAAGCAAGAATCACAGAATTTTGCCAGATGTGGTGGTGTACACTTATAATAAATACCAGCACTCAGGAAGCTGAGGCAGAAGGATCATGAGTTTGAGGTAAGTGTGAGCTACATAGTGAGTTCCAAGTCATCCTGGACTACAAAGTAAGACCTTGTCTCAAAAAAAGAAACAAATAAATACAAAGAAAAACAGAAGATTCTTTCGCTAAACATTTTTCTACATTATCTCCTACAGTGGAGCATAATTTCAAGCAAATGTTGCTGACTTTGGCCCTTATCTGATACTTTTTTGCCCATTCTATAGAGATACACTGAAAAATAATACGTACATCAGGATCTTGGAAAGAATTACTTCATCTCATGCAGAATGCCAGGGGATCTACACACTCTTGCATCATTACAAAAGAAAAAAAAGGATTAGAGCCAGGCATGGTAGGGTGTGGCTGCAATCCCAGCAGTCTGGAAGGCTAAAGCAGGAGGATTGGAAGTTCAAAATCAGGCTGGGTAGCATGGCAAGACCCTGTCTCAAAATAAAAAAAAACTAAAAAAGGGCTGAGGATGTAGCTCAATGTTAAGGCCCTGAGTTCAATCCCCAGTATTGCAAAAAACAAACACCCAAAAAGATAAGGATTTGTTTTCCTATAGAGAATATAATTTCCTTTAATGTATCAAGGAGATATATTATTCTTTGTTTTCTACTAAATGGTTGTATAGCAAAATGCTTCTTGGATTTCTTATAGCCTCATCTTCATCTTAAGAATCAGCAAATTGGGCCATTATTTTGAAACTCTTACAAAGGTTCTTAGAATGTAATGCTTTTATAGAAGTAATGGCAAATCTTGTTTTGTCTCATAGGCTGTTCTTGGTAATCTGTATAGTTTATAGTTAATTATTTAATTCTAATTTATTAATATAATCTTGAGCTCCACTATGATTTTCAAGCCTGCTCCATATACATCAACAGTATAGCAAAGAATCTGGGCGTGGCAGCACATGTCTATAATCCCAAAAGTCTGGCAGGCTGAAGCAGGAGGACAAGTTCAAGCCCAGCCTGGGCAATTTAGTAAGACTCTGTTTCAAAATAAAAAATAAAAAAAAGCTGAGGATGTAGTTCAGTGAAAAGGCCCTGGGTTCCATCCCCAGTACCACTAAACAATGCAAAACAAAAACAACCACACACACAAAAAAGAGTATGGCAAAAAGAGGAAGACCTAGGACTTGAGAAGAAAACGTGAGTTCGATCAAGACCAATTGGGGGCAGAGATTAGAACACCGCCCAGATGATATAAAATGCATATGTATTCACTCTTAGAAAATTCTTCAACAATAAAAGACTAGCTGCTATTTTTAAGAATTGATATCTCTTCTTTAAGTGGCTTGAATTCCAAGTCACACCTTTTCCAGCACAGAAGCAGCAAAAATGGTGATAAATTATAAAAGGGACACAGAAACTTGAATATAAAATAAGAATTAAAACCGAGATGTTCAGTTTGAGCTACATCCTCAGCCTTTTAAATTTATCTTTTATTTTGAGATAGGATCTAAGTCACTAAATTGCCCAGACTAGGCATTAACTTGTGATCCTCCTGCCTCAGCCTCCCAACATTCTGGGATTACAGGCATGCAGGACCACAACCAGCTTATACTTCTA